>JAAOZV010000019.1:420783-785506 GCA_023653515.1 Trichoderma orchidacearum
CCTCCCCCCCCCCCCCCCCCCCCCCCCCCCCCCCCCCCCCCCCCCCCCCCCCCCCCCCCCCCCCCCCCCCCCCCCCCCCCCCCCCCCCCCCCCCCCCCCCCCCCGAGGCTGAGAACATCTCCAGAAGGTAATTCCTCTGCTTTTTATACCAGAAGACTAAGCGTACGACCGCAAGAAAATTGTGCCTGGCAAAATAGTAACGTCTCATCCGATCTCCGTCGGCTGCCTGGCCATGTCCAAACTCATGCCCACGATGGCGAGCTTCAGTTTGGAATGTGTGGTCGGTGGGGACCAGGGTCTGCGGCGCTCGTAACCGTGTAGATGACAGATGCGACTTAGATGCAGCCATCATGTCAGTATAATTTTAAAAACTTCTGTTATTTAACGCCTTGAAGTGGAGCTATATTTGCCGGATACACGGTCTGCCGGATCTCTTCAATAACAATAGTCAGCATGCCGACTATGCTTTTCGGAAAAGGAAGGTCGGATTTGGATAGGCAACTAATCAACCCCAAAGCTTCCATCAATACCACGACATAAAGCACTCAGGTACCTTCTAGATAAGGACAATATGATGCTTACTTGCGCTCAGGGGTACAATTTAGCTTGACAGTTTGCAATTGCTTGAGTTGACTTGGACGGATCGAGCATCATCCTACGGCTATTTTGCCAACGAATCCTCCTCTCAATACTCGCATAAGCTGACAGTAGTGAGCGGAAGAGATCCCTATCCCCCGGGACCCTACGCGCTCGCTACTTTTTGATCGGCGGCTTCAGGATCGAACCAAAGCTAGGATAGCCCAGGTTGCCAAGATGAACTTGTAGGAAAGCTATACAACAAGGCACGGCTGTGACTGTCGTGCTTATTTTGGTTGCGTATTCGAGATTTCTTGGTTATTCCAAGGTAACCAAAGCACTTGGTCTCGCCAGATGGATGCCAGATCTCGTCTACGGATGCACAGCCCCTCAGCGTTGAATATCACACGCAGATAGGACATAGTCGCGTCGGAAACGGTGACTGGTTTCTGTAGGAAACCCCAGCTCAATTGCCTTTCGAAGCATTCCAGAGATAGAAAGCAGGCTTTCAGGCAGAATGTAAGCCGGACAATGATCAGCCCAGTGGTTATGCGCATAGCATTGGTCGCGAGATGTTTATTGTTCTGAGCGACCTTGACGGCATATTCTCCATAACTAAGCTGGGTATGCAAGAATCAGTATCGAGGTTAGGGCCCGTTTTTTGCTAATGTTGAGGTGAGGTGCACTTTATTGTAACCGTCACCAACCGTGGCTCATTGTGTGGTATCAGTGTCAATCTCGAAAGCCTGGTGGACCAAGTGAAACTGTAAGAGGTGTTGGGCTAAAGCTCAATCTCACGTGGTTTTCATGCCCGTAAGTCTCTTGCAATATCAACAGAGATGTCGTTGACAGCTGCAGTCCATTCGCTTCTACTTGAGAACCTTGTCTTGAAAATCGCCTTAATTAATGGCGGTACGGCCCGCGCCATCTTCTAAAAGTTTTAAAAAGCATTTCAACGCTCTCGTTGCCTGATTCGGCGGCCCTCTTTTGCCTCCAAACAGTGCTGCAAGGTCCATGTCATATGGATTACCAGAATAAAGCATAGCCTCTTCTGCGACGAGATTCGGGATGCCCGGTCAGTACGGCTTTGGACATCGGTCGGCAGAACTTCTCTTGGATAGGCATCGTGACTTCTTTGACTAAACGGATCCTGATTTCGAGTCGGTGGGGGCAAGGCTGAATATATGATCAAGCTGAAGCGCCCGCTTCGCGGTCCGCATCTGTATCATGAACCTATTGGTTTCTATACGATCATCCCGTATCGCGAGTATCAGTGCAGTGGGCGGCAAAGCAATTCATAAATAACGAAGTGTGAAACCCTTGCTGGGATGGAAAGTCAGGAAGCAGAGTTTCTTGGAGTCTGAGAGATGGTGCCAAACCAAAAGGAAAACAGACAAAGGGAGAGTGGAGAGAAAAAAAAAAGGTCTCTCACTACATTTGCGCGTTCATGCAAGAGCAACCAAGTGCCTCCTGCCATCTGAACACCCCTTGCAATTGCCCACTTTCCGCTATCGCGCTTAATGTGCAAAGTAAGAGCGCTAAGTAGATTTGCTGGCTGAAAATGTACAGATCCAGGTATTTTATGCTGCCTTGTACTTTACAAGGTACTGTATGTACCATGAATACTTTGACCTGGAACTCAAGATATCATGACAGTTCTCGTCATAGCTTCACCCAGCACAATCAACGACCAGCTTCAACTTCTGGGGGCATGACCAGTATAGACGACCGTCAAACGCATTCAGCCAATGCTCAAGGTGATCCCCGAATATCAATACCGCTCATCGCTAACGAGCTAGTAACCCCACAGCGATATGTGAAATTTGAGATTCCGTCTGCCGATTGGTGGGCAATCTTACCTCTTCGTCCTATCCAACACTGTCGCCTCAGCTTCGAAAGAAAAAAAAATATCAGCCAGATTTATATTTTCACCCGTCGCCTTCCATGAGAACGAAGAGGGAAAATTGATCATTTCTGCCACTAGTTGTCATCGACATGGAATAATGTCCAACTCCTATAGTACACGATACAGAAAATGAATCAACGCTCTGCCATCACGGACGAAAATGCCGGAACTCTTATCTATCAAGATGCTCTTCGCGCTAGCACCTCTTCACCCCGGCCAAGACTCCGCTCCTGGCCGGGGCATCATTCCCCATGGGGTCAATACTGTAACGTTACGCCGCCGTACAGAAGGACCGGTGTGAAGGAGATGAAATTTGGAGATGCTGGTGATGCCCCTTCTTATATGGGATATGGCGCTCATCTTAGGTCGAAGGGGTTGTCCTACCCGCGTGAGTGATGACATACGGCCCGGGAAATTGGGCCATTGGAAACATCATGAGACTTCTCGTGGTGCTGACGGGCTTAATACCCGCCGGTAGGTATCTCACAGACGAAGCGCGATATCACAAAGTCTGATATAATACTGATCCGGTAGATAGTATATTCCCAGCTTCTGGGGATCCCAACAGTGCCCTTCAACATCACCTCGGACCGGACGTTCGATCTGAGCAATGTCCACACGATCATCGTCGATCTCGCACACTCCTCAGCCCAAGACCAGGATGGCCTTACCTTGATCCCCCCTACCCTTTGGGAATTTGCAGAGACGTTTCGAGATGACCTTGCCGGCATTGGAATCGACACCGTGTTGCTCCTCGGTGCCAAGGCTGCGAATAACGCCATCTATCTCACTCTCGATAGCGACAAGTCGCAATATGTCAACGCAGCCGGAAACGAAACTTCAGAAGGTTACCGTCTTTCAGTCACTTCCGCGGGAATCACACTCAGCGGTGCCAGCCCTCTTGGAGTGTGGTGGGGGACGCGAACAGTGCTGCAGCAAGCGCTTCTCAACGGCAACAAACTGAAGCTGGGAACAGGAATCGATTCCCCGGGATGGTCGGAGAGAGGAATGATGGTAAGTCATGTGTATCTGGGTTGGACTCCAGCTCGACACAGCCTCGAGAATAGCTGGCTAACTTGTGCCATCCACATCCCAGCTGGACGTTGGCCGCCACTACTATCCAGCAGACTTTCTTGCTGAGATGTGCTCCTACCTGTCTTTCTTCAAGCAAAACGTATTCCACCTTCATCTCAGCGACCATGTCTGGAATCCCGCCAACCTCGGCTCCCACGAGCTTGCCCTCGAGCTCTATGCCGCTTTCCGTGTGGCGTCTACTGATCCTGCCGTCGCCGGCCTGGCACGGCCAACAAATGAGACCTATAGTCCCTCCGTCCTCGACGACCTGCAGCAAAAGTGTGCTCGCCGAGGCGTGACCATATTGCCAGAGCTAGAATCACCCGGACATTCAATCGCGACGACAGACTGGAGGCCCGAGATTGCGCTCTCCGATTTCAGCATGCTCAACCTCAGCAACCCAGAAACGCTGCCAACCGTCAAGTCCTACTGGAAAGCTGTCATTGGCAGTTTCTACTCCAAGATTGTACACATCGGAGCAGACGAGTACGATAGCGACTTTATCAACGAGTACAGTGCCTTTGTCAACAACATGAGCACCTACATCAAGTCCATCTCTGGGAAAAGTACACGCATTTGGGGCACTTTCCCTCCCTCATTTGCTCCCGGCTCCGTCAATGTCAACACGGACGTAAGCGTGCAGCAATGGGAGCTGGATCAAGACAACGGCTTATTCGACTTCATCGACAACGGCTACAGCGTCGTTAACAGCGACGACTACTTCTACCTCGATCTCAAATACTCAGACGGCAACGTCTACCCAAAGGAGCTCGACATCCAGCGCGTCTTTCATGGCGCCCCAGATGGCAGTGCATACGCGCCTAATATCCTCGATCACACGAATGCCACCAACAACCCGCCGCGAAACAGCCCGCAAGTCCTCGGACACTTGGCGGTTGTATGGAACGATTGGGGCCCAAACGCCAGCACGTATCACGAGGCCTACTATATGGTCCGCAACGGCCTGCCAGCCCTGGCGGACAAGCAATGGGGTGGCTCGCTCCAGGAGGAGGACTATGCCAGCCTATTTGCTACGCTGCAGCCGGCAGTGCCAGATCAGAACCTCGACTTGCGCATTCCGTCAAAGGGCCCGACCATCGTATCGTACCAGTTCGAACGCAGCAGTCTCCCGTCGATAGCCACCGTCCAAGACGACTCCGGCAACAATTACGACGGAAATCTCCAGGGCGGCGCGTACGTGAGCGGCGGTGCTCTTCAGCTTGATGGACGGAATGCCTATCTCCAGACTCCATTGACGAGCAAGGGACGTAACTATACGCTTTCTTTCTCCGTCCTTCCACAATCTTACGGCGGCGCGCTCTTCTCCGGTCCGGACAGCAGCTTTCTCAATGGCAATGGCACGTCCACGAAGCTCATGCTGGTGTCTGGCAACATTGCTTACCCGGTCAACCTGACCCTGCCGCTGCACCAGTGGAGTGATGTCACGGTAGAAGGCATCGGCCCACAGACGTTCATCACCGTAGGCAAGCAGCGCCAGGAGGTTACCATTCTCATGGGCATCTGGGGAGGGTATATGCAAGAGGGACCGATGGCGATTGAGGCGCCAATCCAGAAGATCGGACAGGGGATCAATGGACAGATGAAGGACATCAAGCTGTCGAGCGAGGTACAGTCAACGTGATGATTTGATTTTTTGACTACCATAGGTAGGTAAAGGTGTGCAAAGCTGGTTCCAGTGTTTTCCAGTCAACTCAATTCATGTCGTAGGATTGGAGAAGGACTTCTCCACTAAATCGTCAGCCAACTACGTAAGTGAGGTCATCGCCACAGATATCAGCGGTTTGCCTCCATTCTTATTATTATTATTATTATTATTATTTCCTTGGCATATACAGCTAGCTGTACGGCAACTTTTTAGCGACGCCATTTAGAGAAAGGAGGACCCATCCTTTTCATTCTGTCAGTTGTAGATCATAGCCTGTAATCCACCAAAACTCAAAAGTCGTTGATCCCATCACCCGCATCACGCCTGTGGAGGCGATATGATGTAATAATGTTACAACCCCAGTGCGATGAGCTCATAGATTCGTACCTCGCGATTATATATGATTTGAACAGCAGCAGACTTCGGGACGGTTCCATTCTCAGCATTCTCACTTTTGAATTTCATCTCCTCGTAAAAGACAAAAGAAGATTCGTCAAACAAACCACATACTATTAATCACCATGTCTCAGAAGCCCGCACACTACGCCAACGAGTTTCACGCTCGCGTTCCTCCATCCGAGCCCATGGAGAAAGGAGGTGTATGTCTTTGCGCCCATCTCTCTTGACCTTTCAATGCTTTGCTTTTATGAATTGCAATTGGGCCATGGTTACTGACCTGACATGTTGTGTTACAGCACAAGCCCGGCGTCAAGGTTGGCAACGACCGTCTACCAGAATCTCATCTCGAGACATATCCTCCTGGGACCGCCCCAGCCGAAGCGTCCTTCCGGCCTAACCCAGTGTCGGAAGTCCCCGGCCAGGCCAACAACCCCGAAGTCGACCCCTCTGGCCGATCAGATCCGCTCGACTTCCCCGGCGCCACGTCCAAGGACGTCAACTGGGGCTACGGCCGCCCCGTACAAGGCATGGAGGGACGAGACGTGGCTTCGCAGGTCCCGGGCAAGAAGCACACCGGCACAAGGACGCATCCTCATGGAACCACGGGAGGCTTGGGACTGGGATCGGTCCTGGCGAACAACACTAAGGATCCCGTGAGGGAACACGGTTGGGACCTACCAGAGGGCGTGGAGAAGGGCTCGCGAGGAAAAGCAAGCGATGACTGGCCTGGAGCGGAAGAGAGAGAGCCTGCAAAGGCTGATGAAGTTGCATCGGAGAGGTTTTAACTGAAAAAAAAAAAATGAAAAAAAGATGCATCATGATTGTAATTTGATATCAGCATTATGAAATGGGAGTAATGGTAATGGACAATTTGCAAGAGTACCTGAAATTTGGTTAAACTTGGCAAAATATATCACTAGTCTACAACAACAATAGTTGTGTCGATGTCGAATAATCATACCAAATACCGAGTCGGAATAATGTATGGATCATGAGTTTCGTATCAATATGAAATCTTTTTTTGACTGCCATCACTCGAGAGTGCGAGGTGGCATCGCCATGCTTATCTGCTGCCATCCATCCATTCTCTTGTATACGCAGCATGTACATGTGCACGATGGCGCATGGCCAGCCAGCATATCTCCCATCTCAAAAGTCAGCGTCTTCGTTCAACCTACAGGCAGGGTTCAAGGCGAAATTTCCGCATCATCAATATGAGCCAACCGAGCGAGGGGCATTATAAGAAGAGATTGACAGCCGTAAAGATGGAAATTTATAAAGGAGATTTGTAACAAGACCTTTATGGTGCTCCCACAACATATATCCTTCTTGCACCCGCTACCATGATAAATTCAACGCTATCCCTCCATGTAGAATCGCATAAGTCCCATCAAGTCTTTCCAATTGATATACCAAACATCTGATGTAGACCGCCTTCCTACCTTTGCCCAAGAAAAAAAAAAAAAAATCCCTGCTTCCCTAACCTTGTATCCCGAGATTTGTCGTATCGCATCTCACCAGTTGTATTTCTTTTCCTCTATTTCCCTGCATCATCTTTCGTTGAATGAATGGACGGTCACGTAAAGTCATATGTCACCAAGCTCTCTCGCCCATCGGAAGACGCACTCAACACAGTCACTCTCTGGGCATCAGAGCCCACCCAGTTCCTCCGATCGTCAAAATCGGAAGCATTCTCGTCGCCACCCTCCGTCGAGCGCCTGCTCGGTCGGGGCCTGACCTCGACGCTCTCTCCCTCCTGATGCTGCCCTTCGAGGTCCCAGACTCGAATCTCGTCTCCACGCTCGCTGACGCTCACAGCTCTGCCCTGTGGGGTAATGTCGGCATCGGCTATGCCTGACGTGTGACCAAAGAGCCGCAAGGCTTTCGAAATGGCAAAGGACTGCTCCGTCGCAGTAACCACGAAGAGCACGAGGGTGTTGTCGTTCATGGTGGCAAGTAGATATGGGTGGCTGTAGCAGAGCTTGGCCGGCCCCTCTTCCTCTTCCCAAAAGGAATCCGGGAAATTGGCGCACGTAGGGCACCTTGGGCGATAGAAGGTCGAGGCAGAAGTAAGCAGTCTGTTGGACTCCGTGGGAAGAGTGTAGGCAACGCGGGACGTGATGACATCCGGCTTGGAGCTGCCTGAGGGCCGAATATCAAAGCTCTGAATGCCAATGGCCCAGCCGCCCACGGTGTTGAACGAGTACGCAATCGAGGCAACTGCTGTTGTCGCCAGTTGGCGGAGGGACAAGACAAGCGGCTGTCGCGAATAGTCGGACTTGAGCGACGAAAGCACATAGGGATGAGAGAGATATGCGCTTTTATCCTCCTTCCTACTACCATCATTATCTTCATCACGACTGTAGCCATCGAGATGGGAAACATCTGCAGATGATGACGACGACGACGACGACGACGACGATGAGGGAGCTGGCGCCATGCGCACTTCTGGCGCGGGTACGTCAAATGTGTACAGAGAGATGAAGCCCAGCTCCGCAGCCGTCAGGGCGTAGGGATACGAGTAAGCCACTGAGGTGAGCCTTCCCACATAACTCTTGTCCTGGCGATAGAGGACGACAAGCTTCCCCTCGGCCAGGATCAATCGCCAGATGCCAAAGGTACCATCGTTGAAGCCCAGCATGACATCCAAGGTGCCGGCCGACAGCCTCTGGCCATCCAAAGAGAGCGCCGTAGGCACGAGCCGGATGCCATCGGGCGTCTCGGTGGTCGTTTGCGCGATGGGCGACTGCGTGCGCAGATCCCACGCCCTCAGCCCGGCGCGCAGCTCGACAGTCACGGCAACCCCTTCCACAACCTTGACCAGGGTCCGGCCCTCCGTGATCGGTGTCACCACGAACGTGTCGCTGACCTGAACGTGTCGCACTTCACAGATGCCGCCAGCCCAATTATGCCGCAGCCGGTACTGCTGCTTCCAGTCCACCCTGTCAGCCGGGTTCAGAATATTGTCGTCTGGGATCTCTCGAGGGTTCGGGGTAGCGGGCTCGGTTGGCGGGGGCGGCGTGGGAAACGGCAAGCCCGCTCTCCTTTCGACCCCGTCGGCTTGAAACTCTTCCGAGTTGGGGTTCGGCACCCGCGCGGCTGCCGCGAAGCCAGGGATTCGATTCACGCGGGGGAGGATGAATCGATGATAGTAGTGCAAGCGCCACAACGAAGCATCGGAGGAGACCCTGTAGAACTTGCGCGATACGGAGGCAATCTTGAGCAGGGTTCGCTCGTCCACGTAGGAAAATATGCGTAGCATAAGCTCGTCAGACATGTTGCTAGTAACGTCGTACGAGGGCGGTCTCGGCTCGAAAGCTTTGGCGGTCCGCAGCCGCTTGGAGAAAGTCTCGCGTTCATACTGACTGCGGCCTGACGGCGGTGCCGCAGTAGCTCCTGCACGCCCGGCATGGGAGCCGTGGGATAATCTCCTCTTGTTGCCGGAGGGCATCTTGGGATGATGCTGCGATGTGGCCGTGGTATGGGGCGTCTAGATAGTATGTATGTGCGGAGGCAAAATATCGTTGGTCAAATTCAACAGCGGGACAAGCAGCAGGGGAGGTTGCCTTTTAGGCACCTCTTGGTTTCGACCTGCTGAGGACCGGTGGTTTCTCCAGCTGTGTGCGTCGTCGCAACATGCAGATGCTGTGGAGCGCCGCAGAGAAGGAACGAAAGGATGAAAGGCGATATGCGGCGAGACCCCCCAACAAGACAGACAGACCGGCGGCAGTTCGTCAAGGGAGGACGAGACAGCCCGGGGGGAGAAAATTTGGTGGAGTGTCGGCGACACAAGCGTATCGTTGACGGTGGACAGGCAAGTGAATGGATGGCTGTCGGGATTAGAAAAGAGGCACAAGGCTGAGGAGGGGCCAGACGTGGGTTAGAAGAAGGTTGAGGCCAATTTTTTTGAAGTAGAACGAGAGGATCGAGGCCGCGGCTCCGCAGAGGGGCGCTGAAAGGTGCTGAAGCCACCCGCTAGAATTAGCTGCCTGGGGCTGTTGGCGCTGCTGGAAGCCGCCGGTTGCTGCCTATTGTAGCATTAAGAATCTGGGCTGCGAGCGAGTTGGCCGACTTATGGGTCTTATATAACCCACTACCTTAGGTGTACATGAGGTGCTTGTGGCCAGAATCCAACCTACACACACAAAAAGACACATGGGTGCCAGATAATGAGGCTCTGCCAGTGCTTCGGAGTTTCAGATGGCAAAGACCGTTTTCCAGGTCCACACTCGCCCAGCCCGTTCGTGCTCATGCTCTGCCTCTGCTTTGCCTTCTAGTGTCTCGTTTCGTTTCTTTTTCTTTGTCCCATGTTCTCCCTTTGGAGCCCCTCCCACAGCGGCCTTTCCAGCGGCCTTTCTAGCGGCCTACTTGGCAGCCTGCCCATCTCAGCCAGCCCCCACAAGCCCACCGAAACCCCCGGCGACAGGCCCCCCTCTTAGCGGGCGGAATCCACCGTATGCATGTGCTACTCAGGTACGTTAGTACTCTGTTCTCTAAGGTATCTTAGTAGTACGTACCACGTACCACTTCTTTTTTTCGCCGAAACACCAAGACACCCTCTTTATGATATTTTTACTTTTTTTCTTCCGTTTAATGTCCTAGGTCGCCACCAAGAGGAAACCTCCAAGTGTCAGACATGGGGCCGCTTTAGCTAGACAGTGGTTCCAACTAATCCGCGACAAGTCGCTTCTAAAAAGAGACGCCTGCAAGTACGCTTGTATTAGCCGCGCTGGCCAGGGCCAATAGATTGCGCAACCTCAAGTGGTGATGCCAACTGCGAAATTCGAAAAAGCAAGACCTTTAGGAATACCACTGTGCTAATAGTATATGCAAGTCAGAATCAGCTCGGCGCCCTTTCCCCTTAATGCGTCTAAGCCCGCTTGATTTGAGCTTCAGCTCTCGTCCATCCTGGCACTTTGGTCCTTTTGCAAAGACCGGAGCCGCTCCCTCCTCAAGAGTTTCCAAGTCTCTCATGTTCCCCCGTCTTTTTGGTCTTTTCCTCCTTGTGTTTCCTTCTATGTTTTTCATCTTTCTTAATCCCCCATCCCTTTACCCCCGCCCTTCTCGTCTCCCCCCTATATCCCCAGTTACGGTTGATATACAAAAAACTCGGGCCTTATAGCCCGTAGCCACTTGCTCTCCGAGTTACCCATCCTTGCGTAGATCATATGCACATTTCCCTTGCTGTCTTGCCTGTACTTATCATGCCCACGCTCGCAATCATGCTCGGTGCTCACGTCTCATGCTCGTAAGGTCGTATATTCGTCATAGTCGTCATCGTCGTCGGGCATTCAAGTCGGCCGTTTACAAATGAACTCTGGCGAACAGGTCGTCGTAAAGCTTTCCAACCCACCCATCCGCTGGCCCGGCTCGTGCGACAACTCCCAGCCCTCCCGCTGCCCATAACGCGGCCGCCGCGACTACTGCAGCCTGAATTGCTACCCACCGCCGCCTACGGTGCCTCTTGGTCTTCTTATCGACTGTCACGGCTTCGCTTCCCCACCAGCCTTTTGTCGAGGGCGCGATCCCAAACCACTTGGCCAATCCCCAGACCATATGACCGCAGCCAAATCCAATCAGCCCCTTATAGGCAAACCCGGCAATCAAAGGATGCCTCGCAAAGCCGTGTGAGACATAGGCTAGACCGATATTGGAGCTGTCACCTTCCACGACCAGTGGCAATACTCTGTTCATCAGGACGTGGGCACCCCAAAACGCAGTGTATACGTATCCTGACCATGATATCCAGCTTAGGGGCGGCCAAAATCGAATAGATGACCGGGACGAGGCTGATCCGTCTGATCGTGAACGCATTAATGCGTACATGCCTGGCGTTGACCCGCCGTATCTCCTCATATTCTCCGACCTTCTCAGCAGGCGGAGCGCAATGCCCGACCCTATATGCAGCACGACCGGCAGTCCAACTAGCAACGGCTCCGTAATGGGCGTCTGGTACAGTTCACGGGCCATCAGGAGATAAGTCTCCGAGCCGGCCACGCTTCGTGTGACCGCGGGAATGAGGGATACATTGGCGAGGTGCATGGAGGTAAAGACGGACATGGCATAGCTGGAATATTTCTGAATTCGAGTGACTAGAATAGTATGTTGCAGCGGTTAGTAGCAGCTCGACCAGGTTACGACGCAAAAACCGGGGCAAGTAAAAGCAAAAAAAGAAAGCATTCGGCTTCAAGGATGATCCAGGATAAACGAACGGTAATAAATGGCCCCTCTGCCACTCCCACTCAACCCCGGAGCCATGGTTGAGCCAGATTTGAGACTGCCGGCACTGCCTTCCAAGGTGCCATCTGCAGCCGAGGAGTGCATTGGGTTTTGCTTCTCTGTCGGCGTATCCGGTTCTGAGTCGTCCATGGGCGCAGGATCCAGCTGGAGGAGGGAAATGGCCGTCAGCGTCGAGTCCCTTCGCTCGCGAGGGACGCGGAGGCTCTCGGCATCCGAATCGCTCTCCATGGCGACGAATTGGTCTTGTTCGGAAGACTTGATGTCCAGAAAGATTTCGAAGTTGGACGAAGATGCCGAGCAGTGAGCTTAGTACCCAATAAGGTACTTGCTATTATGCATAGCTGCTTCACGAGGTACACTTTAGCCCAGAACCCTAACAACAGGTACCTACCCAGGCGATGGACCCTATGCCTATTACAGAAATGGTACCGTGAGCTGTCCGCGCTACAGGTATTAGTGTTCCGTGCCTAAGATACAACATTAAAGCAAAAGTCTAGAATGCAGCAAAGGGACGTCTTCCCACTTCAATGCCTTTTCTCTCATCTCTTGAATCAACCCATTAGAGGAAACCCAATACTACCATATTTTCTCTTCTGGCCCTAGTGACAGGAGATGTCTTAAGTTGTTAAGGTGTGCATGTACATAGGACGAATATGATTTGCCCGCCGTCTCAACATCATCTTACCCTATTTTGCGTCTAGAACATGCAGACTAGCCCCCGTAGAACGTGCCTGGGCCTGAGACTATAAGGGTACCTGTCATAACTGATGTATAAGGTACCCAAGATACGCAGCTGCTGTGAAACTCATCCAACGTTCCTTCCGCCACCTCTATATGCTCGTACTCGTATTTCGGGGACAAATAGTCCTGTTGCAGCAAGAGCAGTGGTGATTTATCAATAATGATGAGTACTATGGATAAGGTAATGATGATAGTCTTGTTGGCCACCACCCATGGGACTTATTTATCAAAACCGCTCGAGTGACGGTGAAAACCCAGTGGGATGCTATTATGCCACTGGAATATGTAAGGCATCAAAGTACCTCCCTGTTGACGTCCAAATGCTTAACAATTTGCCCGTGCTATCAAAGTTGAATGTTAACTTGAAATTCAGGGTATTTCTTCAGGTGTTCCAGGGTGGGTCAGCAGCGTGTGTACTCGCTGATCGGTCACCCAGGTACAGTACCTAGGTGAGGTGCGGCACGGGACTGGGCGCCTGTCATGCTCCTGCCCCACCATAGCTACTAGGGACATGCGACTTTCCAACCTCCAAACTTCCGAAGCCTCGATCGCGCCTCTGTGAACAAAAACGCTTCGTACCCGAGTTTTAGCAGACCATCCCAAGAGTCACAGTGCCCGACAAAGGCTACAGCTTACTTCTTCCATCGAATCAGTCTCAGAAAATACAAAATGCCTCCGGTGAGCACATTTTCATTTCTCTTCCGCTGCATCATTTCCGCGAGTACTAACTCACGCGCCTTTTCTTCAGAGACACCAAACCCTCCCTCCCGCCCAAACCACCTCTGCGAAGGAGGCCCAGAAATCCTTCTACTGCGCACTCTGTTCCAAGGGCTACTCTCGCATGAATGACTATGAAGCCCACCTCAGCAGCTATGATCATAGCCACAAGCAGCGTCTCAAGGACATGAAGGCCATGGTGCGCGACCCCAATGCGGGTGCCAAGGCGAGGAAATCGGAAGCCAAAGCGGACGGTATCGTCAGCATAAAGCTGAGTGACCAAGATGCACCCTCCTCCGGCGGTGGAGGGTTCAAGAAAGGCGGTTTCAAGAAGGCTGGGTTCAAGAGCGCCTTTGCTCCAGCTGACGCGCCAGCGCCGACGCCTTCAGCCGGCACGAGCGCATCAGGGTCAAAACCAAAAGGAGAGCCAGAGTCGCAATCAACAGCCGCCCCAAAGGAGGTGCACAGTAAATTATCACATCAACAACCTACTGTGCGGGCAGAGACAGAAATCCGCTCGTCCTCCTCTCAGCCCCACAGAAGCTCGCTGGTGGAGAGCGATACGGAAGACGAAGGATACGAAGTCTATGATCCTAGGTTCCCTACCGATTGACTAACTACAGACCAAGAGTCGAAAATAACATTTCTAAGCGTCAGCCACTGCTTTTCGAAGACTGGTGGATCGAACGTCCTGTCTATCCAGCGGTATTGATTACGATTATTTGCAGGGGTGTCCCTTTTCATACCGTCCTCCAGAACCTTACATCTCATCAGGCTGCATCCATTTGTGTGAGTCTATCTGGGATAAGTCTTCTTCTAAAAGGCCAATCATATTCCGGCTCCCGAAGAACCAGTCTGCAAGCTGCGCAACCTGGCCATTGCCCGGCATTGAGGCACCTGGATCGTTCGCGTTGGCCATGGCCTGATCCTCATTCGGCATGAAGCCAAGCTGGCTTAAGTAAATCTCAAACTCGTCGCCTATCGGGATGGAGTTTTCATCCTGCTGTTGCTGGCTTTTGGCTTCTATATAGAGCGTGGCGATGTCGCACATGACTCGGCAAATTCGGTAGAGTTTATCGATGGGCTCGGAGAGTCCCCTCGCTCCCTCGAGTGAGCTCACAAAGTTTTGAAGAACTTTGAGATCGGCAAGTGACGATGTCTCGATGACATAGCAAAACAGGACAAAGAACGGAGCGAATGGTGTTAAAAGAAGGTTCCTAAAAAATGGACAAGGATGTTAGCACAGAGTCAATTAGGAGATACCTTACATGCGCTTTCTCCTTTTTTTTTCCGATAAGAAGTCCAGGAAGGAAAAAACGATCAGGCGTGGTCGACGAGTGCCTCTTACCAATGAATGTACATGGAACGCATATACACGCTAATGTCCATGAATCTAACGCATTCCTGATGAGTCTTCATGGCATGGCGGGCCGCATCCAAGCATTCGTCGCAAAATCGGCTGATGGAGCCTTCTGGCGCTGGTATAACGCGGTAGATGAGCGTCTTGGTAACGTAAAACTGCACCTCGTCGCCTTTAATGAAGACGTCTACAACCTCAGACGTTCCTATCGACTTCAGCAGCGTGTATACCTTTTCGCGCGTCTCGTCTGTCTCGACCTCTAGTCTGCCGCACTCGTCAGCCAAGGCTTGAGCTCGCTGGACCAATTCGGCCTGAGGGCTCGCCAGAGCCACCGGACTATATCTGAACGACATCCTATATTAGTATCAATCCATCAAAGAAGAGGAAGGGTGCTAGCAGAAAGGGGATCCAGCGGGACATTTCTAACAGTTGTTCGTAAATTCGGCTTTGTAGGCTGCTGATTTTGACCCATAATGTCGGGAAAGTCGTCGACGTTAGATGGTCGAATCCATTGACTTCAAATTCGCGTGGAATATCAATGTCGCATTCTGCTATAACCGAGGCACGCCCCAGTCTCAGGCCTAGGCCCTTGTCCAACGTGTAGACATGCCAAAAGATGACCTTCTTCTGCCGTGCGACTGAGGGATCATCATTCCTTAGAGACTCTGTGCGGTGGTAGCCGCCTGCCTGACAAAGCCAAGCTGCCATGGTGATTAGGTGCCAAGCTACCGACGGCCTAGAAACATCAATGGCATAGAAGCACTGAAGGATCCAATCACATTAGCATGATGGCAAGCAGAAGCTTCGAACGGTCACAAAGGCATTGCAGCCCACGTTTCCTCCACCGGTGCTGCCAAACGAAGAGGGAAAACGAGACGGAGAGAAAAGGAGACAACTCACTCCAAGGAGCAGCGCTTGGACGTTTTCAACCTTTGGGGACAAGAACAGAGGAAGGTTGGCCAAGGTGGTTTCGAGGTTCGTCTTGCAGATGGCAATGTACGAGTTATATTCCTCGCGGACTGCCGTCTCCTTGGCAAGCGAGTGCTGTTCCACGAAGAGGTTATAGAGCATGGCATTCACCACAGCAAACGTGGCATCGGAGAAGTCTTCGGTTGGGAAGTAGACGGTCCGGCATAGGTCTGAAAAGTCCTTTATGCCGACAAGAGTACACAGAATGGTGAAGAAGGTGGGCGGTGCGGCTAGCCATTGTCACATTGCGTTAGAATCACAGCACTCAGGGGAAGAAGGAAAGAGAACAGCTCTCAGGATCCAGACGCAACTCACACTTGACATGCTTCAGTAGAGAGACGACGGTTGCCAGTGGGGGCATCGGCAGCTTGCTCACGCCGCCCGGAGGCACAGGCTGCTGAAGAGGGAATCGGGGTCCATGGCTTATGGAACGATGCTTTTGCATCTCGACAAGCTGGCTGAGGTTGGCAAGAGCAGTCTCCATCTTGGGATTCAGAGCTCGCAAGGACGTTCTCTTGACGGCACGCTCGAGGAACTCGCTCGCAAAGGTGGTGTGGACGGTTAGGCCTGAGTCGCCGCCGAGGGCAGACTCTTCGTCGGAGCTGTCATAGTCGGCAGTCGATGTGGCAGTTGGTATGTTGATGTCCGTCTGAGGTGTGTGGATAAACTTGGAGGAGTCGACGGCTGTGGATGAGGATGCAAGATTCTTCAGGAGTACTTCGATGTTGCCAAGGCGGGTCTCTATCTGGTCAATCTTTCTCTCGCTGAGGGAGGACATGAGCATTAGCGAACATGAGGTTTGTCAAGCGCCATGACGACGGCGACAGAAAGGGCCTGTCAGGCCACACTCGGAGAAGAACAGCAGGGTAGACCAACTATTGAGACGAGATGAGGACTCGTTGTCGAGGCTCCTTTGGCCGCTGTCCGGCACCTGTAGATGTGCAAGTCCGCTTTGCAGTCCGGCAGTTGGAACACGGCCAATCTTTGTCACAGCGGATCTGTATGGATCCAAGGGAATGATATCAGCCCCATTTGTTCAAGTGCGGAGACAAGAGGACATGAAAGCACGAGCCATGGCTAGACACTCACTTTTCGTAGGCGGCACTGATCACACTATTTGCGACGTAAGAAGAAAAGCAAACGGTTAGCAACAATCTTCTCATTTATACGATCAGGTCATGTTATCCTTGCTTTCGGCTGGGTCATGGCCGTGGCACACCCCTCTTGTGATAGTCGGCCAGCACCTCATAACACCCAGATTATTGGGAGGACACTATATCTTCACAAGGAGAACAAGGCATAAAGGGACAGCAGGTGTACAGAACAGAACATACAGCTCTCCTAGAGGATGGGTCATCGGCGGCCGCGGACGACGCGAGACTCTGCATGATGTGGTGGATGACTTTTGCCTAAAGCAGAGTGAAGGACGTATAAGCAGCGAATGAGGATGCAATGGAGTTTTTATCTGGCTGGAAATTGCTGTGCTTTTTCTTCTCTCTCGTCAATTACTGGCGCGTTCCTTTTCATGCGGATTGTATAATAAGATGCAAAGACCAAGGACAGATCCTATGGCATCGTTCCCTCTCTCTGCGTGTAAGTCGCACATACAGCCACCAGCCAAGGGTCTGTGACTGTACCAAGATCAGCCGAATCAGGTAAAATACCGGAAAGAGAGAAGGGAGAGAGCAGCTATTGGCGAAGAAGCAATCTCTTGGCTTCTATTTTCGTCGAGACGTTCTCAAGCAGCAGGCCGTTGCTAGACGCTAGACGCTAAAAGAGGCAGATGTGGATTCGCCAGAGACTGACTTGCCTATAGCCAATCTGATATTGATCAGCTATTCGCAAGAGTACTCGGACCTATACGAACTATACCGCTCTGTTCTTCCCAACTAAAGACAGCGCTTTAGCACCAGCACGAAGGCATTAGTCACTATATCATGAGCGAAAGAGTCGAGGCGAAGATATTCGGACTCCGCGGACTCCGCTCGGACGGTGTGGCTGAGGCTCGAAGCTGGTAGCGTGAGATGACGCTGCGCAGGGGATGCTTGGTGGATCGGGGCAGTGTAGCTCTAGCAAGTGCTAGTGGAGGATTCTTTGCGATCCCGTAATAATGTGTTGTAATCTATCAAGATGAGTTTTATAATTGTTCGCAGAAACTTGAGGTATGCTGGGATAGGATAGAATCCGGCGAGATGAGCCACAGTGCGTACGAATCTGTGGCTTGTGCGGGTCCAGCCACGGAATGCAAGAATACACCGACGAGTGCCATTGAAGTAGCTCGACTTTGTTAACATTCATGCTTGTCCTACGGAGAGTTTGTGTGTGTGTTAAGATTACGCCAAGAATAAGGATCGGAATAGATGCCGAGCAGACATGGCTGGAAAACACCAACTGGTTGATATCTTGATGAAAGAGCAAACAGCTTCTACATATCTTAGGTAAGTATCTCGGGTACTCCTAGCCTCACCCTGGCAGCATTGGTTATAGAAGTACCACCTCTGGCTCAAGTACCGACCTACAGGACCACTAACAAGAAACGATATGACTCTCATATTGGGATCAACACATTCATCACGTTGGAGAAAACAAAGAGCCTGTATGCAAAAGTTAGAAACATGCCCAGCTGTCCATCAAGAGTGTGTTCTATTCATCGTCGTCGTCGTCGTCATCATCCATGTCTATTTTATCTATCCCTCTCCAGACCTTGCCCCCTGTCTCACGCCAGCGTCTTCGCCTCTCCCTCCTTCAGCTTACCGGCCTCGACAAGCCTCTTCACCTCGGCGCTCCAAACACCCTTGATCTCGTCTGCCACCGTCAGGCCGTTCAGCTTGCCGGCAAGAGCGGCAATCTCGTCGGCGTCAATCTTGCCCTGCACCAACTCGACATCGCCCAACACGGTATCGATCTGGCTGGCAGATGGCTCTCCGGAAGCAAAGTAGTTGGCGTCCTTGACGGATCCCTTGAGCACACGCTTGTTCTTCTTGAGGGCGTTCTTGGCAGCCTCCTTGGCCTTCTTGCTCGCCTCCCGATCAGCCTTGGCGGCAGCTTCGGCATCGGCCTTGGCCTTCTCCTCGGCCTCCTTCTTAGCCTTGGCCTCCTCGGCAGCCTTCTTCTCGGCGGCCTCCCTCTCAAACTTCTTCTTGTTCTTGGCTGCGTTGGCCTCTTGTCGGAAGCGCTTGATACGCTCGTCGCCGGCAGAGCATTCGTCCAGCAACTTGCGGAGGCGGGCGTTGTCCTCGGCCTTCTTCTTCTTGCGAGAGTTCATGTTCTTGCGTTCAACGTGACGCTTGTGGTCACGGCTCTCGCCGTCATCGGGAACGTCCTCGTCGAGATATTCAAAGGACCTCCAGCTGTCAAAGTTGTACCAGAAGTTGTAGAATTCCTCGACCTGCTCCCTGGTTGAGTTGGCGTCACCGAAGCTGGGCACCGGGTGGATCTTGGAGAAGCGAGCTTCCGACTTGAAGACCTTGCCCCAGAGCTTGTAGTAGTCGCCCTTTTGCAGCTGCTTCTTGGTCGGGGGTTCGACATCAGCCTCCTCATCGACAGAGTCGTACTGACGACGTCTGACGGGGTCAAGCAGGATCTCGGTGGCCTTTTGGATGCACTTGAAGAACTGGTCGTCCTCGGTGCGGCCCTGGGCAGCCTTCTTGTCGGGGTGGTGCTTGAGGACCTTCTTGCGATGAGCCTTCTTGATCTGCTCCTCAGTAGCCTTGTAGCGGTACTTGGACAATCCGAGAATCTTGTAGTGGTCTTGGGTCTATCAACACAAAAGACAGAGGGTAGCCAGGTCAGCGACAAGTTTGTCTAATGTGTATTTGAAGCAGTCAGAGTGGGGGGGAAAGCGCTTACCTTCCAGTCCTTGGCCTGCAGCTGGAGCATCATAGGGTCCTCTGGCTCGCTCTCCTCACCATCGTCGGCATCCTCGACCTTCTTGGCGCTCTCCTGGGCCTGGATGCGGTCATCCTCGGAGAAAGTTCTCTTGTGGCGGGCTCGGCGGGCGTGGGCCAGGAAATGGGGTCCAACGGGCTCGATGCTGCGCTGGACAGCCCCAGAAAGCTGGCCGATGGCCTTGAAGTCCTTCTCGGCACTCCAGCCCTCGGGGAGGGCAGGCAGCGGAAGAGTGACAACCTGCGTAACGGAAGCCATGGTTGACTGCTGTTGCGGAATCAGGTTTGGAATTGTGAGAAGATTTGAAGACTTTTGTTGCGAGCAGCGAATCTCCAGTTTTTTTTTTCTTTCTCCCGCCAACGCCAATGGTGGGGTTGCCGGTACAGGGATCTGAGCCGCCTAAGACAGCCTGAAGCAACTTTTTTTAGTGGACTATCGGCGGAAGCCGGCAGAACCGGGCCTCCGATCTTGATAAACGATGATTCGTCCAAGGCTAAAAGCTCTCGAGAAGAAAGTGCTTGATTGAAAAGTCGCCTCGATCGCTGGGAGGGATTCGTTTCGGTGATTCCTAGACAAGCTGTTGCGGCAGACATCATGTCATTGGCCGCCTACAGACATCTGCTGCGCGCTGCGCGGACTGCCTTCCAGGGTAAGCAGACGTATCCCCAAAAGTTGGTGCATTATTCAGTTCGCCATCTTTCCTAACGAAGATCAATTCAACTAGGCGACATCAATACCCTCTCCGCTGCCCACCAGCAGATCCGGCAAGGCTTCCAAGAGAAACGGGCGCTGGACTCTACCTCCGGCATCCAAGAGGCGATCCGATATGCCGAGGACGTAGCCACCATCCTACGCGAAAACGTCGTACAGGGACAAAGGAGCGGCGGTGATGAGCATACCTACAGTGAGCGTTTCCTGCAGAGATTACCGCCAAAGTGATATACGTGCTGATACTTCTTTGGGCAGAGCTGCGGATACACGAACACACCGAGAGAGGTGACAACGAGAGCATATTAACGGCCGGCAACAAGAAGAGTGGTAGTGGTGGTGGTTGTGGCTGCAGCTGAAGGGCGGCCTCGTGTACATCATTGTAAAAAAAGATACCTTATGTAAAGCTACTTGACCCATGATACCCTCCAATCTGATGCCTTGAATGCATCGACATTCAAATCTCATCTGTTTCTCGAATTCTCTAAGATACCCAGAATGCATCTCGCTTTGATCCGTCCGCGCCGCCAAACGCCAGAAATGATATATAAAGCATGGAAGGAAATGAGAACGGAAATAACAAGGCTGAAGTATGGAGCAACAACCTACTCTCCAGCCAGACTGGCATATTTGGGCGCCTCTTCCCCGCCCGGAGGCGGCGCAACAACAGAGGGGACGCTCGCGGAGGTCGGCTGCTGGCCCGATTCTAGGGCGCGGTGCTGCGGTCTGTTCTGGCGGATGCGAGCATCCTGAAGCATCTGATAGCGCTGTTCGCGATCCATTGTTCCGATTGCCTTGGGCTGTCCCCAGCGGATCCTCAACGGGCATCCAGCAATGACTGCCCTCCCCTGACACGCGGCCGCCGCCTTCTCGGCGCCTTCCCTCGTCTCGTAATTGACAAACGCACAATGCGACATGTGCGAGCAGACCAAGCTCTTAATCTTGCCGTGCACCTTGAAGAACTCTCGAAGTTTATATTCCGGCAGGTCATCCTCCACTCCCGTCACGAACAGAGACATGATATTGGGGTCATCGGGCGGCAGCCAATCCTTCGGGCTTGGAGGAAGCTGTGCCGCGCTTGGAAACGCTGGTCGGCCTCTTCCCCTTCCGCCAGGCCTTGCGCCGGCAGCCGCCGCAGCTTTGGAGTCTCGAGTTCGAATCGGGCCCGGCCCTCCAATACCTGCTCCCACGGCTGGATCCCCACCGACTCTTGCGCCTGCCAACTCTGACTCATCTACTGTCCTTCCCTTGCGAAAGTATGGCTTGCTGGTTGCTAGGCGGCGCAGGAGTTCGCGGGCCTTTTCATCCGTCTTCTCATACTCTTCTACCCCAGCCTTGCCTTCCTCGATCAGCTTCTCATTGTTTTGTGCAAAGTATTCTCTGTTGATGTCGGATTGAGGGCCAGGGGCAATCATCTTGAGCGCGGCGTCGCGGACGGTAATGGGTAGGCCGAAGCTGAGATCCAGCATGCAGCTCTGGCAGCAGTTCTTAAGCCGGGCGCACGTCAGACAAACATTGGTCCGTCGTTTCCGGCCTTGCGCGCGCTCGGCGCTCCAGCTAAAGACTGTAAACGGCCGCGTACACTTTGATATTTCTGTTAGCAGATGTTGAAGGTGATGGGAGGCGGAGGAAGACATAAGAACGTTGAAAGAAAGGAACATACCAGTTTGCACTCGGCCCCATAGTCTTCCTTGAGCATTTTCACAAACGGGTTCTCAGGCAGGCAGTTTTCGCATACTGAGGGAAAGTCGGTCGTTTCCCATCCCGAACGGTTGAGGTCTTGTTTGATTTGGGGCGGCATGGCGGGCGATGTTGTGATGAATTGGTATCTTGAAAGGAAACGACTTTGACGTAGCAGGTCGCGACGGGCAAGAAATCTTGGTGGAGACCTACCGCTGCTGACTTTGCCCGCCACCGCGTGGTTACATAAGCATGATGTGGAATCTTATCGATAGAAGGGATACCTCGCGAACTATAACTCTGATTTTGGAAAGGCACGAAAAAAATTTCTTCCGTGGCAGTTTACAATGTTATAGTAGTATCTAGTACCTGTTGGTAGCATTACCTCCAATGGCCTTCTAGAAGCAAGCGAAACACGTCCCGAATCACATGCTTCTGCAATGTGAGATGATTTTATGCCTTATCTACTAGTACGTTACCTGACCTGGTACGGTCTGGGTCTGGGAATAATCGTAGTAAATATGTACCTCTACCACCTACTACTAGTACTTACTGTATGGTGCGGTAAAGGAAGCATTCGGGGAGTTAGTGTTGCTCTCACCTCGCGGAGGAATTGATGTTGCAATCTCGATGCTAGCTCGGCTCAAATGTTGCCTCATGCTCCGGCCTCTAAAGATTGAACCCCCTAATAATGGCTGGTACGGAGCACTGGCTGCTTATGCTGCAGTCTAAGGTAATATGAATGGTACGGAGTAGTGATGGAACCTAATACCGCAAACCCGGATCAAAGGCCCCCAAGTGAGCGAGCGAACAAGGCACACCGCAAATAGCGCCAAAGGGCGCCAAAAGGTGTACACAGGAACAAGAATGCGTCGCACATACCGTATTTAGGCACCTTAGGTGCTTCGAACATGTAGGGAGCCCGAATCGCGTTCGCGTTCGTATTCGCACCCTGCGGGGTGGGCTCACCGCCTGCCTGCTACGGTAATTTCCAAGCCCTCCGCCATCCCGCCCAGCCAACCAAATGGCCAATCGAGCCTCTAGTGCGATATCACAAGCCCAGAGTTGGAGATTGGCGTGCGCTCCGTCAGGGGCGAAGCGGATCATCGCAGGGTGCCTGTGAAATTGCTGCCGTCGTTGATACCAAAAGGACACCGCATAATAAAAGGGACCAACAGCTCCGCTCTTTCGTGTAGCCACGCCATCTTTTCACTGTTTGTGAAATCATTCGTGCTTCTTGCTGTGTCCCTTTGGCCTAGACTTTAGGCTCCCTTTTCTTCAATTCTTTGTTCTTTCGTTCTTTTTTCCTCACAGCCACCTATAGAAATATCATCTTTTTTTAATTTCTTCACCTCCCCTACCAATTCAACATGGCACCAGCTGCTCTCGAGAAGGAGGACAAGGCGCGAGATGCTGCCTTCAACAAGGCGCTACACGGCAATTCGGCCAAGGCCAAGGGAGGCATTGCTGCCATGTTCTCAAAGGGCGCTGAGGCCAAGAAGGCGGCAGTGGACGAGTATTTCAAGCACTGGGACAACAAGCCCGCCGAGAACGAGACCGCGGAAGAGCGAGCCGTAAGTGTTTGCCTTTCAAAGAACGAATAGGGGCTGAGGAAGCAATTGCTGACCTGACTGTCGATAATAGAAGCGAACAGCTGAGTATGCCACTCTGACGAGGCACTACTACAACCTGGCAACCGACCTGTACGAGTACGGCTGGGGCCAGTCCTTTCATTTCTGTCGGTTTTCCAAGGGCGAGCCTTTCTACCAGGCAATTGCTCGTCACGAGCACTACCTGGCGCACAGCATCGGCATCAAGGAGGGCATGAAAGTCCTCGATGTCGGCTGCGGTGTTGGTGGCCCTGCTCGTGAGATTGCCAAATTCACGGGCGCCCACGTCACTGGTCTCAACAACAACGACTACCAGATTGACCGAGCAACACATTATGCGGAGAAGGAAGGTCTTTCCAACCAATTGACCTTTGTCAAGGGCGACTTTATGGTATGTTGGAACGCGCATTTTTTGCCGGCCTTTGGCGCCATCTCTTTTTTTTTTTTTTTTTTTTTTTTTTCACTCACCTGCTAATCACGGGGCGTAGCAAATGTCGTTCCCCGACAACACTTTCGACGCCGTCTATGCTATTGAGGCCACAGTCCACGCCCCCTCACTGGAGGGCATCTACAGCCAGATCTTCCGTGTGCTGAAGCCTGGTGGTGTCTTCGGCGTCTACGAGTGGCTTATGACTGATGAATACGATAACGACAACCTGCACCACCGAGAGATTCGTCTCGGAATTGAACAGGGCGATGGCATTTCCAACATGTGCAAGGTGTCCGAAGCACTCGACGCCATGCGCGCCGCCGGCTTCGATCTCCTGAGACACGAGGATCTGGCTGACCGACCCGACCCTCTTCCCTGGTACTGGCCTCTGTCCGGCGAGTTGAGATATATTCAGTCGATCGGAGACATCTTCACCATTGTCCGCATGACTACTTGGGGCCGCACCATTGCCCATAACCTGGCTGGTCTGCTGGAGACTGTGGGCTTGGCCCCTGCCGGCACCAAGAAGACTGCCGACAGCTTGGCTCTGGCCGCCGACTGCCTGGTGGCTGGTGGCCGTGAGCACCTCTTCACGCCCATGTACCTGATGATTGGCCGCAAGCCTGCTGCTGCTTAAGAGTGCAGCTGATATCACGTTGTTTTGGATTTTGATACCTTGGTATGGATATGGAGTAACGAGCAACCCCAATAGCGGGGAGAGATACAAAAAAGCGGCATCTGAGCATTAATTGATTGACTGGATGGCGGCGGTGCATCAGCCTGAGTTAGTGGCTGGGCAAACGCGCGGGATGGCACCTTTTTATGTATGCATATGTAATGGCTACAAGATGATGTAGTATACATCATTTTTAAATTTTCTTACGAAGCTGTCCCTTTTCTGTATGGTCCGCAATTGATATTCGTGGGCGGCTAACCGATCCATCATCGCCAATACGATATGAGCCCAACGTGTTTCTGAATCTGAGTACCTCCTACAGGTACTTAGTACGTACCTACTGCAAGTGGTGGGAACAAATCTCCGGCAGCGGAGTGCCTGGGCCGTTAGTCAGCAATCCCAATTAGCCCCTCAACCCTGCCCCAACAGACTTGAGGTTTTTGCTTAGCTGCCGGGCGGGTCTCGAATAGCGAGTGCAGCACCCATTGCCACGGCGGTCTCAGGCACTGTAAGCCCCTGCCAGGCCCTGGCTGTTGGCGGCAGCCCAGCTGAAGCTTGCACCCCAAAAGGCAACCCAAGCAGCCAAAAGGGCAAGGGAAGAAAAAAAAAAAAAAAAGCTGGGCTAATACCAGACTTGTGAGCTTCGGAATTTTTTTTGCCTGGCCTGGCCGGAAATTCCCTCTTCCTTTGAGAGAGTGATCCCTCAGCAAACAACACATCCCTCGCGGACTTCCCACTGCCCATACCGCTCGACGGCCTGACCCTTTGTCCAGAGAGCAGGTGGCTAGCTGTCGTGGCCCCCGTCTCGTCGATATCTCGTCTTCTTCCATCAAAGTCGTCAGGTAGTGCCCACTGGCCCTGCGCTTCACCTCTCAGCCCGTCATGTCCCGATTTCTCCGTCCCGCAGCTCGTCTGGCTGCCTCGACACGAGCCGCCACTTCCATCAAGGCGCAGACCACGCCGTCCTTTTCACAGGCTGCGCGAGCCATTGCCAGGCCCGTCTACTTTGGCGGATCCTCGCAGAACCGATCATATGCCGAGGGCTCTGGCGTCAAGGAATACACCGTCCGAGATGCCCTGAACGAGGCTCTGGCAGAGGAACTCGAGTCCAACCCCAAGGTCTTCATCCTGGGTGAGGAGGTTGCCCAGTATAACGGAGCGTACAAGGTCACCAAGGGCCTGCTGGACCGATTCGGTGAGAAGCGTGTCATTGACACTCCCATCACCGAGAGCGGTTTCTGTGGTTTGGCAGTCGGCGCCGCATTGAGTGGTCTGCACCCTGTGGTAAGTTGCATCTTTCCCATTGCTATGTGTGCCCTTTTGATACATGTCAATGAGGTCTTTTCTTTTTTTTCCTACTTGCTCGAGATGAAAAGGGGGCACCATGGTGGCTATTCTCTCCCGAGTTTTGTTTCCCCTTGACCTTCGTTTGCTGTGTTGATAAAAGAGACTCGGGGCTAAAGTAAGAGACAATTGTCATTTAGTGCGAGTTCATGACCTTCAACTTTGCCATGCAAGCCATCGACCAGATCGTCAACTCCGCCGCCAAGACGCTGTACATGTCCGGTGGTATCCAGCCCTGCAACATCACCTTCCGTGGCCCCAACGGCTTTGCGGCTGGTGTCGCTGCCCAGCACTCTCAGGACTACTCTGCCTGGTACGGCAGCATTCCCGGCCTCAAGGTCGTCTCCCCCTGGAGCGCCGAAGATGCCAAGGGTCTGCTCAAGGCTGCCATCCGCGATCCGAACCCCGTCGTCGTCCTCGAGAACGAGCTGATGTACGGCCAGCAATTCCCCATGTCCGAGGCCGCCCAGAAGGACGACTTCGTTCTTCCCTTTGGCAAGGCCAAGATTGAGCGCTCTGGCAGCGATCTCACCATTGTCTCCCTGTCGCGATGCGTCGGCCAGTCCCTCGTCGCCGCTGAGAACCTGAAGAAGAACTACGGTGTTGAGGCCGAGGTCATCAACCTGCGGTCCGTCAAGCCCCTTGATCTCCAGTCCATTGTCCAGTCTATCAAGAAGACTCACCGTCTGCTTGTCGTCGAGTCTGGTTACCCCGCCTTTGGTGTTGGCGCCGAGATTCTCGCTCTGGCTATGGAGTACGCCTTCGACTACCTCGACGGCCCTGCTCAGCGAATCACCGGCGCCGAGGTGCCCACCCCCTACGCTCAGAAGTTGGAGGAGATGAGCTTCCCCACTGAGCAGCTGATTGAGGACTTTGCCGCCAAGATGCTGCGGGTGTAAAGCGGCAAGAGGAATGTGGGCACGAATTTCATCTGTAGATATAAACGAAGAAGATTCAAAAAACCAGGTTATCCGGGCGGTCTAATGTCTCTATGGGAGTGGAATGATTTGGAGGAGTTGGCTCAGGGGTAGAGCGCATCAGGCTAGCAATTTTGTTGGACCTCTGGCCAAAAGTTTTCGATAGACGGGCGAGGGGAAATAACGGACCTGTACTCATAGTTATGCGCTTTTTTTCCATGTAATACACCCTTTGCCGCGCCATCTCGTCTTTTTCTGGCTGGGAGAGCCCAGGAGATGATGTTTCTCTTGTTCGCCTATGCGGCGTAGTGTCTGTAACAACCTAAAGAGTATCTGTTTTCGCTTTGTCAACCTCATCAATCAGCAGCATGCTGTTTTCTGTAGAGGACGCTACCAACTCTTGTCGTGTGGAAAGCAGAAAAGTTGCATGGTCGGCCTTTGAATCCGTGCTGCATAGTCGATGATGCCTTTTCCATTTCTTCATCTGCCTGTGTCGTGCCCAGACCCGCATTTCCATAGCGGGGCAACTTCCAGGCCTAGGCACATGTAGGCAACCTGAACTCTTTCAACTTCTCACAGCTCGTCATAGAAGGGAAAAAAAGACAGAAATTCGGTTCATTGACCACTCTTGAAAGAAGGCATTAGGAGCTGTTTAGGGCCATGACTGGCATTGATGCCCTTTTAGCCTCCCAGGATGAGGGCGTCTCCAGCCCTGGAGCCAGGAAACGGCGGCTTCAAAAGCCCGAAGACCTGAAGCGTCGCCTAGAAGAGGAGCTGCTCATGCCATCGCCCGAGTTCTCCACAGAATGGCTGGATCGTCTGCAGCAGCGATGGGACTTCGAGGCCGACTATACGGCCTTGTTCAGGATTGCACCGCCGCAGACCCGGACTCTGACCAGGTTCTTGCGGAATGGACTCGAGGGCCGTGTGACGGGCTACAAGAACGTCACCGTCCCCATGAACGCTGCTACGGCAAAGAACTCGACAAGTCTGCTTCGAAAGCCGGCTAGCAGGGCGGATTTCGTTCGAGGCGCTGCTGGGTTCTTTCCTTTTGCCCCAGGTGGACTAGAAGGTATCGAGGCTACGGCAGCTCTGGAGGACCAGATCCACGCGGGGACCATTGCCGACGATGCTGCCGGCGGGAGCAAACTGGAGAGGGTCATTCAGCTTGGTGCTGAAGGCGGGCTGCTGGAGGTTGCGCCCGGTATGAGCCGCGGTATCGACTTTAACAACAAGGCAGCTCAAGGCCAGGACCAAGAAGCTGCTGAGGCTATCAAGCAAGAGCTTGAGGAAGATCCAGAGGAGGCGAGCGGTGCCATCGCCGAAGAGGA
Source organism: Trichoderma orchidacearum (assembly GCA_023653515.1). Lineage (NCBI taxonomy): Eukaryota > Fungi > Ascomycota > Sordariomycetes > Hypocreales > Hypocreaceae > Trichoderma > Trichoderma orchidacearum. The sequence goes on from JAAOZV010000019.1 coordinate 449,016, forward strand.
TTCATCATCACCCAAAAACACTGCAGGGGACTCACCTGACGATGAGGAAGATGGGGACGATATCGACGACATATTGCCCGTGGAATTCCCATCTCTCGAGCCTCACGGAGTTCTTGCGGCATCTAGCGCCAAAAAGGCTGGTCGTGAATGGGCGCACATGGTTGACATCAAGCACGACATGCCCAACTTTAGGGAACTCGTTCCCGACATGGCTCGAGAGTGGCCCTTTGAGCTGGACACTTTCCAAAAGGAAGCCGTCTATCACCTAGAGAACGGCGACTCAGTCTTCGTTGCCGCTCACACGTCTGCAGGCAAGACAGTTGTAGCCGAGTACGCCATCGCGTTGGCGGCCAAGCACATGACCAAGGCCATCTATACGTCGCCCATCAAGGCCCTTAGCAACCAAAAGTTTCGCGACTTCCGACAAGAGTTTGACGAGGTGGGCATCCTGACAGGTGACGTCCAGATCAACCCCGAAGCCAGCTGCCTCATCATGACGACGGAGATTCTACGAAGCATGCTCTACCGCGGAGCAGACTTGATTCGCGACGTCGAATTCGTCATATTTGACGAGGTACACTACGTGAATGACTTTGAACGTGGTGTCGTGTGGGAGGAGGTCATCATCATGCTTCCCGAACACATCTCTCTCATCCTGCTGTCGGCCACCGTCCCGAACACGCATGAGTTTGCCTCGTGGGTCGGTAGGACAAAGCAGCGGGACATCTACGTTATCTCCACGGCCAAGAGGCCCGTTCCACTGGAACACTACCTCTGGGCTGGAAAGAATATTCACAAAATCGTGGACTCCGAAAAGAGATTCCTCGAAAGCGGTTGGAAGGATGCACACAAGGCGACACAGAGCAAAGAAAAGGCGCCTGCGGCAAACAATACCATTGCTATCCGAGGAGGTGGTCCTCAAGGGAACCAGCGAGGAGGCTCAGGACGTGGAGGTGCTCAGAGAGGAGGTCCCCAGCAGCGCGGAGGCCGAGGTGGCGGTGGTGGTGGAGGTGGCCAGCAGAGAGGAAGGGGAGGGCCTCCTCGAGCCAGTCACAATCCTGGACACATGGGACGTGCCGGAAACCCCGGTGGACGAACAACCGCTGCCCAGGATAGGAATATCTGGGTTCATCTGGTCCAGTTCTTGCGAAAGCAGACCCTATTGCCGGCCTGCATATTCGTCTTTTCCAAGAAACGATGCGAGGAAAACGCGGATGCCTTGAGCAACCAGGACTTTTGTACCGCCTCGGAAAAAAGCGCCATTCATATGGTAATCGAGAAGTCGATTGCGAGATTGAAGCCTGAGGACAGAGTCCTTCCTCAAATCGTCCGGTTACGAGAGCTTCTCAGCAGGGGCATCGCAGTGCATCACGGCGGCTTGCTGCCCATTGTGAAGGAGCTGGTGGAGATTTTGTTTGCTAGGACGCTGGTAAAGGTCTTGTTTGCCACGGAGACATTTGCCATGGGGCTCAACCTGCCCACGAGAACTGTGGTGTTTTCAGGGTACCGCAAACATGACGGCCACTCGTTCCGAAACCTTCTTCCTGGCGAGTACACGCAAATGGCAGGACGAGCCGGTCGTCGAGGTCTCGACAAGGTCGGTTCCGTCATTATTGTGCCACCGGGCGGAGACGATGTGCCCCCCGTTGCCGAGCTGCGGAACATGATTCTGGGAGAACCGTCTAAGCTCAGATCTCAGTTCAGGCTTACGTACAACATGATCCTCAATCTACTTCGGGTTGAGGCGCTCAAGATTGAAGAGATGATTAAGAGAAGCTTTTCAGAGCATGCGACGCAGCAGCTTCTGCCGGAGCACGAGAAGGACGTTAAACTGGCGCAAGCCGATCTCGCCAAAGTCAAGCGGGAATCATGCAAAGTCTGCGATAACGTAGTGGACGAGTGCCATCAAGCCGCTCAGGACTACAAGCGGCTGACGACCGAGCTGTACAAAGGGCTACTGAAGATTTCAGTCGGACGAAGAATGTTTACGCAGCAGCGACTCATCGTCTTCAATTGGGAGGGCATAAGAACCGCCGGCATACTGCTTTCCGAAGGGATGAGTCCCCGAGGCTCCTTTGAAGACCCAATCCTCCACGTCTGTGCCATAAAGCCTCTGAGGGAGAGGCGCGACGCAACGGATCAGCTGCCGTTCATTCCAGCCTTCCGAAAGTACTTGCCAAAGCTTCCCCAGGGCAAGCGACGGCTCTCAACTAAGAATATGTACGTCCCCCTGAGTGACGTTGAATGCCTTACGCGATGGGTTCTCAAGGGAGTCATCCCCGAGATCTTTAAAGGAGGGAACGCCGGCCACGAGGCGATGGACAAGATTCAGGATATATGCTCTTCATGGGACGACCGGTGGGACGAGCTGGACATGGGCAAGGTCAAGAGCTTGCAGCTGCAAGAACTGATGGAGAAGCGGGTGCAGCTGTCCAAGACCATGTCAAACTCGGCCGCCACGCGGTGTCCTTCCTTTTTGAAACACGTAGGTCTCTCCTCTTTCTGTATTTCTTGACTTTTTTTTTTTTTTTCCTGCTATCTCTTTTATCCATCCTTTTTTTTAAAACCTCCTGTTATTGTTTCTTGAAACGATTGATTACTGACTCGAGATGTGTCTTGACAACACAGTTTGCCATGTGCCATGACGAGTGGCTCATCAAGGAGCATATTGCCCAGCTGAAGCAGTCCCTTTCGGACCAGAACCTTCAACTCCTTCCCGACTACGAGCAGCGTGTCCAGGTGCTCAAGGAGCTCGACTTCATCGACGACGCAACGCGCATCCAGCTCAAGGGCAAGGTTGCCTGCGAAGTCCACTCGGGAGACGAGCTCGTCCTCACAGAGCTCATCCTGGATAACGTACTTGCCGACTTTGACCCTGCCGAGATCGCTGCCCTCTTATCCGCATTCGTCTTCCAGGAGAAGACGTTGATGGAGCCAACGCTGACGGGCAACCTGGAGCGCGGACGAGACACCATCATTGCCATTTCTGAAAAGGTCAATGACGTGCAGACTCGCCTACAGGTGATTCAGTCCAGCGAGGATTCCAACGACTTTGTGTCGAGACCCCGCTTTGGCCTTATGGAGGTTGTGTACGAGTGGGCGAGGGGAATGAGCTTCAAGAACATTACAGCACTGACAGATGTGCTTGAGGGGACGATTGTGCGGACGATCACCAGGCTGGACGAGACGTGTAGAGAGGTGAAGAATGCGGCAAGAATCATTGGTGATCCGGAGCTGTACCAGAAGATGCAGCAGGCACAAGAAATGATCAAGCGAGACATTACGGCGGTGGCGAGTCTGTACATGTAAAAGGGCAGCGCAATGGTCCGAATTTCTCACAACGGGGGGGGCGGTTCTCACATGGATGAAGGAGAAAATTAATGTCGACACAATGTAGGCAATCTTATGGCGGGAGAGACCAAGGGTGGAATAGACAAAGGGTAAAAGCATCATAAAAGACGGTGAAATGGCTCCCATAGTATGTACTGTACTGTACCTATATAAAGGACTTGAGAAGCCTCGAGGTAAAACGAATAGTAGAGTGAATACGGCGCCGCTCTATTCGTCACCAACATCTCCATCAATCCATCGACCCATCAATCTAAGCAACCGGTACCATCCCAATCAAGAAGAAAGGGAAAAAAAAGATGAAGAGAAATAACTCCGCCTAAACGCCAGACCATGCGCAACGAATTGGCAAATTGTAGGACTCTCAGTCAAAAAAAATATCAAATCCCGTTCGAGTCGTGTTCATCGCGCTTATCCGACCACAGAAATCAAGCTCGTCCCTCAATCCACCCGTTTAAGCGCGCAGAGCCCTCAGCCTCTGCTGCAGCTTGTCTTCCTCCTCGGCTGTCGGCTCCGCGGTCTGCGGCTCGGCGGTCGCTGGCGTCGCTTTGTTGAGCTCAAAGCTGAGTTCCACGCCGGCGTCGTCGGCGAGCTTGCCGAGCAGTTCGTGGACGGCATCCTCGCCGACTTGGACCGAGGTCGACTGGGTGATGGCGTCTTGGTAGATGCCGTTGGACATGGCGTACTCTTCGTTTTGCTGCTTGAACTGCTCCAGGGTGACGAGCGTCTGCGAATCTCTCGTGGTTAGTGGCGACTATGGCCGAGGGGGGGGAATGTGATGCTGGAAGGGGGGGGGGGGGGAGCAGGTCCATACCTTTTCAGGGTTCGTGTTCTTCTGTGCGATATTCATGGTTCGCGACGATGAAGCCATCATGTGCGTCATCCTGTTCATGGCATTGTTCGCCTGGATCTGCGCGGCTGAGAGTTCGGCCATGTCGGCCATCTGGTCCATCTGCTGGGCGAGCGCCTGCCTGGAGAGCAGCATCTTGGCCTTTTGGTAGGCTTTTTGGGTCTCGCCCTTCTTGAGCAGGTCTTGAATCTGCTTCTTGAGGATGGGGTCCTGCTTGGCAGCCCTTTGAGCCTCTTTACGGGCCTGCTTGGCTTGGAAGCGAGCCTGGAACTCGACTTGCATGTCGCGCGCGAGCTGACGGTTGGACATTGTGACGGCGATTCGTAGGGGGGGGACGCGAAGATGGAGGATTCGGGAGCCGTGAGCGCTGAAGTCGTTGGGACTTTTGATATGTATAGGAGGGCTTGATGGAACGAGCTTTCCCTTCTCCGGTTTCGATGTTGACGTTTTTTGAGAATGTCTGGATTGTCATGTGGCGGATGAGGCGGGGTGACGCAACAGGATGGATGAGCACAGCCACAAAGGCCTGGCAACTACCGAGCGCCACCAGCCACAGATGCGCTGCGCAACGTCCATGATGCGCCCATCAAAAGTGTGGCTGTATAAAACAAGGTACCTACTTAAGGTACATGTTGGGGATATATATTCCCAGATGAAAGGCTGGCGAGTTTGCATTGTAATGGTATTTCCAAGGATCAATGCGCTGCTCGTATGCTGTCATCCAAGGCACTTAAAATGGCGACAAAACCAAAGATGAACGTCCAGTCTTTTCCTCGGCCTCCGCGCTTGGACAAGATATCACGACATATCCGCATCGCCTACAAAGGCATGGACATTGCCGATACAGATGATGCGTTTTGGGTGCTGGAAACGCATCACCCGCCGAGTACGTCTGATCATGAATCGACAGGGCCATCCATACGTTGAAGCATCGTTCCTCTACCTAATATACTACTACTATTACTACCACCACATTCCTATGGGCCTACACGATCGATCACCATCGCTTCCTAAGCGAGCCCAGACTGACCATGGGCAGCATACTACCTCCCTCCTTCCAGCCTCAAGGTGCCTCTAGCGCCCACAAGCCGCACCAGCTGGTGCGAGTGGAAGGGCGCAGCGACGTACTACAGCATCTCGCTGCCGGACGGGACAGTCTCCAACCGCATCTGGTCGTACGACAGCCCGACGGCCGGCTTTGAGCCCCTCCGCGGCTACCTGAGCTTCTACGCCGGGCCGTGGGACTGCTTCGTAGACGGCGAGCGGGTCGAGCCCCAGCCGGGGGACTTTTACGGCGGATGGGTGACGGCGGAGATTGAGGGCGTGGTCAAGGGCCGGACGGGCAATCTGGACCCCGTTGTCTAAGTGAATCCTTTTTAGGTACGTATTATACAGCTACTAAAAGGCATGGATACACTGTGCTTTATAAGCATGTGTCGTAGGTTGTTTTGTCTACAGAGCGGTCCATACTCCGTACATATAGCTACCTGATTATACGAGGGCATCTTATATTATGCCGCGTGGCTGTATCGTTGGCTGGAAGTAAGATATGCCGTTTAATTACGCCACATGGGTCGCGCGGTAGCAATGTCAGACCCATGAAAAAGGGCACTGAGACAGTAGACGGCCCTTGTGGGCTGTATTTTCAATACTGGAATGGAGTAGTATCCAATTTCCAATGTCTCGACAGGGCCTTGCGAGGGCGGGTTTCAGACATTCTCATCTAGATTTTGTATAGCGTGCAGGGTAGGTTGCTTTACTGGACATCTGAAGGCGCTTGATATTGGCATCACGGCAATGATATTATGTTTCGTTGCTTGAAATATGCTGCTTGTCGCCTATTGCTGTCGATTCACGGCAGCATAATGCTTCTTGTTCTTGTAGTCTTCATTATTTTCCTATTTCTCATATCTTCCAGGACCTCTCTCGAATTCGGATTTTAAGGACATGCCGCACATGTATGTCGGGTACAAGGTAGCTTTACATGGGCTCAACCACCGTCCAGCGGCTTTCTTTGATACCGATGACCGCTTTTCTTTCAAGCTCGGAATCATGAAAACCAGGCTGGGATGGTTTCTCTTCTCGTCATTGTGATGGAGGTCCTCGTGCTGGGTTCACATGTCATGGCACGTATAATGCAATCCTTACCTACTTAGGCATCATAGCTACATGCCCTGGTTTACCGGGATGAAGCTGGTCCTGCTGCTGCAGGATTGAGATACGGAAATACCTTGCCGATAATATGCAGCTCTACTCTTTTCCTGCTCTCATCCCTGGCGCCATGGATTTGATGGGATGAGCCGGCTAGCCGCTGATTGACTATGGATATCGTGCGCTCATAGAATGCAAAGTACGTCAGCATCGACAACTTCGAGAGTTCAGTTTGGGATACTCATTGTCGGATATGAGCCAATGGTTTAGATGTGTGCGATGGTGGTGACGATGATGATGACCCATGCCTCATGAGTTTGGCTCGTGGCCCCGGAGCAGAGCAGCTTCTACAGCAACATTCATGGCATCAAGCTTGCTGGCTGCTTTGTTGGATCATCTAGCCGGAAGCTCCACAAACTGCAGCGTGATGAAAGCTCCTGTACCTGGCCTTGCAACAAGCGGTCTACAGAGTGCAGATAACAGCGACGAGAAAGCATCCACTCCGGGGCTACCTTGCAGCGTGCTTTGATTTTTGTTGGGCTCAATGTTCTCTGCATGCACAGAGCATCCATGCCGGCCACTCTCAAGCTCTGTGCAGCTTCTCCGTACACGCTTCGTTCATGTCGCTTGCCATGTTTCCAACCCAATGGCCTGACGTACGCGATCTTCCACGCACCAGCGCAAGCGTAGTTCGACGTGGCAGCTTGAGGATCACACCTGGCAACGAGACCGTCCCCACTGCCGTGCTGCTGGAGAAAAAAGGAAGAAAAAAAATAACAATAACAAGAAAGACGCAGGCGTGCAGGGTCTAGGTGCTGGTAGCTGTGTGTCAACGTTCACCGACATGGCTAGAGTTGAAGGGCACAAGCGGGATGAGGTCCAACAGGAGTCTCTTCCCACGAGTCCTATCAGACGGTGGCTCCGCGTAGCATTTCGGATCCTCGTGCAGCGTTCAAACTTACCCACCGCCCACAGAGCATGCGTGCGTGCAGTTATCAAGCTGGAAGCACCCGCCGGTCTCCGCTCGCAAACATAGGCGTCCAAGCTCTCGAGATGCGTGTCTCTCTGCGCCCCGCGGCGATCAAGAGCATTGACTGACCCCTGTGATGCTGGCGGCGGCAGCGGGATTGGGCTCTTGCTGGTGCCGGCAGTTGGCTAGAAGCTGGAGGGCTTGCTGGATGCGGTGAGGGGGGCTATAGGAGGAGCCCTTTGCCTTCGGATGCCCTTTCGTCGGCTGTCGTACAGAATCTCCAAGGTTCTAATATGTCGGTCGTTTGGCCAGACTTTGTGTCAAGGATCAGGGCCACTCCCGCAAGAAAGGTCAGAGACAAAAGATCCGTTGGAACACATGGAGACAATTCAATCAAACTTTCCCCACAGTCACGCGAGAGGAAACGAACGCATCGTCCGTGCTTGGAGAGAACGAGAGACGGACAATCGTGGTCGTATACACGGTCATCATGGACATGCGGCATACCCAGGAGCCATTGGTTCTTGCGGAGCCTTCACTTCTCGGCGGAATCACTCAATGCATGAGAATGATGCGTCTGCACCAGGCCCGTTAAAGCGGCCAAGTCCTTCCGTCCACTTGGGCGCCATTGCAGGAATACTACTCGCTTGATACCCTCCCACACGACAGTACATGTATGTGTGCCTACCACAGCATGTGCTTGTTGCACTTGTCAGTGTGGACGGGCACGGGGAGCGGGACACCAGACGTTCGGCTTCTAGATCTAAGAGGAGAGATGGGACGATCTTTGTAGATGGGGGTTACATGGGAGTTCTTGGAGTCGTTTAACGGTTCCTCCGTATAATACCTTACCTATACTATACCAGTAGTAGTAGCCGGACAAAAAAAAAAAGAGGAAATCTGGGGTCCGTGAGGTGAGATGGGGGGGATCAGCCTAATCAAGGGGAAAAGCCGGAGGGGTCTTTGGTCTCATCATTTACGCCGCCACCTTCTCCTTTAGGTTAACATGTGGTGGTTTGATTTGGCGTAGACCACGGCATAGCGCTTCGGGGTATCAAAAGCTGATGGCGCCAAGATACGGAACGTCCTGCCGTCTGCGAGTCAGACGATGCCCGTGAGAGTACGTGAGAGAAGGCTACGGATCCGTTCAGCAGTGGCACTGGTCCCGTTGACGATGACGGTGGATGGGAAGCGATTCTGTTGACGAAGCCAATAGCAGTTTGTTACCAGCGCACCTGGCCCGTAGTTTTGCAGCCAAAAGCGCTCCAAGACAAAAGGGGGCGGCGCCAACGGCCCGTAGCCCGAGATGAGATCCCTTCGAGGAACAGGCTTGTCACACCAGACGCTAGGCGCAGGTCTTGGTGCGCATTCTTTGGGGGTGGGAATGCTGACTTTGCCTGAGGAGATAGGGCCGAAGCCGTCTCCCCCATCCCCATGCCACCCCTTCTATCCCATTGGGCAATATTGACAATGTCGTAGATATTCGGCAAAACAACAAACATCGGCTCGCTGAATGCAAGGCACGAGGGGAGGGGGCCAGCGAGATTGATCCGAAAGGCACATCTGCCGGAACCATTATCCAACCGTCTAATCCTGTAAAGCCATTGCCTAAACAGTCGTGTTTTCCTTATTTTCCCCTGCACCCCGTTTTGGTATTCCACTTTGCCGTCGCGAGAACAGAAACAGGGGAGATGGGGAAAAGGCGGCTTCGCGGCGTCTGTATGCAGCAGAGCGCCAGATCATACTGCGTGATTCCCAGGGTATTTGTGTCTGCGCGACATCTGCCCATGTCGGCTTCGAGACGAGAGGGCCAGGGCCCTGCACGAACCCGCTCGATCGATGCGGTTCTTCTCGCTTCTGCTGACCCTTGGCTCTCACTCACCCAGCGTGAGACGGAAATGGATCTTGGTGAGACCCAACGGAGCAGCTACACAGTGTTCCACGGGGCGAAATAGGCAAGACGACGGACGCGGAGGTGGCTGGGCTGGTCTGTCAGAACGTGGACATGGCACGAACCCGGGACTCTGGAGGCCCGGCCTGCCGATTCGGAGTTTTACCTGCCAGACCGTTGCGCGTTCTTCACGAGCAACCGGGGCCGAGGATCATTGCATGGAGACCGAGAAGAGCTGCTATTGATCACTTACGAAGCAGTGCTTCTTCACTACGCTGCTCTGAATCTGCTGCCGACCACTTCCTCTCCTTCCCCCCTGGTTCTTCGCAGGACCGGGATGGCGTCTCTTGCGTCCCAAGGGCTTACCGACCAGAATGCTAGTGATTACGTGCGCAGAGCCAGAGGAGTCAATGGCTTGGATGGAGCATCCATATCGCTAGTAGGACTTTGGCAAGTAATGTGAGGAGTAGTGTAATACCTAGTACTAGTAGTAGTACTCTGTAGGCGTCACTGGTATGAGATGTTCGAACGAGCCGCATACGAGCATGTCCCCGAGATCCTTAGTACGTGCTGGCTGTGCCTCTCGGCGCCCACCACGTATCGGATACATGTTGCGCGTGCTGTCCTGGTGGCGCCCGGATGCAATATTAGAACACGAAAGTGGCGACGCTCGGGGGTCGACATACATACGAGTTACAGCCTGTTACACCGTCTCTTCTCGCGGATCGTACCATGACTGGGCCGGGCGATCCTCAGTGGCTTGGAGGAGGGAATGAGTGGGATCCATCTCTCCACCCCCTTATTTCTTTCGCGGCTCGATCGAGGGCCTGACAAAGCACGCAATATGGGATGGACAGGAGGTCGTTGCGGTGATGCTCGACAATGCGTTCTGGGTAGAATGAGGAAGAGAACATTGAACACGAAACGTTCTCCCAACAAAAATACTAAATCATCATGCACGTGTCTGTACCTGCCGGGTACATGGTAGGCCTGTCTGTCTGCGCCATGCGATATGTAAGGTCTCTATGTACTGTCAGAGTAAATGCAGGCAACAGGTGCTGGATGCAGGCGGTAGAAGCAACATAGGCTCTTCTGGGTACTGGAGACCCGGCCAGGCACTGGATGCTCCGTACATTTGGGGTGCAGCACAGTAGACGCAAGGCGACGTTGCACGTGTCTCGGCGGGTGTGCCGATGAGCGGTACCCGGCTGGCGACACCACGATACCTAGAGGGTAGTAGTTACGGCAGTACTACTACTGCCTTTTAATTGTACGGAGCACTCAGACCCCGAACAGCCAGAAGAACCAGACGACAGTCGGCCTTTATCCGGGATGTCGACGCTTTTCGACCCGTCCCCTCTTCTCTTTGTCCTAAAGAGCCGGCTCTGTCGCAGCAGAGTCTTTCTTCTTCAGGATCGCTCCGACTGTCCGGGCTGGAGCGGAGTGATTGGAATTCCCCGTCTCGCCTCGATCCATGCTTTGCTCCTCCCAGCCGGCACCCATCAACCTGTAGCACTCCGTACTGTACGCTATGTGTACTGCTGCTGGCGCGATCAGAACCCCCTGCAACAGCGCCCCCCCAGACCTTCCAAACCCTTCTAACCCCTCCTCCCAGAACAGGTCAGATTAGTGCCGGGCCCACCAGCCCACCCCCCTGAAGCCCTTCCAAAGGCCCCGGTGCTGGAGCCTGATTCGAGGCTGCGCGGCCCCCGCCCTGATCCAGTTCCGGTGGGCGCCCCTTTCCCTGGCCTCGTTTGGTGTGCTCCAATAATGCCAACAGGTGGTTCAATAGCGGCGGCCTCAGGCATCAGCGTCTGCCGCAACAATGGCCAGCGTGTCCTCAAGATAAAGAGAAGGACCCTCGCACCTCTCCAATGGCTCCGAGGCCTAGCTCCAAGGCAGAGGCGGGCATTTCTATTTGGCACGACACACACAAGGCCACGCTGTCCTCATCTGCTTTGACTCATCAGCAAAGCCACAACGTCAACGCGTAGCGTCACGCAACGTGCTCCATCCCCCGCTGACTCATTCATTTCTCTTTGCGTCGTTGCCTGCCATGAGGTGGGCATACATGTACCAATAAGGACCGGCCGGTGCGAACCTTTTCAGATCGTCCATCTTTGATGAACGCTGTAACCACCGCAAGACTCCACTGGACTGTGAAAAGAGACAAGATCGCGACCCATCTTCTCCAGCACAGCAGCCCAAAGTCACGCGTTCAGCAATCATGGCGTTTCAACAGGCGTCCCCTCTCATCAAGTTTGAGAGCTCGCCCGCCGAGTCCTTCCTCTCCGCACCTGGCGACAACTTCACCTCTCTCTTCGCCGTCTCAACGCCTTCATCCGTAGCAACTACCATGAATCCCATGGAGATGATGACACCACAATCGTTTACCGATGACAAACAAGAGTCTCGACTGTCTGTCATTCCAGAGCAGTCGTCCGATGACACCACACCTACCCCGGAACCATCTTCATCAACAGAAAAGAAGCCTGTGAAGAAGAGGAAATCCTGGGGCCAAGTTCTTCCCGAACCCAAGACCAACCTTCCTCCTAGGTATGTTTTCCCCCCCCCTTCAGATGCGCCCACTAGCTCTGAGGGTGAAACTGCATAATGGCGTCATCATCGGACCGATGTGCTAACGGGATCCTTCCTGCAGGAAACGAGCCAAGACTGAGGATGAAAAAGAGCAGCGTCGTGTCGAGCGTGTTCTTCGCAACCGGCGCGCTGCGCAGTCCTCCAGAGAGCGAAAGAGGCTCGAGGTCGAGGCGCTCGAGAAGCGCAACAAGGAGTTGGAGACGCTCCTTATCAACGCTCAAAAGACCAACCTGATTCTCGTCGAGGAGCTCAACCGCTTCCGACGAAGCTCAGGCGTTGTCACCCGCTCTTCCTCTCCCCTCGACTCCCTCCAAGACAGCATCACACTCTCTCAACAGCTATTTGGCTCACAAGACGGCCAAAAGGCCAATCCCGACCACTCCCTGATGGAACAGATCATGAGGTCCGCGGTCAACCCCACCGTGAACCCCGCCTCTCTTTCTCCCGAACTTAATCCCATCCCTGATGACTCCGCCGCCGACCTCGACCTTTCTGAACAACAAGCATCAGAAGAGACCGATGAAGCGGTAGAGGCCAAGGAGCAGACTATGGCCATCTCCTCCGATTCGACACAACGTCCTGCAGAGATGTTGTGCGACCTGCAGTGTCAATCGGAGGAGATGCCCAAGTCGTACCTGGCCTCGCAGATTCCGACGCCACCTGTCTTGGCCTGGTTTCTGCACCTCAGGATGGTGCTCCTTTCAGCCTCGGCGATTCTTTCAGCCTGTCAGCGGCCATTGATGCAGATCGCTATGTCCTCGAAAGCGGGCTTCTCGCTTCTCCCAACTCCTCAACTCTTGACGACGATTATCTGGCTGGTGACTCTGCCGCCGGCTTCTCGGATCAACCCGACTTCGACCTCTTCGACATCAACGACTTCCTCAACGACGACGCAAACAACGTCGCCTCTGACATTGTGGCAGCGAGCAACTATGCCGCTGCGGACCACGAGCTCGACCTCGAGATCCACGACCCTGAGACTCAAATCTCTTCGGACTATCCTATCCAGCAGCCCCAGTCTGGCGCGTCCTCTCTTGGATGCGACGATGGCGGCATTGCGGTTGGTGTCTGAGGGACGCGACGATCGGGACGGGAACTCGGACCCCGAGCCTCGTGCGACGCGCGGCGATGACAGCGAGCTGACACAATCTCTACGCAGCATCACTTTGCCGTCTAGAGAAGTCCTCCTCACCCTCTTGTGGGCCTTGAAAGTCGAAGAACGGAGGATTCAGCAGAAGCAGGCCGCGGTTCTCGATCCCGAGAGAAGCGCCTCAGCAGACCAACGACAACAATCACCATTATCAGATTCTATCATTCTCAAAGTAGCGGGTGTTAAGCGCGCGAAGTCGCATCGGCTAAACCAAGGCGTCGCTAACAAGCGATCACGCCTGTCGAGGTGAACTTTTTTTCAATCTTATGTTTTATTTAACTGGGCATTTCGTTCGACTGGGAAATAAAAACCAATATATTACTGGTTAGGTTGGTGGGTAAAGCGGTACGGGCGGCAGGGTGTGTCTGTGGATATGGCGCACACGGGATTGGCTCTGCATGACTGAAAAAGAGCCGTTCATGACCAGGGCTGGGCTACATTTAACGATATGCTGTACACTATACAATTGAAGCAAGCGTGCCGATTTTCTCTTGACTACACTTTTCCATTGTTGTGTAACTCGTGACATCTTGAAATATTTTTTGAATGGGTAGTGAACCTCATCGTATTTGTATTGCGGCATGCTCCCGCATGAAACGCTCTAAATCGTGCTTCAAATAACCCTATATCGCTGCATCGTAAAAGTAAATCCTACCTCTTCTCGATGCCTGTATATAATTCTCCCAAACGCCGGCTAGAAGAATGCTCTTTACAAAATTCACTCATCAAGAAACCCCCCCCACCCCCCCCCCCCAAATTAAGATGTATAATAGCATCTCACCAAAGGCCCTCCATCTCTTGCATGGCTTCTTCATCGTCTGCAAAGTCATTTCTCTCCTCCGCGGAAGAGCCATTTGTGTCCTTGCCCGTGTGCTGTACACCTTGCTGGTCTTGCTCCTCTGCCTCTGCCATGAGGGCGTCCAAGTCGTCGTCTTCTTCTGCGGCGTTGCTGGACGTGCTAACCTTTTTGGTAGCAGCGGTGGTGTGTGCTTGCCCGGTATCCATACTCTCAGCCTCAGCCATCAAGGCCTCTAGGTCGTCGTCGTCAGGCGCGTCGTTCTGCAGCAGTGGGCGAGAGGCGTTGGCGGATCTCGTTGGTGCACGAGGTGTAGCGTCGTACAAGTCGTCATCGTCAGGCACATCGTCTCTCTCTGGAGTCCTTTGTGCTCTTTCCGCGGCAGTTCCGCTTTGTGAAGTCTGTGAATCTCCGGTTATGGCAGCTGTATCAAATGCGTTTTCATCGTCACCGCTATTGTCGTCGGCCTCCTTTGGGCGTCCCTCGTTGATCCATTCGCTTCGTGCGGCCACGAGCTTCCTTTTGTGGCCTGCTTTTTCCACCATGGCAAGCGCGTCGAGGAATCGAGCCTTGGGGAATAAATCATCGAGCCACATCTGATAGAATGAGAGGAGACGGGAGGCATCTGAGAACTTGATTGACAAAATTAAAAGTTAGCGGGTGTTCTGCAATCGAGCATCCATGCTTAGCGTTGAGATGCGTACCTCGTGGCCTTTGCCTTTCAGTTTCAGGCCTGCGGCTCGCTTTCTGAGCTTTGGAATTCCGGCCGGGCCTAATAATCTGAGGGAGAAAGAAAGGAATCAAGTCAGCGCCATGGAGATGGACTATTTAATGCACTTGAAAGTACACGTACCGTTCTTCATCGAGCTTGACTGCCGGAGCTCTCTGGCGTTTCTGAACGGAGACCTCCTCATCAATTCCTAAACCAGAGTCTGGCTCCTTTCGCTTCTTGGTAGTTGCCTCTGGCGGGGGAGAGGATGCGAACGGGTCGTCCAAAGCACCGAGGTCGTAATCGTCCAAATCATCGCCATGCGCTGGCGGGCGCTCTGATGTAAGTGTTGCGGGCATTGACGCACACGGTGCGTTTCAATCTTTGGCGCCTCTGGCTTCTGAGAATAAAGAACAACGGAATATCATGGACCTAGTTCAGGTCGATCCAAACTGCTGACTGAGCCCGATTGACATATGTACTACTAATACATCTAGTAAGTAACAGCCGGCGACTTATCGTGACTTTCCCAAACGCGTCTCCATGGTGGGGGAACCGCGTCTGTCTGCCCGCCAGCTTAATTAGCGCACGTGATGAGGCGGGCGCAGTCCCCACGTGATGGCTTGCATCCTAAGGCACTAAGAATCGCAAGTTGCAGCTCCAGCATCAGACCTCTCGATCCAATTGCTGTGCAGCATTTGGGGGGCAAATCTAGCGACAGAATGGCTGAGACTACGACCAAGCAGCCCTCGACGTCCTTTTTCGGGACAAGCAAGGTCGTTGAGACCAGCTACCCGGTATGTTTGGCGCACAATTGGCAGTGCAATGGGGGACAGATGGTTGACTGACCAGGATTTAGCTCATTGACAACGACCCGTACGTTCCCCTGGAAGTAATCACTGGATTTTTCTTCTTGGCAATTCGGCTGGCAGATACCTTAACCCGAATTGAAGGAAAATTTGCTGATGGAATCGGAGCAGTCACTTCAAGCGCGTCGTTGGATATGCAAGGACATCAGACTACATAGCCGGTGCGACTGCCGCGGCCTTCGCCCCGGCCGCTCTCTACACCCTCGAGAGACTCGCTCCGTCACATGTTGGTAGGGGAGGCTTTGCCAAAGCCATGCGCCTAGCCGGCTTCATTGGCTTGGCTGGCGGTTTCCTCTACTTTTACCAGCGATCAGCCCGTACGTTTTGCGACCCATCATTTTTCTTGCGTTTTGACATTGGAAACATGCACTGCTGAGGAAGCTGGAGGAAGACTGTCATATCAATGGGCTGAAGGGGCTGACACATTGCACCACGACTGTAGTCCGGTTTTACGGCGCCACCGAGAACGCAAGGGAAGTGGAGATGGATATGCGAGAGATGGTTGCCAAGGTTAAGGCTGGAGAGCCCCTCTACGGTGAGAGCAAGCTCAGCCCGCATTTACAGGGTGTCGCAGCCCGACAGAGCAGATATTCTGCCCTGTTCTTCAGCACTGTGCCATGGTTCAACTTTGTGAACCACAACCAGCATGGCGTGGACACGGCAAAGTACTATCAGCAGGCTGAGAGGGAACTGGAAGCGGATCGGGCGGCGGGGAAGAGCTGAGCAGGAAAAAAGATGTGTGTATATACAGCGAGACTACCGCTTCCTGCGGAAAGGGTAAAATTTTCAAGTTTATGATATCCTTCTCTCCTGGGTCGTGTGTGTCACGTAACGGACCGTCTTCGAACTTGCCGGCAGAATGACTTTGCTGTTTCACAGCACGTTTCTCCAAAGGCAAGACGCCGGGTTAGCTGCAACGGACTGTATTACGCTTACACTGTGGGTTCAGAATGCGTTATCAATGATTAATAATTCGCCACAGGTCGAACGATCTAGGTGAACCTGCATGTGTCATCACAGGGTTGTAGAGCAAAGCGAGATGAAATCACGAAGCCGGCGACCTGGCTCAATCGAGAAGAGCATACGATGCTGAATGCCGACGAAGAGGCGACGCGACGGTCCGCCTTTGCGCACTAAAATCCCGTCGCCGTGGCTCTGCTCAGGTAAGCCATCGCAGGTGAGGCATGTATACACCGGCGGACATTATGGTCTACCGTATACACTGTTAGATGAAGCTTTTCTGGTCTGCTATTGGAGAGAATACGAAACGCTGAGACAAGAAAATAATCAGCTGATGTGAATTACGTGAAAGATGTGCCCGAAATAGACCTATCGGTCTTCCCTCGCAGGGGCCATGTCAATGCCAACGCCAGAAACAACAGACAAGAAGGCGCAATACGGTGATGATGATGATCAAGTCTTGTCCGGATAAGCCGGTGAAAAAAAAAAAAAAAATGTCACCGCGGATATGGCCCCGATGACGAGATTTGAAGAAACAGGCCGGGCTCCCCCAAGAGCTGAATGCTTAGAGCCGAGGCGACGCGTTGGAGATGGTTCACCCACCATGCCGGGAGAAGACGGCTTCAGCCGCAGTGGTTTGCGCTCAGCTTGTGAGAAGGCACAGGGCAACTGACTAGGATCACATCACACGCAGATCAGGGCGTGCATTTCCAGGCTCGATCTCGAGGCTGAGCCGTGAGGAGCTCTTGTGGAGGCTTGTGACGTCCTGCATAGAGAGAGAACTATGGAGTCCAGCCCACAGACAAGATATCGACTGGGGAGCAGCATGCTGGTCGTAATGCCCGACATCGCATGACATGAGTTGATCATCACGCTTTGTCCGACTTCATGCGGGGGAAGCTACTGGGATAGAGAACAAGGCCTTGTTCGCTTGCTTATTAGTTCTTGAGTAGCCTAGGACTCGCAGCCAGGCACGACCAGGAGGCAATGGGTATCCCTGTTAGCGCGAGAGAGACAGCCCAGGATGTTTCGTGAGAGGTTGTTTCGCGCGACAGCCGCTGAGTATTGGTCTGTAAACGGTATACAGGTGAGCAAGGTGCATAAGCATCGATATCACGATGGCATGCCTGAGATACGGTCAAACCTTACAAAAAGTTATATGAGGCAGGGTATTGTAGGGATTTTGTCACATCATCCTGGTGGCAATGCCAATGGGGGAGCTAAAGAGTGGCAATACGAAAGTTGATCTATCGTCTGGGACGATAGTCCATGATAATTGACGGGCAAGGTGTGAAAGTCGCTTCGATCATGTTCTCGGTGTGTCTGAGTCTCACAGACACCCTAGCTTCTTGTCCTATGATCTGGATAGACAAGAAGGAGACACCAGGAAATGAACAAGAATTATTGGTCCTGTTCACCGGGCCGCCATCTAGTACTAGCCATTGCTTTTCACTGCGCACTGATACTTTCAGGCAGACACAATGTAGTACATACCCGGATTTAATCAAAGAATCTCTGAGGAATGGCATGACAGTAGAGGAGAAACGTGTTGCCGCTCTGAAATCTAATTGGGAATCATTAGTTACAGTGAGGTGATGCCAGCCGCTCTCTAGCTCTGCTCTTACGTATATCCAGTCTCAAGCGGCCTTTGAGAGCAAGATCTGTATTAGTCATGGACAATAGAACGAGACGGACAGTATTAATACAAGTTTGTAGGGGCTTGGATCGTTCGATAGCAGTAACCCTTCAGCTTGGGGCAGCCCTCCTCCGTCTTTTGGGTTGGGAGCTTGTTAGTGCAGAGAGCCGGTGCGTATAAGTGGGAGACTTTCAGACTCCGGATAGGTCCGGCTCATACATCCTCTTCTTGCCTCCCAAATAGGAAATTGGGCCTTGACCCATTAGCCAGGCAGAACGACGCCCACGATGGTCCGCTGATGGCCTTGAAGCGACTCGATTGATTCGTGGGAGTTGCGTCACTTACACCAGCCTTCAGGGCCTGCTAACAAGATGACGATGTAACTATAACTGTAGCTGTAACGACGCAATGCGACGGTGTTGTTGGTGGGTAGGTAGCTAGGCATGCATGCTCTACAGAAGCAAGCCTCTTTCAGTAGTATCGAACAACCTGCGGATACGACAGGGGGGAGCGGCGAACGGGTCGTCACTTATCACAACATTTGCATCCAGCAGGGATGGGGGTTACTGCGTGTGATTGCGTACACTCAGTGTATGAAGCCACCGCCACATTGGATATCACATGCCAGAGACAGGACAGTTGTGTATGGGCTAAATTAAACGAATAAACGCAGCGGCGTGTTCCAGCACGGGAGAAGGAACAATATGTGTAGCTTCGTCTTGGGGCGGATAAAGGCTCAATCCTTCAATCCTTCCGGTCGCTATCTGTTCAATCATGATATAGACTTGACCAGTAGCGGGAAGCTTTGATGAACGCAGTGAAGAATTCAAGCCGGTATGGTCACAGTAGGTAATAAAAAAAATGCATTACTTGTCGTCCTTTCTGATAATCACTAACGTATATGCAGCCCCTGGCGTGATATCTTGTGACATACAGAACCGGATGCGTCCCAACAGCCTTGGATGCTTGACGCCTTCATGCGCCGCGGAAATTAGCTACCAGCCAATAACGAATACACGTAAACAGCAGATGACCCAACATGCCTCCTGCTAACTTGCGGGCCATTTACTAGAAGAGGTGCAATGCCATGAGCGGCTGGAGTGTGTGCCATTTAGTTGCGTGTACGAGGTACAAGTAGTACCTATGGCTTTTTGGTTTTAAAAAGAACTAAACATATTGAGGCGGACATCTACAAATGTATGAATGCCGGTAAATTCCTGCTGCGGAAAGGTTTGACTGAGGCCTTGGGTCTGGAGACGCCAAATATGGCCGCATGATCGGAGTGATATCATGGCTGTTCTGATAAGTGACACAAACTTCGCCGAGACATTTCAACGGTGACAAGTGACGTCCAACCCCTCGGGTGTTCCTGGCATCCCGCCAACATGTCTTGTGCATAGAAGAAAAAAAAAGAAAAGAAAGAGGGGATCCCACGTGGGTGGTGGACAACAAAGCTGCGCAGCCGTTGTTGGTCCGTGATGGTTCGTGAAAATCTCCGGTAGAGCAACCCAACGCAGGGTGTCCCGTCGCCTGGCATTGAAAGTACATGTTAATGACCATTAAACATCGAGCAAGCTGCTACGCTGCAGACTATGTTTAACGTGCTAGTACAAATGGTCAGGCACCGCCGAAATGGGGAGCTTCGCGTGGCATACAAGAGATATGGGTATGTGGAGTCAATGGCACAGCGGACCGCAATGCAGGCCAACTCGGGTCCCACAACGGACTACAGGATCTTTCTAGTCTCCTGCTTGTTCTGATATGGGGAATGATAAAAGGGAACCTGGCAAATGGGCAAAAAAGGCGTCATAGCTGCTGTCCAGCTCTCTATGTGGCTAAACCACGCGTTGCTTTCCTTCGCAATGGAGATGTCTCGGGTCAAGGGAGGTGAGTCGCCAGGCTGTTCTGCTTGTTTGGAGGCGTCCACATACTCACCTGCTTCAGATTTTCTGCTAGACTACCGATGTTACCCTCCCGGACACCATGTTCAGCTGGCTACAAAATTTCGTTGCCCGTATTTGTGGCTGTAAATTATGGACCGGCAGTTGTAGTCGGGGTGATGATAGTCGATAGAACTGGAAATGCCTCAAGACGGGTTTGGCACTAGTTCTTCTTGTCTGTGACGAGGCAAGACATGCAGTCTTGAGACCCCTGTTACTGTCTCCAGTCTGTGTCTCTGGCGTTGGCCATGATATTCGGCGGCTCCCAAAACCCCACAACTCGGATGTGGGCTGCACCCGTCGGCAGCGTCATCTCTTTGCTTTCATTCGCAGCCATGACAAGGCCGCGGGCTTCCATCCTAGTTAGAGTTAGCTTGCAAGGCAAGGCTGGAAGGTTCTCCAAGGTATGGACAAGCAAAATAGACCAACTTAGAAAAGACAAAGGCGACGGCATGATACGTACTATGTACAGTCTCATTAGCGCTGCTCCATAATAAGCTGTCAATAATCGAGACTCCACTATATGGCCAGGCCAATGATCGGGCCATGGCAAGGTCCGAATCGTCCGCATTTCCACGTTTTTTTTTTCATGGCCCCTGGCCCCTGGCATTTAGGCTGACAGGGGACTCTAGCTGGATTAGCGACGGCTATACTAGTGGGAGAGTGGGTGCTGAAGAGCCACTTGTGACGATGCCGCAGTTGTTTACGAAACATTCGGTAGCGCATACGAGCAGCATTACCGGGTCAATGGTCGATGGCTGTCTGAAGCTGATCGAGGCACATAAGACTGCTATTGCCAGTCGTCTGGCAGATGGGTAATAGGGTAACAATGTAGCCTTGCGGAGGCGGCCCTCTCACCCCCCCTCTCTGCAGGATGTGTACGGAAAATGATCTAAGATAGCAGCACGCAATTCTTTGGTTCCAATTACCAGACTGTATCGTAGGGAAGACCAAGTTGTAAAAGTAACGACATTACTAAGTGAGCCAGGACAGGGGCCTGGACGGAGCATTCGGGCGTGCAGATCGGATCGGGTGGTTCACCGGCTAGTCCAGGATCCTGCCAACGCGCGTCCGCAAACGGTGACGAATGAGCGAGAAGCGCGAGGCAAAGCATGTGGTAGGCGAACTGACGATGGTCGGCGATGGTCTGGTGAAGTTGCAAGGCTGGCACTTCCTGGAGGTTGTCCTGAATGCTTAGTCATTTCCTCTCCAACAAGGAAGGCCCGTCCCTTGGCCGAGTTGCCCAGCCGAGGTGATGCTCGAATCAACGCATCTGTTCCTCCTCCATGGACATTTGATGTAACCCAATCGGTTTATTCAAACACCATCTCAGCTCTAGAGATGGAGAACTACTTTGCCACAAGCCACTCTTCCTCCGTCACCGTTGGACCAACTTCTAGTGTGGTCCTGGGGGAAGGGAAGGGGGGGCGGGGGAGCGTTTGTGTTGATGTTGCACTTCAAGGGTGGTGAGTGGACAGCTGTATGTCCTTCTTGTTGGCTCTTCTTTCAAATGATTGCAATTATACCATGGCTGACGATAGCGGGGGGCATCCACGGATTACTTGAATATTGGGAGTTGTAACTGAGAGTGACTAGGACTAGAGCCGAATGACACCCCTCCCCCCTTTCGAAATATTGGTCACAATTCTTCATGGGGACCTTCGACTTCCTCTGTCAATGCCCTGATCGCCCCCATCAGCTAAGAACAAAGAGTGACATATCGTTCCCATTGGCGAGTGCAAGAGGTGACTGTACAATCCGGACGTGGCCAGTCTATACGTACCTAGCCATGTGTCTTGCGGTTGGAATAGGCCGAGGCCGACTGGCAGCTGCTGGCAACGCCAATGGAGAGAGAGGCAGGTGACATGACCAAAGTCTGCCATCTATTTACTTTTAAAGAAGGCAGCCCACCTTCTTTATCGTCACTTTCACAAGTAAGAGCACAAGCCAACAACCCATTTCATTCTGGAAGTCTTTGGCTCTCTCTCCTTCCATCAAAAGGGCGAAGTTGGCGGCCAACAGCACAACGCATCCTATTGTACCAACAGCAACTATCTGTTTTGGAGCCAACAAACATTCTGAAACGCATCGATCATTCCCGCCGAGGCGGTGTTCTAGAAAAAGAGTCCGGGCACCATGGCCACAGCTGATCTGGACGTCACTGCTCAAAAGTCTCCCCATCCTCTCTCCTCGTCTCCCCAACATTCATGTGTGAGACAGACAGATCAGAGTCAGCAGCAACGACAACCA
Organism: Trichoderma orchidacearum; assembly: GCA_023653515.1. Lineage (NCBI taxonomy): Eukaryota > Fungi > Ascomycota > Sordariomycetes > Hypocreales > Hypocreaceae > Trichoderma > Trichoderma orchidacearum. The sequence goes on from JAAOZV010000019.1 coordinate 471,134, forward strand.
AAACCACAACAGCACATCAAACCTGGTGATGCCTCGGCGGCGCCTATTCATCAAGATGACTATCTCTTCGAGTTTCAGACTGGCAACTTCAAGATAGAACCAATGTATCCCACCCCACCCTTGTCGGTTGTCACTGAATCAGAAGACGGATGCTCTGCCACGTCAGACACTCCTGCCATCGACCACACTACTTCAAGGAGCTCCAGCTCCAAGTCGTTTCCTCGCATAGCAAAGCCTGTGGAACTCCTGCGGAACTCGTATGACTGCGTTGTTATAGGTTCTGGTTATGGAGGTTCTATAGCCGCGTCACGTATGGCCCGGGCGGGCGAATCAGTCTGCCTGCTGGAACGAGGCGAAGAGAAATGGCCAGGCGAATATCCCGCCACAACCGCCGAGGTGGCCAAGCAGTTTCATCTTTCAGGAGACTTTACTACGGGCCACCTCAAAACTACAGGCGTAGATGCAGGAAATCCGACTGGCATGTATCATCTCATCTTCGGTCATGACCAGAGTGCCATGGTCGGTAATGGTAGGTTCTCACATGCTTAAACTAAGCCTCCAGAATATGTGCCAATCGTTTTGAAACCGCTTTCTTTTTCTGACGTAACTGTTTCAAATATCACAGGCTTGGGCGGTACGAGCCTCATCAATGCGAATGTGTTTCTCGAGGCGGACGAGGATATCCTCAAAATGGACTTTTGGCCTCCAGAAATTCGCAAAAACCCAGGGTGTCTGAGTAAATGTAAGGGCTCGGATTGTTGCCTCGCTCTTGTATTATGCTCTCATTGTCAGAATCACCAGGCTGACCCATAACCCACAGATTATCAAAAAGTCAGAGACGCGCTGGAGCCAGAGCCGTATCCGGATGAGTGGCCAAAGCTCAAGAAGATGGAAATGTTTCAGCGGCAAGCCGAGGCAGCAGGGCTAGCTGATAAGTTGCGTACAGTCCCACTGACAACGCGTTTTCGGCCTGGACCAAATAGCTTCGGCGTGAACATGTCACCGTCCAGCCTCTCTGGCCAAGAAGCTACAGGCATCAATGATGGGTCCAAAACAACGACGCTTGTCACATACCTCGCGGATGCGTGGAATTGGGGCGCGGAGATGTTCTGTCAGTGTGAGGTGAGGCACATTGAAAAGCTTGAAGACGATCGTGGCGGCTACTTGGTCTACTTCGCCTGGCATGGTCGTGGCCGCAGCCGCTTTGCAACAAAAGAGCTGTACGGTGATTTGATGTGGGTTCATGCCAAGAAAGCTGTGTTCCTCGGCGCCGGTGCTATTGGAACAACGGAAATCTTGTTGAGGAGCAAACAGATGGGGCTGGGCATGAGCGATTGGGTCGGTCGTGGAATGAGCGGCAACGGCGATATGATGGTATTTGGGTGAGTACTCTTTTCTTTTCCTTCATGGCATGCATCTATCTACACACAGAGACACACACATACACGCACATTATATATATGTGTGTTTGTGTCTGTGTGTATCAGCACTTGTGTATTTACTATTGTGTGAAGCTGACATCGTGCACTAGATACAATTGTGACACGGAAGTAAATGCGATTGGAAAGCCTTCTCCAGATTCGACAAATCCCGTGGGCCCAGCGGTTACCGCCGCCATTGACAATAGGAAAGGGCATGATAATCCATTGAGCGGCTTCGTGATACAAGATGGTACCATACCAGAGGCATATTGCAGGTTTATGCAGACCATGCTGGATCTCATGCCAGGCTCTTATGACCATTCGCCTAAGAAGTCGCTACTCGAGCGAGCGCAAGGGGCAATGGATCACTGGAAGAGCCGGCTCCTCGGGCCTTTCAACAAATGCAGCCCCCTTGAAAGGACACAGGTCTTTCTGATCATGTCTCATGATGGTAAAGTCCCCCACCTTTGCTACATATATATATACGTTGAGTCACTGACGAGAAAGTAAACACAACAATAGGGAGCCAAGCAACATTGTCTCTAAAGAATGACAAGCCCGTCTTAGAGTTTCTTGGAGTTGGAAAAAGCGAGCGCGTCAAAAGGCTCAATGCTCTGCTGGAGAAGGCGACCAAGGCAGTTGGAGGCACACTGATCCACAACCCATTTTATGCTCTCATGGGCGAGCAGCAGATCACAGCTCATCCTCTCGGGTGAGTGGATTATTCAAATATACGTCTCCCAAATACAATGAGCGTAACTGACACTTCATTTTCTCTCTAGGGGAGCATCAATGTCGTGGGATAACACTAGCAGAAACGGTGTTACGAATCATCTGGGGGAGGTTTTTGTGGGCAACGACACCTCTGAAACCCATTCAGGCCTCATAGTAACCGACGGTGCACTCATTCCCGGTTCGATTGGCGTAAATCCCTTCGCCACAATTGCCGCCCTTGCAGAAAGAGCCGTCGAGGCCTACGCCAAAGCCAATGGCCTCATCATCAGCGAGGATAGAAACGGGGTCCTAGATCTCCATGGAGAGCCGGCTCGTAGATCGACCTTTGCCTCGGCGAACCCTTATACTCTTCGACGGGAAGATGCCTCCGAAGAGGAAGGCCTCCTTAAAGCTGAGCTACTGTTAAACAAGGCTAAAGGGCCCAAATCAAACAGCCTTGAGTTCTCAGAGCTCACAACGGGGTTTATCCATAAAATAGCCTCTCCACTATCATCATGGTCACCATTTCCCAGGGCAGAAAATAAAACGGCCGAGTATGAGATGGCATTTCAGGTTGGCAAGAGCCGAGGAGAGATTGCCAGAATGCTGGTCAGTTCTGTGGTCTTTGAAACAGACAAGCTCATGGAAGAATCTCAGGCCAGTGGCATGCTCACAGGAACACTTGTCTGTCCAAGCATTGAAGGGTCGCCGTTCATGGTCTTAAGAGGTGATCTGAAGTTGTTCAAGGCAGATCATGAAGTCACGGGAACCAGCAGGTTAACATATCACTTCGACATGACTGGCATCAACGGCAGACGTCTCAATTTTCGCGCTTACAAGGTGATCGATTCATCAGTCGCTTTGAATCCGCTTCAGATGTGGCGCTCTACGACCACTCTCTACGTCACCATATCAGAAAGAGGCAACTCGGATTCAGCCTGTCAAAGCGACTCGATTCGAATCATGCAAGCCGATGGATCCCACGATTCGTTTTACAGTACCCATCAGGGAGAGCCTGCTCTCATTCATTGTGAACAGCGGCCAGTTGCCATGGGAATCATGCAACTACGCCCAAGTGATTTCTTATCCGAAGTCTTCACGCTTTCTCCTTCGGGTAGCCATTTGCTGGAGAAATCCCGGAATATGACCAATTTTCTCTCCTTTTTCACTCTCAAGTCTCTCTCCCATTTCTTGCGACCTTTGGCGCCCCTAGAATACTCAGAGGAGGAGGAAGTATGCCCCACATATATCAACCACACACCTCCGACTCGTTCATACACTGTTACTGCCGACGATGGCGTACAGACAGAGATGCATATGTGGGAGCCCAGACCGGACGAGGTAGCTCGCGATTCATCAGGCTCGCCGGTCAAGATTGAAAACCTTCTTATGATTCTTGGAGCATCGGTCGACCACCAAATCGCTGCCTTACCTACTATCCCCTTTAACGCTGTCAACTATTTTACACGAGCTGGCTACCGCGTCTTTGTGGCAGTGCACCGTATTGGGCAGCTCGAGTCGACGCGGGGCCAGCCTTGGACGACCTACGACGCGAGGCTCGACATCAAGGCCAGCCTCAAACACATCCGGACGGCATATGGCAGGAGCAAGATTTACACCATCGCCCATTGCATGGGATCCGTGGCTTTCGCTAGCGGCCTCCTTGACGGAACCATCCCGTCAGACTGGATTTTGGGAATCACTTGCAGTCAAGTATTTATGAACCCAGTATGGGCAACTATGAACATGATCAAAGCCACATCGCCGGTGGAAATAGACAAGATTTACGATTCTCTTTTGGGGAACTGGCTCGAATGCCGTACCACTGTGGAGGCCTCTTTGCCCCAGAGGCTTTTGAACCAGGTGTTACGCTTTTATCCAGAACAGAGGCGAGAGCTATGCAGCAATGCTGCCTGCCACCGTGCAACATTATTGTTTGGACGCTGTTGGAGCCACCAGAACCTCAACGAGGCAACCCACCGGATTATTGATCGTCTCTTCGGCGGGGCCAACATGACCATGATGAACTTGCTGAAGCGCATGGGGGCTCGCGGAGAGGTCAGCTCAAACGCGCCAGACTACAAAGAACTTACGACGCCTGAAAATATCGAGCGCCTACGGGGCATTCCATTTTTGCTGTTCTCCGGCAAGGAGAGCGCAGTTCTTTCCCAGAGATCGACGGAGAGGACATACGAGCGCTTGGTTGATGCCTTTGGCATTTCTGCTGGGCTCCCCGGAGGAGGTATTCAGTATCGGCGAAGGCTCGTCCCCGGCTACGGCCACCTTGACTGCTGGATGGGACATAACGCGTGGAGGGACGTGTTTCCTTTTGTACGTGAAGAAGTGGACCGAGTGGTTCGAGGCGAGGCGTATCGTTTCCGTCCACCAAACGACAGGTTCAAACAGTATATGGAAGCCAGTCAACTACACTGACTCCTCCTCCTTTCTGCCTTTGACTGAGATTTCTACAGCAGCGAGCGGTTGCTATATATAGGCCTGCTCAGATGGTAGTCATTTCTTTCCTCGCCTGGACTCGTTTACCCCGTCATGTGTAGTACATCTTTTTTTGTGTACTGTGGTGTACATATATGTATAATTCTTTTTTTTTTTCTTTCTCAACAATGTTTTTCCCTTTTTGATACCATTCTATCAACAACGAAAGTCAACAGGTTTATCAATTTCAGTTCATGTATTTTTTTTTTTTTTGTTTTTGGCAACCTCATTGGCGTGCAAAATCAGATGTTGTAACTATTTATCCAGTTCCCGTTGGTGGATGCAAGTCCGTAATTGATTGAGATAAGTCAAAGGTGGTGCATCGATGACAACCGGTCAAGCTTGACGTATATCTTAAAGAGTAAGGCAGTGTTCATTGGGAGGTCGAACAGCCTCTTGATACAATATATTATGCAATCACATCGGCATCTTGTTCTGGGGGGGGCACGCAAAGGAGGATCGTATAGTGATAGGCCAGCATCTGTAACCGAGCTGAAGACTTCTGAGTATAGGTACTGCCAAAGAATGTGCCTATGCAGCCTGTCAGATTGGATACACTAGCTTCATCCCAGATACTCTTCCTTCTCTCATCTCCTGTAGCCCATCCAAGATGCCATTCCATCCACCCGCTCTTATACTCGGTGGATGAGGCCTGATCCGTCCCTGCCACAGCAATTCCTGTGCCAGCCCCATAAACTTGATTGCGAAATCCAAATCTTTTGGGTTCGCGGGAATCGATTCATCTCCAAACATGAAGGCTTCACCGAAAGCGGTATAAGCCATGATGTGCAAGTTGACGATGTCACTCCGCGGAAGCTCTTCTATGCCACTGAGGCCAGCATACTTTCCGCCTTGGTCCCCAACAGCGCTGCAGCAGATTTCTGCGGTTTCGGGCGTCGATATGGTGTCGAACACATGTGCCAGACGATTGTTTGTAACCTCCCTGACGGAAGGGGCGCAACTCGGTAAGTGGTAATCGAATACATAATCTGCTCCCAGGCTACGGACGAGATGGAAGTTTTGCGGGGAGCAAGTTGTGACGACTTCCAGTCCAGACCTGCGATATAGAGTAAGAGATACAGAATTCGGAATGTGATTCTCCCCTTCGGTTGCTACTGAAAGCCCATGAGAACTTACAGCTTTGCAAATTGAATAGCAAGACTGCCTGTGGCCGTACTGCCTCCATATATAAAGACTGGAAACGGTACCGGTGCAGGATCATCAGGCAGAGGCAGCTCCAGAAACTCGTAAAGGCTCTGGCCCACGGTGATGATGCCTGCACCAAGCGTTGCCGCCTCTTCAAAGGACATGTAGCTGGGGATTTTTATCTGAAGGTCTCCCTTGGCGGCCACATGTTCCGCAAACGCTCCATCTTCGTGGTTGGAATGGTTGCCTGTCGGTTGTTCGAACTCTCTGTCAACAAAAGCGTTTTTCTTACCGATACAAAATAGTCCTCGAGAGGGAAGCAGCACTCACTGCCATGGACCATTCCCATGACCCTCTCCCCGACACGGGGCCCATGCTTGACGGCGCGCCCGACTCGCTCTACTATCCCGCTGTAGTCACAGCCTACAATGGCTCCAGGGCTGGCGAGATGGTCGATTTGCTTCCAGTCAGTCGGATTCAAAGCCACGGCAACGGTTCTCACAATGATGTAGTCGTCCCGTAATTTGGGCATCGGGGTGTTTCTGACGATCTCGGCCTCGCCAGGACCTTTGATCTGGATGGAGGTCTGGGTAGGCATGTTACGCGAGTCAAGACAACAGGACCGGGTCTGATAGTTTCAAGGATGAGGGCTATTGTCATTGTTTCATTTCCCGCATGTGAAATGTTCGAATTTCATCCATCTCCTACCCCGCAATATGTTGTTTCTGTACTCTCTCGGGTCTAGCGGATGGAGATTTGCAGTCTCTGAACCAGAAGTAGAGTGTTGCAATAACCATCTCAACGGTACGCGCAATCGACTGGACACCCGCAGTACTCGACTAGTCAGCTTCCGATGTCTTTAAAAGGTATTGAATACCGTGGAATCCACTTAAAAACACGGAAGTTGTGTCACTTTCCATTCATCTGGAGCGCCCAAGAGTCCGGAGGCGTTGAACAAAGTTCAAGCCGTTCCTTTGAGAATCTCAGCTCCGACATTTGCAGCATGTTTTATAACCTTGAGTTAGCTCTGGCCTTCTAGACTCACTATTCCCGTTTTATCCACTTCCTGGGGGCCGATTGAAGGTGACGTGTTCTTGGAAACACGTGGTTTTGCATAAGGTGTAGGTAAAAGAAACTCGATTGAATATTGATCCATAACAGCCATTGATGGTGCTATGGCGTATCAAAGAAAAACCTCACCCGCCCATGTTTCACACCAACCTCATCTTTATCGGCAATTATGAATGTTTATCGTCCCTAGCGTCTGACAATTGCTTATTGTTGTTCCATATACGTCAAGGGGCTTGAATGTCTGTGGCAGGATGCTGGGCGCATGTTTGAACACGTTCTATGAGCTCATAGATGCGAATAGCCACGGCGATTGGGATGCGCTATAATTTCGATAAAGTTTACTGATCTGCACATGCCCCGTTCTATATAACTCCCTTTATCGCAATTTTCTCCATCGAATCGCAATGCGAAAAAGGTCAAAATGGCGTTGGGCTTCTTCATGTAGCCAGATCTAATCTTTCCTTGACACTGATAGAACCCCAAAAATGCTTTTTAGATTCGTAGCTCTTAGGAATAAATACATGTATAGTTTATTTCATAATCACACTTGTCTATTATCTGCGACTACCAGTGGATATACCATTGTTGTTCTCTTGTTAAAGATGGAAACCGTACTTGTTGTTGGGGCTTCCGGTAACATGGGAGTCTCAGGTCATCATTGCCGCCCTTGGAAGGAAGCGGAGGAAAATTGCATGTCGCTGTGAGAAGTAAGACCGCTGAACGGAAGATCGTGAAGCATGTTGGAACCGGGGAGGGCATCTCTTTCGTCGAGGCGAAGGCAACAGATGAGCACAGCATGCAAAGGGTTGTTGATAGGGTCAGGGCTGGGGAGCTACCGGCATCTCAACACGTTTATTGCGCAAACAAGTAGCAAGATTCCGAGTGATACACGTATTGTTCTGGTGTGCTAGGAATACTACCTTAGTGAACATATGGACATGTACAGTTGGGCAAACGGAAACAACATATCCCATTCAGAAACTCGAGATGTCTTCAATTCGCCAAAGCATAGATATCAACCTCGAGGGCAGTTATCGTAATACGTGCTCAATGATGAAATATGCTGACACAGATGCTGTCGCCTACCATGTCACCGTTCCACACCTGATTGACCAAGGCTATCCCAACGCCACTTGGACGCTCATCACAGGATCCGCTGGCGTCACGGCCATTTCGCGGGGCGCACTGTTTTCACTGGCCAGTGTAGCTTGTCTGAAGAAGCTGAAGACCAATATTCGCTTCGACGAGGTATATCTCCGTTACCGTGTCGACTAAGATTGAGTTGTTGAGAAGGAGGGGGAGACGATCGGATGAAAAGCTCTGATTTGCCCGTGTCTATGAAGGGATACTTGACAACAAAGGATACCCATGGTTGTCGAGTAACCGTTTCTAGCACTTAAGCCGTTGATCAGCTCTAGTTCAAGAAGAAGCTGCCTGACTAGGACCACGACTCACTGTTTGCCAGTTATGTGTAACGAACGGAGATGTGTGTAATGAACGAAGAGAGGGATTCATTATGCAGAAGCTCATGGCATCAAATAAAGAGAAATTGTGGTGAATCTCATGGTGTTCTTCCTGTCGTCTTGCTGAATGCAGCTGGCTTTGGTATCCATCATCGTAGGCAACCTGAGGCAGCTATATCACTCTATTCTATATGAGTAGAGAGAGGCCTGGAGAGTTACTCTGACAAACTTTATACATCTTATTCGTCTCAGCTTCTGGTTATATCCTGAGGCACTTGTTTGTCTGTTTCGTTGTGGCTTTGGCAAATATTCTAATGGCAGCTGCCATGGGAAGCTCTTCTCTCGGAGGGCACAATCAGAAGGAAGGACGACATAGACAAAGGGAAAGATGGGAGGTCTCAGGAAAGCGCGACTGAAGCCGTGCGGGGTACGCAAGTTGTACCTTCTTTGTTGATCATTTTTATATCCTGAAGGATAGAAGAAAAAAAAACATCTCGATCTATTCGCCTCTCTCCCGGAGAACAACCACGCACAAGATGACCTACAACCTCCGACAGTAGAATAAGAGGAGGGAATTCTCTACATGTCTCGTCTCTTCCGTCACAAGGTTGATTCGTTCAGGAAAATATGCTATCCGTGCATCTTGAGACCTCCCGACCCTATTGCTCGGCACCTATCCACCTCTATCTCGCATTTCTCCAAAGCATCCCAAACACAAAAAAAGTGCAAATGTGTCTTCACAGCCGCTCATCTTGTCAAATTTTACAACATCACTATAACAACGGACTGTGAAGGCCGAATGCCTCATTCACGATACCACAGATACCTTCTTTCCCTCAGTTTCTAACTGCGCCGCCTTGAAGATGAGATCATCAGTCATATATACATGTTGGAATCATATACTGGTATTTACTTGCTTATCACAAACCATGCATCTCATAAAAGCTTATTCCTACCCTGATAAGGTTCGTCCAATAAGTATACCCGGGTCTTATATCTCCAACTCGGACACCAAGCTCTCCCAGAACGCACATCGGCTGACCTGATCTTGTGGGACAGTCTCAACCACCGTGTTGTTATTGTTAATGAGCAAACGTTGACCTCCTGCTTGCCCATTCCACTGCGGCCACGACGTAGATCCCGCAAAGGAAAATGTGTTTGGGTTCAGCGACCGAACAAACGAGATGTAAAAGCCCTGCAGCTGGGCCACGTTGGTCTGGTTAGAGTCTGCGAAACCGCCTCCGAATACTGCGCCCAGATCAAATCCATGAGGGACGCCAACTCCGCTGGCAATGTTGGCTTGTGTCAATACATTGAATCGGTACGTCCATATGGGCTGCCCGGCTTGCACAAAGTATTTTCCAAAGTTGATTCCATGGCAGGTGACAAGCACGTCTCCGTAGGCAAGCTCGGCGGCCGGAAACCAGTCGGCATGGCCGTTGAACGGAGGTTCTATGTCCTCGGGATACTCCTGGATGATTGCAGACGTGTTCTGGCTCGACAGGTTAGGGTAGTTGTTCTGGAAGAAAGTCTCAATCTGCTCCGGCGACGTTGCATTGGGAGCTCCCAGAGTCGTTCCCTCATCGGTGACATCGCCGAAGAACACGGGGACCTTGACAAACTTTCCGGACTGGAAAGCCTCGTAGGCGCCAGTCTGCAGAAACACGCCGTCAACGCAAGGCACGTAAGGGTAGTTAGGGGCATCGGGCCGGCCAGGATAGACGATTGGGACATTGAACTGCTGCAGAGATGTCGTACTCAGGCCGCGAAGGCAGGAGAGCGTATCAGAGCTGGAGCTGCACCCGGCGTTGCTAACCAGGGCGTCGTATTGAAACTGAATCTCCGACACCTTCCGCTGGGTGATCTCTGGTAGGGACTCAAACATGGCTCCGATAAAGAGGCCTTGATCTTCGCCTCCAAAGGCAATGAGCTGCAGCGACATCGATTCGGCGCCCGCGCTCTGTCCATGCAGAACAACTTGATTGGGATCACCACCAAACTGAGCAATGTACTTTTGCACCCACTGCAAGGCAGCACGCTGATCGTAAAGACCAGCGTTTGCGACTCCATCGGCCTGGATTTCCGAGCTTGCCAGGAAGCCAAAGATTCCAACTCGATAGTTTACCGTCACCACCACGATGTTGTTTCCCGAGTTGGCCACAACTCCACTGCCATCCGTCGTTGCGGAGGCCAAACTCTCGAACCCTCCGCCTTGGATGAAAACCCAGACGGGAAGGTTGGAGCTGGGCCCGGCACCCGAAGGCGCCCAGATGTTGACGAAGAGACAATCCTCGCTCTGGCCTTGGGGCGATGTCCCGGCATTAGTGGCCATGCAAGAGTCTCCAAACTTGGCAGTGTCAGCCGTTGCTCCATGTGTTTTCTTTGCCTTACGACAGTCATGACGAACTACCCCTTCAGCTAAGGGACATACCTGAGTGGCATCTTGGACTCCAGAGACTGTGGGAGGAGCAGTGGGAGCATTCCAGCGCAAATCTCCGGTTGGAGCCGCGGCATACCGTACACCCAGGAAGCTATTGATCCCGGAGGACGTTGAGCCTTGGTACGTCGCATATCCCAAGTCTACGACGGGTGACTGGGCAGTGACAGTAGCACCATAGTAGAAAAAGGCACAAGCCAAGGCCTGGGATTTGTGTACGCGCATCCTAGCAAGTGACTCTTCCGACTACCTACTTGCGACATAAGATTCTGCGACGATGCTCCATGCTCCGACTTCCATTGCTTCTCTTGACATTGTACTTATACGTCTGGGACCTTGCCGCAACTGCACCGGGACACGCGGATAGTAATTACCGTCGGTATTGACATTTCGATGCTGACAGTCCCTGTAACGACCATTCTCAGAAATCTGTCAGTGTGGATTTCTGATCTATTGAGCGCCGCCGTACGAGCCGTCTAACCTGTTGCCTCTTGAGCCCCGCAATGCATTTCTCTGTGCAAAGACGGAATACCACTTTCCTATAAGTCGAAAGTAGGTCGGCTAAAATCCCTATTCGCCGACGGATAGTCTGAGAGCACAAAAGTGACCGACAGGGGTCAAAACTTGTTTGCAATGCTATAGCAGAGTAAGCATGCGGATAAATTTGGATAGCAGTATGGGGGTATGCTGATACGAGATGAGAATCAGATGACCAAGGCTCTTTTTAGATGCATGACGAACGAGGTCGAATCGCAGAAAGACTATCGTAGCAGTCCTTCGCATAGTAAATCAACTTGGGTAAGTTGATTCTGGTCAGATAACCTTACTTGCACGCATGCCTTAAGAATACCTTGTCAGAACGAAAGGGCTTCTGTTTAAGATAGTCCTCATTCGAATAGTGCTTATTGTCAATAAGAGATGCAGGCACTGCCGGATTGATAAGTTCATCCAACGAATAGTGTCGCTCAAGTCTTTAGCCAGCCGTTACAAGACCGATACCTCCAAGGGTCAAAAGACACTTCATCTCCTCTCGTTATTCACAACCTGAATTACTGGCAGTACTGAACAGTGGGAACGACCCAGCGATCGAATTTAATATTATGTCCTTGCTCCATCAAACCATGAACAAGCCTTACCGCGGCTAATCTAGAAATTCCAAGGATTCGATACCATTAGAGAGATTTGAAACTTCTAGAATTCATACCAGGACACGGCTAACCCGCGTTGCTACTTATATATAATCATCCTATTGATCTGCAGAGCTGTGGAGTAAATATGCCGTCGATCAAATCGGCAGCTAAGCGGTACAGGAGGCTTGACATCTCGTATGACCTGCACAATATCTGGTGCCAATCGAGATGAGAGTTTTGCTAGTAGCGATCCAAATTCTCAGCAGCAGGATGAGATTAGGTCGCTACCTCTGTTCCGACTTTTCCGCTTGTGGAGAGGGACAAGCAGTCATCCGGTTTCATTACTCAGAAAATGGATGGCCTCATTACTTTTGATATATGTCTTTGCAGACGTTGTAAGCTGCCGGCTAAAAGTCTTGAACGCCCGTCTCACCCTGTCTGACGGGAAACTGTGAGTCACTGTCCACCCAGCTCGGTTCTTCCTCGTCGAACCATGCATCCTCAGCATCTCTCCTCGCCATGGCATCATATTCGTCGTTATAGTCAACCGTGTCGTAGTCGAAATCCTCATCCAGCCCCTCAACAAAGCGTTCTTCGAGGTAGAGATGCCATAGTTGCAGGCCGTGGTCTTTATTCTCCGCCTCCGCGTCCCAAGGATTAGTACCTGCACCTCCATCACCAGGTCCTATTGTATCGAACTGGGCGTGACCGCCATTGCTTGACGATCGAGATAGGTTGGCCAGCTTGGTCTCTCCTCTTACGAGATCTGCTTCGAGGGTGCGGCCATAGCCCTTGGCCTTTCCTTCTGCCTCTCGCTCGGCCGGAGTTTGAAACCTCTTGACGAGGCGTTCGTAGAGAACGGGATCTGCGTCAGATTGCAAAAAAAAAGTTGGTCTCTCAGATCAAAAAAACGGAGTTGAAAAAACTTTTACTTTCTTTGCTTGATCCTTTCTTTTTTTTTTTTTTTTCTCTCTCTCTTATTTTATCTCTTCGTCTCTCCTAAACCCCTTCTCAAGTCTACGAGGGTCCCCGGGGGAAGAAGGGGGAAGGGGAGGGGGGGGAATGCGGCGGGATCGTAGATGACAAAGACACCAAAGCAGGGAGGATTATTCTCATACCGGCAAGTTCATGATCTAGGCTGCGCAGATAGGACGGATGCCTATGCAAGTATTCGCGACGACGGTTCTGCACCTCGAGTTGAGCGAGCTTCGCGGGCGTTCTGGGGTGTCGAGGGACGGGCTTGTCGAGACCAGAATCAAGGCCATCGTGAGGGCTGAGACCCTGGTCATCTGGCGTGATGGCCATGGGAGATGCAGGAGCAGAAGACATGGTGAGATGAGATGAGCCCACGGCAGGCTCCGAGCCCACCACTGGTATCCCGGGCTCGTATATGTGAGACAAATGAGGCTGCCGCGTAGCCCTCGGGCATGGGCCAAACCTATGAGAGGCGAACAAACAAGCAAGCAGGCGGCATGCACAACAAGCCACAGCAGGGCGAGGACAGACAGCTTCGAGGGTAGCCTCTGTGCTGGCGCTTGCTACATGAGGATGCAGGTACGGAACGAGTCGAGTCTGAGTGGGGGCCAGGAAGCACACGGAACGGTCCACATTTTAGTTGGCCGGTGGAAGCCAGCTCACGGCTTGCTCGTTTGTGAATGGCCCGGCCACTATTTGTCTACCTATCTTGTCCTGTCCGTCTGTGGTCGGCAATGTCAGCCCGCCAGCCAAGCTCGGCCCAAGACCAAAGCAAGCCGATCCCTGGCGTGGCTCAGCTAGTGCAGGATCTGAGAGCTCTTGAGGCGCAACTTTTTATGATTGGACTACTACTTATAAACTAATAAGGAAGTGTTTCTGCTCCGTATACGAAGGAGATATCTCTGCATAACCGGCTTATACCGGTCCATGAGATCCACGGGACCTTCAAATCCTAGCACAGTATAAAAAGCAACTTTTCAAGATCAACTACTTGGCGGTCAGATTGGCTGGCATCCGGAGGAGACTTTTTGCAGGAACAAGCAGCGCTGATGCAAGCAAGTGTTGTCTAAGAAGTTGGGGATTATCCCTTCTTCAACCGCCGCCAGCGTACGGAAGCAAATAGGGCTTACATATAGGGGTTATGCTTGTCTCTCACGAGCCATGGATCCTGCATACTCTACGCTGTGGCTTCTTTGACCTGTGAATCACTCGGACAAGGTCATGGCAATCCCACAGGCCTAGCTCCGTATTAGCGCTCTTTTGCAGGGTAGTTCGCAGCAAGCTGAGGAAAAACCAAGGAGGCCGGACCGGAGAGAAAAAGGCGTTCGAAAAGGGCTCGCAAGCTTAACTCAGTACAGTTAAGAGTCGCACCAGCGGAAAGTGGCCCAAGGCAAGACGGGGCTTTGAAAGGGTGCTATCGGTCATGAGAGAGAAACATCCATATGGATAGCTACGGAGCAATGATACCGTGGATTCCTTGGAAGCAGCAGCAGCAGCAGCAGTGGTTGCATCTAGAGAGCGCCAGTAAGAGAGAAGAACCAACTTTGTGATGCATCATATTATCCTACATTGATCTTCTCCCTGCAAATGTCGACGGTTGGCTGTTGCCCTCGCTGCTTACCCCGTTCCTATGTCAGTCATCAATGCCACTAAGAGGGAGGCAATTGACAAGTATACAGGTCATTTGTAAATTGTCCCCATATCTTACCCAACTTGGGGGTTGGGGGGGGGGGAGGATACATTCTGTTTACTGTCGGAGGAGACGCTCCCTCGTCCTTCGCGCAGCTTGAGTTGCTTACTGCAAGGCGCCTTACATGTGATATCCTACCGCGCTGTCTGTTGCATGATGTGCCCTTTGTGCCCATCTCTCAACCTTGTGTCCCAAGTACATCATTTGATGTATATAAGCGCAGGCTGGGGAGGAGGATTAGGCGTGCCAGCACAGCTTTTGTGCTGTTGAGAGCGCGCCTCACGCCTTGTTCACGACGAGAAAGACGCATAGATCTGTATCTGGCACTTTGTGTCCCTCGTACGATAGTTGCAGCGGCGGACGTCCGCACCAACGCCCGCGCCAGATGGGTGAAACCCGAGGCGTCTTCCGTGACGCATACTTCGTACGCAAGCTCTATTCCTTCTTCTTCTTCTTCTTCTTCTTCTTCTTCTTCTTCTTCTTCTTCTTCTTCTTCTTCTATTTCCCAACAGCTCGCGCGCGAAAAGGCGGAGGGGGGTGCCGTGGATATTACCTTGCTTGCTAGTACTACATGTACTCGCGTGTACGGGACAGGACATGAATATACCCCCCCCCTCTCCTTTTCTCCGAGGGGATTACCTTACATGTACCGTGCGTCTGCTGGTCTGGCATTTCCTGGTTGAGCGGGTTGCGGGCAGCCTCATGCAGCAGAGCAGGACTTAGTCGGCTGCGTGTAACCACATGTGGACGGCATCTGGCGAATGGGCGTGGATCGAAGCGGCAGCAATCGAGGCGATGGCCGCCGTATGGATGCAGACAGATGCAAGTAACGAGAGCAGCGAGCATGGTGGAGGGGAAAATCATCAGCTTTCGCCGCCGCCCGTCGTCTCTGACATCTCCGCGTCTTCTTCTTCTTCTCCTCTCTCTCTCTCTCTCTTCGTCTCTCGTGTACTGTCTCGATCAAGTTGGTCATCTGCATGTTCTTCATCTTGCCGATTACGTGGTGGAGCATTCGAAGAGCGCCGTTTTGAGCTCACGGTACAGGTAACCACCCCAAGTAAGAGGGATGGCGCCGACAATAACCCAAAGTACATGTTATAATACTCCATTCGTTTTAGAGGGTGACCTACGTATGTCTGGATACAAGCCACGAGGTATGGTCGATGTCAGATCCATCGTCTTCTTGACTGCCGAGTTGCCTTTCCGGGCAGGCTGCCTTTCGTATACTTTCGTACACAAGCAAGATTGGCGTTGCGTGAACAGACAAGGACAGCATAATCAAGATTCGACGCAAGACACCCGATGTCTAGCAGACAAGGATGCTTGGAATCTGCCGCGACCAGGCCCGGTTCACGCAGACAAGACTCGCTCTTTTCCACCGGAGCTAACCCAGCAGCAGTGCGCGCCACGCCAAAAAAAGGCTTTGCCCCAATCCCTGATGCTTTTGCTTTCTGGCTGCAGGCGGATGATATTCTCCCCCCCCCCCCCCCACCCGTTTAGGGCGCCTATCACAGACCCTCATCGACGCCCGGCAGCCTCAACTCGCACGCCAGCTCCGGGTCATCCATCCCATTGATCTCCGTCGTGTCCCCCCCCCCCCCCTCCTCATGTACGTTGTATACTCTGTACGGAGTACTAGCTTCAGACGAGATTCCCGTAGGCAATGGCCACCCGAGGCTAGGCTAGCAAAACATGGCTACTGGGCTTGATGGGATTTTTGGGGGGGGGGGGCCACCTGGACACCCTGTCCGTCTCGACATGCTTCTATATGGAGCATGGTAAGTGCTCGCTATCCGCCACCAGACAACAGGGCATCAACACCTTGCTTGTAAGGGTATACAGCAAAGCATCTAGCGAACGCGGCCTGGGGGCGCATGGGGTAAAAGAAGGGGGGAGAGAAGAGAAGAGTACTACAAGAGTACTGGCAAGGTAGGTAATAGGTAGACTGGAGGGTTCCGGGAAGAAAGGGGGGGGAGAGATCGAGGAAAGGGCCGCGCGCCATGCCATTTGATGCGAGTCAAGGCGACGACCCTCTTTCTCCCCTACAAGGATACAGGTAGGATGCAATTTGGCCCTGCTCGCTTGTTGCCATGAACAAGCAAGCATTGCCCGGGACATGCCTCTGCCTCTGGATAAGGTACATGTAGCCGGCCTGCCCTATGGAGTACGTTGTACCTTGCCGGGCCAATTCCTGCTTTGTAGCTGCTACCTCTAGTAGCTACTAGGTAGGTATACATAAGTACCTACTGTAGGTACAGTACTACCTAGTAGCACTACCTTAGTAGTAGAAGTAATCAAGGTACCTTACCTAGGAGGTACCTAAGTAAGTATAGACGTACTACTAAGGTACTAGGTAGGCAGTACAAACCTGGACGGAGCGACTTGCTAAGAGTGACCAACAAATAACCCAACCTCTCTCTACCTGCAAGTATCCATCCCATGGCTGCATCCAAGCAGCCAACCCTGGTCCGTCCTTTTTGTTGATCCCTGTCCAATACAAGAGCCAATCCCCAATACCAATACCATACAATACGATACCACCACATACTTGCTTGTACCGTGCCTCTGCTTCGCACCGACCTAGACCTGAGAGGCTGCATGGTTTGGCAGAAAAAAGGGCCAGGCAAGGCAAGGCGAGGCAAGACAGGACAAAGTTCGAGGCACCTCGTTCAACACTATCACATTTGCCTCTGTATCTCTCGCTGCGGTTGGAGCCGTCACTCGCATAATAATCGATTGATTGATTTGATTTTCCCTTTTCCTTCTCTCTCTCTTTCTCTCTTCTCTCTCGTCTCTTGTCTTTCACACTCTCCCCGTCGTCTCCCCTCACCTCGGGCTTGAGACGGTCGAACGAAAGAGCAGGAAAAAAAAAAAGAGTCCAAGCGCCCCGGATGCGATTGATCATGCAAGTTACATGCACCTTCGTGATGCCCTAGGGTTGGCGGCTCTCCTCTGTCTCTTGGATCTCCTTATTCCATCTTTCCCTCTCTCTCTTTCTCACTTCTGGCTCCTTATCCACTCGCACTCTTTCAAAACACGCGCGCTCGTCTCTGCCTCTCTTTGCTACTCTCTCACCCATTCTAAAATCTCTTTGCTGCCATCTCTACGGAATACAGCTTGGGATATCTGCCCGGCTTCAGAACCCGCCGCCCCCCCCCCTGCCTCTTGGCTTCGTGGACGGTCTCTGGGACGGACCCCCGAAATCGACTTGCCAATCTCCGAACCAAAACCCCCCCCTCCCTCTCTTACTTTGGGGTGCCCTTGTCTACTGTTGCATGGCAACTCTTGAGACTGCCTGTTCCTGCTCCTGCTCCCGAGCAGCAAACGAGGCTGAAGGAGGATGGCGCCGGACATTGCTAGCAAGCTCAAGGAGACGCTGTTTAGGCGGCGACGGCGAGGGTCTTCGGCGACGAATGACGGCACGGACTCGTCCTCACCACCGACGACGCCCGGCTACAAGACCATAAGTCTGAGGAGACCGTCCATTTTGCGCGGGCACTCCACCCAGACGCTGTCTCTCGAGCTGATGGAAGGACAAGGGAAAGGAGGAGGAAACGGTGGCGATGGCGTCAAGGAAATCGACCAGGAGCCGTCGCGGCCCCAGCAGCAGAAACCGGCGCCACTGGAGCGTACGCAGAGCGCGGAGGCCGAGAAGCGACGCAGCGCCACCAACAGCAGCACCATCACCAACTCCGCCCACGATGCAAGTAACGATGGTGCTGGTGACGACGACGACGACGACGACGACGACGACGCACCTCAGCTGGTGTCGCTGCCGAAACATGTCCAAGACATGGTCGTCAACAGCGTCGAAAAGGGGCCCGAAGAGGGCCCTGGCTCCCGGGGGAACCCGACACCAGACGTGGAGGCCTTGGCTGGCGAGCAATTGACAGACGACCACGAGGCGACAGAAGCAGAAGCAGAAGCCGAAGCCGAAGCAGGAACCGAAGCAGGAACCGGAACAGGAACAGGAACAGGCGAGCCAGAACAAGCGCAGCGCCCGCACCAGCAGCAGCAGCAGCAGCAGCAGCAACAGCAGCAACAGCACCAGCAGCTCCAGGCCGCGGCAGGGGCCCGCCTCCAGGGCCTCCAGGGCCTCCAGGGCCTTCAGGGCGAGGGTAGCGACGAGACGGGCCTGCTGGGCTCGGCTGATGGCGGCGACCGGGGGGCCACGGCCACTAACGAGGCGAGCGCAGGCGGTGCTTGGGCCTCTGCCGTTAGCGGCGTCGGCGACGACCAGCAGCGGCAAAGCCTACAACAGCAGCAGCAGAGCCTACAGCAGCAGCAGCAGCAGAAACTGCAGCTCCAGCTCCAGCTCCAGCTCCAGCACCATCATCACCAGAAGCGACCGCCGCCGCCGCCCTTGTCCCCCTCCTCGCCGGCCGCATCGTCGCCTTCGTCGCCCTCGTCTCTCTCCTCCCCGCGTCCGCTCTCGCACTCGGCCCTGCTGCTCTTCCCGCCGCTGCCCGCCACGCCAGGCCCCAGCGTCTTGCCCAGCCTGTCGAACCGCGACAGCCTGTCCAGCATCGACGAGGACGAGTCGCCGTCGCAGCTCACGCCCGTCTTGCCGCCCGAGGCCACCGGTCGCGGCTTCGACGCTCCGCCTGCGCCCGGCCATGGCCCGCTGCTTCTGAATCCCGCATCCTCACCATCCTCATCATCACCACCACCACCACTACTACCACTACTACCACCACCACCACCATCACAGCCGGGCAACAACAACAACAACAATAACAAGCCATTGCCAGCGCCTTTTGCTGCCGGGGCCGCGTCCCTCCAGCCCTCGTCATCATCGACGACCACGACGACCATCACCGCCGTCGCCGCCGCCGCCGCCGCCACAAGAAAAACCACAACCACAACAATAACAGCAGCGCTGCTGCCTCGTCGAGCGAGCCACGACCCCAGCCGGCAGCCCGTCCCCCTCGAGGCCGACGCCGACGCCGACGCCGACGCCAGCACAAAGCCCGTCCGGCTGCGATCCTCGTCTCAGCCGCCGTCCAGCAGCGGCCACAGCCAGGAGGCCTCTGGCCACGCAGCAGCCCTCGGAAGCACAGGCGCCGAAACGCCCCGCGCGCCTTCCTCCTCGTCGCCGCCCGTCGCAGTCGCAGTCGCAGCTGCCGTCTCCGCCCACCGCCGCCTCGACGTCCAATATTCCTCCTACTCGCCCTCCGTCGCCGATCCCGCTGACCTGCCCGACTTCGATGACAGCAGCATGGCCGAGACCACGCAGGAGACCACGCGCAGGGTATGGGTCAAGAGGCCGCACGCCTCGGCCACCCAAATCACCATTGGCGCCAACGACCTCGTCGACGACGTGCGCGACATGATTCTGCGCAAGTACGCAAACTCCCTCGGCAAGACCTTTGACTCGCCCGACCTCATGCTTCGCATCTCTCCGCGCGAGGGCCACGCCGACCGCGTCCTCGGCCCCGAAGAGAACCTGGCCAAGGCCCTCGACGACGTCTACCCCGGCGGCCAGACCGTCAACGACGCCCTCATCATCGACATCCCCCGCCGCACCCCCAAGGCCTCCCCGCGAGCGCCTCACCCGCACCCGGGGTCCACCCATTCCGTCGTCTACTACACCGAGGACGGCCGTCCCTCTGAGAACGGCGAGGGCTATTTCCCTCCAGTCGTTGCCGGCGGCCCTGTCGTCCCCGGCGGGAGCGCCTCGTCGCCTCGTCTGCCCGTCGCCGTTCCCATCCAGCCCGCCAACGGGTCGGGCCCCCATTCCATCGCCATCATCAGCTCCGGCCACCTTCCCGCGATCCCCTCGCCCGGCGGCACCAGGTCTCGGCCGTACAGAGAGCGACAGGACCGCCAGGACCGCCAGGATCGCCCGCGCCTGGGGAGGACTCATACTCCCTCGCCGAACCTGCACAACGGCGGTAGCGGCGGCGGCGGCGGCGGCGGTGGTGGTGGTGGTGCTGGTGGTGGTGCTGGAGGAGGTAGCGGCAACATGCCCATCTCCATGTCCTCTGCCGCCGGCGCGGCGACCAACTCCCACGGCATATCGCACTACCGCCCACGGCACTCTCATTCTCGAACGCACTCGAGCTCCTCGGAACATATTGCCATGCTTCCCAAGTCGCCTGGGCTCGACATGACCTCGCCGCACTTGGTGGGATCTCCTCCCCCGCAGCGGCTGACCTCGCCTCGCCTCCCCAGCTCGCGGCCCAAGAAGAGCAAGAGGAATCAGCAGCAAGGAGACTACACCAGCCCGCCCCCGCCCCTGCTCAACGGCGGCACCTCGGTTCCCCCCATCAGCGTCCTCATCGTCGAGGACAACCCCATCAACTTGAAGCTGCTCGAGGCGTTTGTCAAACGGCTTAAGGTGCGGTGGCAGACGGCCATGAACGGCCGCGAGGCTGTCAAGAAGTGGAGGAACGGAGGCTTTCACCTGGTCCTCATGGACATCCAGCTGCCCGGCATGAACGGCTTGGAGGCCACCAGGGAGATTCGCCGGCTGGAGAGGGTCAATAACATAGGTGTCTTTTCCTCGACGCCCGGCAGCATCCCCGAGACCACGCCCGTCGAGGAGCTCACCGACCAGGATCGCCTGGAGAGCAGCAAGTTCAAGAGCCCCGTTATCATCGTCGCTCTCACCGCCAGCTCGCTCCAGAGCGACCGACACGAAGCTCTGGCCGCCGGCTGCAACGACTTTCTGACCAAGGTATGTCTCTTTCCTACATGACCCCCCTTTTTCCTTTTCCTTTCCCTTTCCCTTTTCTATCTTCCGTAAACCCTTACTTTTCATTTCCTTTCAACTTTCTTTTATTTCTCTCTCTCATTTTTTATTTTTCCTTTTGTTCTTCTCTTTTATATCAGCTCAGATTGCTAATCTATTCCTCTTTCCCCCCTCTCTAGCCCGTCAACTTTGTCTGGCTGGAACGCAAAGTCTTGGAATGGGGCTGCATGCAGGCCCTCATCGACTTCGACGGCTGGCGTCAGTGGAAGGACTACTCAGCCAAGGCCGAAGCGATGGAGGCTGCCAACAAGAGGGCGCAGCAGGCTTTCAAGAACAAGTCGAAGAAGAACCGCGCAGTAATGTCACCATCTTAACGGAACGGGCTTTCACCGGCGTCTTGGGTTTTTTTTGAAGACAAACGGCTTTTCATACTGGGGTCAAACGGGGCAACCCGCACCGAAAAATAAAATGGGCATCGAAATAAACACGGAAAGGTTCATGGAGAGAGGATGGATCTAGCGCTGATTTGCTGAACTTTTGCTTTGAACGGATGATGAGCAGTCCCTTTGTTTTGCTTTATATTATTATCTTTTTTTCCCCAGTTCTGCAAGATTTTGTCGAGGAGGAACGGAGGGAGAGCAGCAGAGAGAAAGTGGCATTGATTGCTTGTCCATGGAGCGCCTGTCCGGCGGTTGACTGCTATATACACCCTTTCCCCTATCCCTTGTTATTTCTGGCGTCCTTTCTCCGGGGAGTGGCGGTTTAATATACGCGAGCTGAATGTCTCCCATTTGAGTAATATGAATAGTAAAACCCCGTGCTAATTTTTGGTGCGAACGCTGGGCTGGAAAATGGCCATTGACCGAACGGCGCGATGGATTGCCATGAGTGGGCAAGCTGCAGCTACTGCTAGTTTTCGGCTGAAGCGAGGTGTGACTGGCCATGACTTATAATACCTTAGACTACAATTGCTTTTTTTGGCCTCCTTTTGTTTTATGCCCATCTTACGGTTCCTTCAATGGCCTCATTCACCCCCTTACACCCTTTCCACACTATCTTTCTGGCTACCTCCCCTTGCTTCGCGCACGCCATGTCTTGTTAACAGGCTTTGCCGCTTCCAGCTGGCTGCTGCTCTCATCATCACCTTGAATTTGCGATCATCAAGATTGCGTGGGCCAAGCCGCGTCTGATCGAATAGCGGCCGTTGATTAAGTAATCACACGAAAGCTGCCCCCCTTCCATCTTTTATCAGCGGTAGGGGTTGGGGGTTGGCAGCCCCTCCGGAAGCGGGAAAATAAAACCGCCGGTAGGTCGAAAATTTGGAACCTTGCGCGTGCCAGCTTCAAAATGATTTGATACTCCCGCAAACTCGGGCGCACAGGATCTTAGTATAACGTCAAAGCTTATGCTACGCGATACCATTGATCCATTCATTCGCGATGAATAGTTGGACGAGCTGAGGGAATCCTTTTGTCTACATATATCAACCTTCCCTCCGCCTCTACCCTCCTCAAAAAATGCCTCCCAGACTGTCTTCGGCCTCTGCGCCGCTGGCCCCGGTGGTCGATGCCTGCATTATCCAGTCCGCTAAACCATGCAACTCGGCGTCATTTATACGATCCTTCAGCTCGACTCCCTGCCGTCAAAAGATGAGCAGGGCTCGGCAGCAGATGTTCCAGTGGCTCAAGGGCAGGGAGGGCTCCGAGTTTGCGGACCCGGGGAGAGGCGGCCCGCGGTACTTGGGACCTCTTCAGGACCAGCCGTTCCCGCTAAACCCGCTGTTCCGCAGCCAGCCCGTGCTGGACGAGCATACCAGGGAATTGATCTGGGACAAGGTGGTGAGGAGGGGAGAGTCGCTCAAGGCCGTGTCGGCAGAGATGGGAGTGGACGTTAGAAGAGTGGCGGCGGTGGTGAGATTAAAAGAGGTCGAGAAGCAGTGGCAGAAAGAGGTGAGCCTATTTCTTTATGCTGTTTTATTTCCTTCATCTCCTTTTATTTTCCCCCTTGCCTCTTGCGTGATGAGACACTATTCAAAAATTCGATTAGTCTTGAAGACTTTTACAATGGTTAAAAACGATTTACATATTCTGATATGCATACGGATCTTAAAATCTCTTTTATACACCCTGCTAGCAGCGTCATCATCGTGCCTAGCAATCAAAGCTGACCATTATGCAATCAGGGCAAGAAACTGGCCACTCCCTATGCCAAGGCTGTCATGAATATGCTGCCCAAGACGTCCTATCGTGAGGGCGAAAAGAACACGCCACATGAGCCGGTCAACGAGATTCATGTTCACAAGCTGACCATGCAGCAACTCTTCGTGCCGGTTTCAGAATCACGGCACTTCACTCGAGAGGACGCCGCCAAGGCCTTTCACGATACCATCCTGTCCGTGGATGCGCGATCGCCCCAGCCCGAACTCATCAAGATGGAACGGGACATCCTGCAGGGCAAGACGCGGCAGGAAAGCTTGGCCAAGTTTAAGGAGGCAACGCAGCGGGAGGAGGACAGAGTGGCCCAGCGCATCGCACGAGAGCAGCAGCGGGAGGAAGAAATGACGACGAGAGTCACCACTGACCGATACGAATTCCGCTTCAAGGAGATCAATGCAGACGACGTAGGACGCAATGGGCGTTCCAGAAAGGGCACCGGCTGGAGATACGGTGCACCATTTGACGATCGCAAGCGCGGCCTGGTCAAGATTCCCACGTCCGTGCCATAGTCTGTGGCTGGCCCAACTGAACGTGAATGGGAAGAAAGGGAATACAAAATCGAACAGGAAGTGAACCATGTGCGGGAAAAAAAGAGAAGAAAGCAAAGAAGAAGAAGACATGGACCAAGCCCACAAGGATAAGGTTCGAAACGAAGCTGTACTACTACTACTACTACTACTACTACTACTACTCTATATTATCTACCCGAGTATATATACCTACGCCATGAGAGCCATGTATAATTAAACCAATCTATGCATCTATTCAATCATGTAACCTTGCTTCTTCGACCACCGCTCGTCCCTGTCCACTGAAGCTCGTCGAGTCTCGTCTCATGCGGAACTAAATCAGTTAACAAGGAGCTTCTGTCGAATGCGATCAATGGTCTCCGCCGAAAGGCCACACTCTTTGATGACATATTCTTCGGCAGAGCCCCACTCCTCACGAATCATGGCCAGCGTGGCCTTCATGCTTTCTGGTCTATGATGCCACATTGTCAGTCGCGGCTAGACGATGAGAAGGATAATCGAAAGGAATCGAAAGAACCTACTTTGCACTCAGCATCCTTATCGCCCCCTCCTCGTCTCCCGCAAAGGCCGGCGTCGCCATCAACCGCTTCACAAGCCCCGCCTTGGCATCTTCAAGCCCCTGCTCCGTGAGACTGTATTCCCTCGCCACGTCTTCGTCTGGTATGCCGCAGAAGCTCAGTATCAGCGCGCATATCACGCCCGTACGGTCCTTGCCCGCCGTGCAGTGCAGCAGGATGGGCCGCTCGGCGGAAGGATCCCACTCGTCGGAGGCCAGATACCTCAGCACCGTCGCGAACGCGGGTGCTCCGGCCTGGAGTATGGAGCGGTATGCGTCGACGAAGCCCGTCACCGGGTGAGAGGCATAGTCTCGAAAGCGAAGAGCGACGGCCTCCGGGCCGTAGTCGGCATCGGCGAAGACGGGCGCATGCACGCGGCGGGGGCCTCCGGGCCACTGTTCGGGGGCGTTGGGGTCGGAGACGCCGCCGGAAGACGAATGGGCGATCTCCAGGCCGGAGCGGAGGTCGAAGACGGTGCTGATGTTGAGGGCTTCGAGCTCGGGCGAGGAGACAGATGGGGGAGCTGCCGAACGGAGGATGAGGCGTGGGCGGAGCAGCGAAGGAGATGCGATGGAGATGTCACGGAGATTGGGGATGGGAGGCTTAGACATGACGTGAGATTCGTTGCCGCGCCAAACGGACCGGGCTGGTATTATGGGCGCGATTAAGATGAAAGCTGAACAATGTTGCTTGGTGATTTCCCGACTACGAAACTGTATTGGCTTGGGCGATAAAAGGTTATACCTCAGGTAAGGTAGCTATCGAGGAGCTTGGTGGTCTGAGCCAAGGCGTACCTTGGGCTTGGCGCCGGTACAAGGTCCTTCGTACCTCAGAAGGGGGGGGGTTGATGAGAGAGCTAGCTCTTTCTGCCGGCATTTCCTACCAGGGCGGTCAGGGCCCACTGATGGCGGTGTCGAAAAGAGAAAACCGCCTGACACTCCGTCAAATCTCCTGGCCTCTCCACTCATCTTCATGCTCTGGTCCCCCACAATTCCCATTCGCCGTCCCGCGCGCTTTGGGACTCGCCAATTGGTATGCCGAAGCCGAAACGAAGCAAGGATCTGCTCGGCATTGATACGCCCAAAAAAAAAAGAGACATGGCCCCGTCTCATTCAGCTCTACCTACTGGACTCCATACTAAAACCTAACTATTGTTTAGACCATAAGAGCTATGTAATCTCACTCATGCCGGAAACATGTGCTTCTCTCGCCCTCCTTCGCTGCTTCGTCGGCCAGACCAGGGCTTCTTCTTGCTTGATTCGATATACCTGTGACTCCTAGCATATAACGCAGGACCACGATGATTCTGTCAACAGGCGAATAGCCTCGTGATGTGCCTCTATTCGGCCCTTTGTCGGGGGCGTGCTTGCCGGAGACTATCGGGCAGATCTGGGATCGGCGGCATGGGATGCCTAGAAGAGGAGGTCTATTAGAGTCTGCAGACTACCTCTCGTCGGATGTTTTGTCTTGCGTTGTGGGGTGGATGTAGTGTTTCAACGGCCGTGGATTCCCTTTTGCTCCTTCTTTTAAGGGGAAATGTGATATATACGTATATATAAGCTGAGCTTGTTCGCAGCAGCTTCGTGAAGCCGACTACGAGCAACATCACGCTTACAGTCACAGCGTAAGAAGAAGCGTCAAGATGAAGCTCAGCCTCAGCATCCCACTGCTTCTGCAGCTTCCTCTTCCCATCCTCGCCGCAACAGTGGACGACTGGAGGTCCCGAACGATTTACTTCGCCCTCACAGACCGTGTGGCCCGTAGTGCCGACGACACGGGAGGCAGCGCCTGTGGGAACCTGAATGACTATTGCGGTGGCACCTTCCAAGGCTTGGAGGGCAAGTTGGATTACATCAAGGGCATGGGATTCGATGCCATCTGGATCACGCCCGTAGTGACGAGTGAGTTTCTACCCACTGTTGCGTTTCACGCACAAGGCAAAATAGGAGACATTCGCTGATATGTTGAAAAACTCTTTAATAGATAGCGATCAGGGATATCATGGTTACTGGGCAGAGGACCTCGATACTATCAACTCTTTCTATGGCTCCGCAGATGACTTAAAGAGCCTCGTGGATGCCGCACATAGCAAGGTAGAGAGGCTCTGTACTCACCTTGGTTATAACGAAACCTAGATTCCCATACTAACCCTCCTCCATAGGGCTTCTATATGATGGTTGATGTCGTTGCCAACCATATGGGTTATGCTAACATCACCGACGATTCTCCTTCTCCTCTCAATCAAAATTCTTCCTACCATGCCTTCTGTAATATCGACTACAGCAACCAGACCAGTATTGAAAACTGCTGGATTGACGGTCTCCCGGATCTCGACACTCAGAGCCCTACCATCCGTAGCCTCTACCAGTCTTGGGTCTCCAACCTCGTCTCCACATACGGCTTCGATGGTGTCCGCATCGACACCGTGAAGCATGTTGAACCGGACTACTGGCCCGGCTTCGTCAACGCCACGGGCGTCTACTGCATCGGCGAAGTCTTCGATGGAGATCCAAACTATATGCTAACCTATGCCGACCTCATGCCTGGTTTGCTGAATTATGCCATCTACTACCCGCTGACAAGGTTCTATACCCAGCAAGGCTCCTCGCAGGACTTGGTCAACATGTACAACCAAATCAACCAGACCTTCCCTGATCCCACTGCCCTGGGAACTTTTATCGACAACCATGACAATCCTCGCTTTCTCAACATGAAGAACGATACCTCCCTGCTCAAGAATGCGCTGACGTATACCATCCTTTCGAGTGGCATTCCCATTGTCTATTACGGTACGGAGCAGGCCTTCTCAGGGGGCAATGATCCTGATAACAGAGAGGACCTTTGGCGCAGCGACTTCAACAACCAAAGTGACATCTACAACACCATCTCTAAACTCACCTTTGCAAAGCACACCGTTGGAGGGCTTGTAGCCAATGATCAGGCCCACTTGTATGTCGAACCGACGGCCTATGCCTTCAGCCGCGCCGGTGGCAATCTCATCGCCTTCACGGTCAACAGCGGCAGCGGGACCTCGGGCCAGTACTGCTTCGGCACACAAGCCCCCAACCGAAGCTGGCAGAATGTGTTCGACGCAGGCAACGGACCGACCTATACCTCGGATAGCAATGCGCAGCTTTGCTTGAACATTACGAATGGAGAGCCGATTGTGCTGCTATCTTCATGAACAGGCCTTGGATTTAACTTATGCCGCATTATGCTTGATGAACATTAGCCACATTTCGAATTAGGTATCTTGATAAGACAATACATACTATACTTCTCACATGCCGTACACCACGCACAATGAGTCTTTAAAGTTTCATTCATTCATACCCATGATATATAGGCAGCGCAGCACGAGTGTGTATCTCTCTCCAATATGCGAGACAGTGAAAAGGAGAGAATGCAAGGAAAAGCAGAATTAGAGAAACTGCACTGAAATGTGATTCGTCATCATAAAATCCCTCCTATCAGTCCTTTCTATACTCCCATGTCGTCTTCAAACTCTCTTGGGCATCCTCGGCAGACATACACATCGCTCCATCCCCGGGCTTGGCTCATAACCCCTCTCCTATTTATCCGTGTGCCATGTCATTGACGGTGACGCCTACTTGATCGGATTCAAAAGAAAAGAAAAAAAAAAAACTTGAAAATTGAAAGGAGAAGAAAGGTAAACATGTCCCACTGATTTTGATCCCATTTTTCTTTTAGTAAACCTGTATATAAGCCCGTGACGCTTGCCCATCACACCATTACCATTCCATCTAAGCATTTCAAAGAAAGAAGAGCCATTAAAAAAGGACGGCGCTAGAAACAATAAATAAAGTCATCCAAAACGAGCTGTTGTTAGTCCTACACCGGCAAGCTATCCTCGGGGAGCAGTCCTCTAGACTTGAGTATCATCCCCAGCTCTTTCAGCTTGACCGGTTTTGTCAAAAAGAGGTCCACGCCGCTTCCAAAGGCCTCTTGCTGCGCGCTCTCCGACGCTAGCCCTGTGAGAGCAAAGATGAGGGAAGGCTTGAGCTGGTGCTCACGCTCGTATGCCCGGATGCACCGTGTGGCCTCGAAGCCGTCCATGATGGGCATCGAGACGTCCATGAAGATGTATCTGCAGTGGTTGGGATTCGCCCTGTAGGCATCAAATGCCTCGGCGCCGTTGGTGGCCGTATGGTATGGCCGGCCTAGCTTCTTCATATATATGGCCAAAATATCGAGGTTGATACTGTTGTCCTCCACAAGCAAGAATTCGGGCGGCGCTTCAGCTGGCGTCTCCGGCAACACGGGAGGCACGGAAGGCACGGGAGGCACGGGAGGCTCGTCCGGCGGCGTTTCAGGTGTTTCTGGCATTGTAGAAAGGAGGGTCTGTAGTGCTTGGAGACGCGGTGTTGGTGCCGTGATTTGAGTCTTAACCGCGCTCAATATGTCCGGAACCACGGGCAAGAATTCTTGCCGGGTAGTCACAGGAGACAACGGCGATGGTTTGATCTCATGAGAACGCCTATAGGCCGCGGATATTGCCTTGGCAACTTTGCGGGGGGCAAGACTGGGCGAAGGTAAGCAACCATGTAGTTGACTGAAAACAAAAAAAAAAGCAGACTGGGGAACCTAAGAGGAGATTCACAAAAAGGGAAAGGGAAAGGGGGGGAGGAAAAGGGAAAAAGATACTTACGGCTGTGCGACGAATTCAAATGGTCTGTGTGCTTTGACCCGTTCGAATTGCGCCGCGCTCTTATACGCTACCAGGGCGTTTTTACACAGAACAATGCAAGGCGGACCACGCATCAGATGCTCAGTTGGAGAATTTGCGAGCGCGTCTTCGGTCCAGAAGATGCAGTCGGGCGCCTTTTCGTTGGCTTCGGCCTCGCTAATGATGTCCA
This sequence comes from Trichoderma orchidacearum, assembly GCA_023653515.1. NCBI lineage: Eukaryota > Fungi > Ascomycota > Sordariomycetes > Hypocreales > Hypocreaceae > Trichoderma > Trichoderma orchidacearum. The sequence continues at coordinate 500,548 of JAAOZV010000019.1, forward strand.
GATGAAGCCACTCGCGGCAGATGTGCTCGACCTGCGCTTGCGTGTCCAGAAGGGATCCGTCTAACAGCCGTCGCTTAGTCTTCTTCAGCCCGTCGAAACCCATAAGGCGGATGCGGAGTCCTGTCGTGTCTGCAACGTGCTTATCGAAGTCTCCTTCATTCTCCGCGGGCTCCGTAGAGCCATCGGGCGCTCTTATCGTCCTCATAAGAGGCAAGGAGACGTGAACCGTCGTGCCAACATTGACCCGGCTGTCGACGCTGACGTGACCCCGAAGCTGAGAGGTAATCTGCTTGACAAAGCTGAGACCCAGGCCAGTTCCCGGGGCGAGGTGATCCTCTTGAGAAAACGGCTTGTACAAATCGTTTCGCATATAATCTTCACTTATACCTTTTCCCGTATCAGATACGATGATGTGAATAATGGCGTCGGCAGAAGAAGATTTCTTTTTCGGCTTGGATTGAGTGACAGACACCTTGATGGCGCCCTTTGCCGTGTACTTGAGAGAGTTTCCGAGAAGATTCATGACGATGCGCCGGACGGCACCGGGCTGGGTGTAAAATCTCCACTCGCAGGACGGGTCAATGTCGAGGTATACCGACACTTCTCCAAACACGCCTTTACCGTTCGATCCGAGTTCTTCCATGGCCTGCATCGAGTCTAGATGACGCATCGCCGTCAAGTCGGATTGGGCCCCGGACGATTTGTGCTTGGCCAGCTGCAGGGCCATGTGCAGGAAGTTAAAGCCAGCATAGACGCCGTCCATGACCTCTTCGACTATCCCGTCCAGCCGAATATGCTTATACAGACTAAGCATACCAGCTTCCACCGATCGATCTCCGCCTGATCTCATGCCTCGCGGTTCCGACTCCTGCGCTCCCATTCGCTTGCTCTGAATAAAGCGGTTGACCTTGGAATAGTCGAGAAGATGATCTACCGTGTCCACCAGGGTGCGACAGCAAGTTTCAATCGTATGGGCAATGTTGCCCTGGAAGACGGTGAGTTCGGTATCACGAAGCAGCTCAATGCCGAGCACGGCACCGTGCAGGGGCGATCGTAGCTCGTGGGAGAGGGAGCTTAGAGCGTCCGACTTGGCTTGATTGGCAGCAAATGTCTTCAAGCGAAGAGTCTCTGCAATGGCCAGGATACTCACGGCTCTGAGGAAGTTCAGTTCTCCTCCTACGGTGAATATCCGCGTGGGTGTTAGAGTGTAGATGAAGCCCCCTGCGCACCATCTTTGCTTTCTAGGGTCCCAAACGGGGACGAAAGCAACACTTCGAGTGCCTGGGAAGATCTCTTGGATGATACGACCCTCATTATGGCGCGCCCAAGGCCGCCTGTGACGTTTCGGCTGAGAAGCGTCAGACTGAAATTGCTGTTGTTGCAGCAGCAGCTGCTGCTTCTGCTGCTTCTGTGGCAGCCCACTCGGATGAGCATCAGCGTGAGGGCGACTGGGCGAGGTAGCTTCCAGAGCGGCATCTGACAGCGGATCCGTCAGCCAGCCATCGTCGTCCGAAGAGTCGCTCGACTGCAGCTCTCCATTGACGCCAAAGTTGAAGATGTGACCTTTGGGATACCTCTGGAGCAGCTTTGCGAGGAACTTCTGAGCCATGTTGAGTTTACGAAGCGAGCCATCTTCAAACTTCATGCGACGACTATCTGTCGCCGAATATCCGAGCACCCGGCATGGTGGCCAAAGAGACTCGGCATCGGCATCGACAGTGGCAGCTGGATTGGTATTGGCGCCGGCGGGATGGATGTCGTCTTGCTCATCATTCTCGTCGTCCTCATCCTCGTCCTCGTCCCCATCACTATCGCTGTCGTCTTCGCCACTACTGCCGCCATGCTCCGCAGGAGAGGGGTGGCCCCTATCGTGATTTTTCCTAGGCTCGTGAGAATGGCTATCAAAGGCACCAAATGACCCGAGAGTCGCGTCCAGGAAAAGGCAGCCATCCGTCTCGAGTGATTCCCGGATTATGTCGGCAGCTTCGGAAAAGGTGTCGACTGCCGGATTGGGCCCGGGCTCGAAACCATCCGTCCACTTCGTCTCCGCCGTAGATTTGGTCGAGCGTTCCCGTTTACGATCCACGTCGGGCCGTTCGCCACTTGGTGAAGTAGAACGTTCAGATTGAACAGTGGTTGTCGAATACGGTCTCTCGGCGGAGTCATCCAAAAGACCTTGCCGGGCCATGAGCAAGGCTTCAGGGCTGTCTGTAAAGGTCTCTCTACCGGCAACAAAGGAAGCCCATGAAGATTCGGTAGCCTTGCCCTCGACGAAGAAGCCCAGGCCCCGAATCATGCGCTCGCTGCGTCGGTAAGCCGCCTTGGAGTGGTTGGCTTCCAGATGGTCCATGATGGCCATGGACAGCCTGCGCATCAGCTGCGAATAGTGGCCGTTCCATTTGCCGTCCGGTTCAGGACGGATAACACAGAGGACTCCAATGTTGATGCCCCTCTGGGTTCGAATGGGCACTGAGGCGTAAAATCGGCCTCCAATTCCAGGGCGGCAATACGGCTTTGAACTGAAACGAGGGTCTGTGGTCAGGTCTCTTACTACGAGAACCGGCAGCTGCGTCGGATCACTGTCACAGCAGTCACTCTCGAGCACAGCGCGCTGGTGCTCTCTTTCAAGACGGTCCTTCTCGAGCAGGGTATGCTCGCACGTGCTGTGAGCACGAGGAATGGCGGTGCCGCACATCCACAGGCTTGCGTTGCAGCTCTCTGGAGCGGTATGGAGTGTCCTGGTGGCTTCCGCTATGTAGTACTGGTGTTCCACGTCAAAGAGCGAGATGAAGGCCCTCTCGGTGCTGGTTTGAAAGACGGCCAGCTGAGCGAGGCCGGTTAGGACCAAGTCTTGCGAGGGTGCGAGCTCGGAGCTGGGCAGAGGGATGCCATTGCTAACGACTTTGGCAGTGGTCAACAGAGTTGGGTCATATCTATCATCAGACACTGTATTAGCCGGTTATTTCCGCAGACATTGTCGCTTTCATTTTTTTTTCTTTGGGAAGACGCTTCAGCAACGACGCTCCAACGTCTGCGTGCCAACACAGTCGTTTACATCAAATGCTATGCCTACTGAAACTGACTTGAATGTTTCGCGCTGGCGCGTTGCCTCCGACACAGCCCGGAAAGGCGGCATAGGGCGCCCATCCATAATTCGCTGCTGCTGCTGCCGCCGCTATGCGATCCGGACGTGCCACTGGGGGGGTGAATAACTGCAAAGGGAGGCTTTCAAGGTCGTAACAGACGCCCGCACCGAGCTCGAGACTGACCGAGTGGCAGCGCGCAGCCAAGCGCTACTCCTAAAATCAAACACACCGAAAACTGCGACGATACTGCCAAAGGGCCCGCAATTCTACGTCGCGGTGGGCAATCACGAAATCACCAGACAAGCTCAGGCCGGACGACGCTCAAGCTATAGAAGCTGAACCATCAGCAACATGCGTGGGCAGACGGAGAGGATATGTGCGCGACGACGGGATGGAGTTGGGACGAGACGAGACGACGCAGGACGGGAACGCAAAGGCCCCAACCGTGGCAGGGTCCGGCAAGGATTGAAAGGGCAGCGAAGCGATGCCACTTCGGATCAGCGGTTTTTCGGGGTCCCGCAAATCAGGCCGAGGACAACTCAACTCGACTCAACTCGAGCGGCAAGGCCCAAAATCGATAGACCTAGGTTCCCTCGACTCACGGAAGCGGGCCGGAGCAAGGGGGGAGCAGGAGAGTCAGATAAAGTACGGCGCAGAGAGGGAAACAAAAAAAAAATGGTAAAGGATAAAAATAAAACGAAATGAAAGAGGCCGGGAGGTAGCGGCTGGTAGCTTTGAGGCCTTCCTCCCCTCTTCCCCAATGAGACCCCATGGAGTCCGTTAGGGACCCCATGAGAGACCCCGTGAGAAGCAGAGAGGGTGCGGGACGGCTGTTGCGGATGAGCTTTGCCCAGCTGCAGCCATTCTCGTGGCGTTGATGCCTTAGTCAAGCATGCCACCATCGTGGAGGGGCTTCTCGAGGACCCCTGTGGGAACCAAAAGCAAAGGCCAGGGAAAAAAATAATCCATACTAAAACAGCAAAGGACCCTGAACGAGGCTGTTGGTGGCCCCCCTCTGGAACCTGGCTAATGGCAGTGTATCGATACCAAATCAGACACAGAGTCCACCCGTAAGACCTAGAGTGCGGAGGCCGTGACTATCGAATAGAAACCGAGGCGATGGCCCCTCACATGCGCGGTTCTGGCAGGAAGACGCTGAGACTTTTTTTTTTTTTCTTTTTGTCCCTTTTTTTCTTTTTTCTTTTTGCGTGCTGAGCAGCTTCTCCGACCGAATGATGCATGGTGGCGAGGTGCTGTGGTTCCCGAGTGGCCAATGACCCTGAAGCCATCACCAGCGGCTGCAAGCCGTTTTGTATGCAAGGCAATTCAGCCAGACTCCTGATTGCCTCAGCCCCATGAATCCCCGTTCCACCTGCTGATATCTTGCAGAGCGTAACCGCTTCCCCATGTTGCGGTGAAGGGGGCATACAATGATGTTTGATAAATCGAGTATCCGGGAGCTGGCGTGCCTAAAGTGGTCGCGCCAACCACTGCAAGGCCATGCGGATGGAGATGCTCGAAGGCCTCGGACCAAATACACGGAATAAGCTACCGAAGAAGTTGCCTCCTCGGCGCGGATGAAAGTCTGTCCTATCAGATCAGCTTACGGAGTAAGGTACGGAGTAAAGTGTCGACGGGTGCATTAGCAGACGGAGCATATGCAAGGGGGGTTTGTCGTCTTTGATGGCACACGTCACTCCTGGCTTTTGTTTCCTCTCGTTGGCTCCCGGGTGTCTTTCGTTTTTATTCCGATTCTGGGCAAAATGGGGAATGCATGAGCCATGCCGCGAGACAGATGAGATCATAAGTCGAGGTGGTCTGTACAAATATATGAACATCATCAGCCGGAATGGTGGTGTTGACAACTTTGCTTTTCTGTCGTTGCATCGAATATCCTAGTACTAGGTAGGTACCAACAAAGTGCTCCTTCCTCACAGGGTCTGGCATGTCACGCGTTATCTGTCTACCTGGGTACTTCCGAAGGTACCTTATCTACTAAGCTTATGCGAAGGCTTTGTGAATGCCAAGAACATAGCACGTGTATCTGCTTAATATCTCGTGATGCTATGGAAGGAGCGGTCGTGTCGCTGGTCTACAAAGGTAGGCACCTTCCACCACAGAAACCCACCAACGCCAAAAGCCACGATCCCTCTCTGCCAAATCCCCAGAAAGCATCCCTCATTCCCGCTCTCCTTCTCTTTCTCTTCCTCCTCTTCCTCCTCCTCTCCCTCCTCTTCCTCCTCCTCTTCCTCCTCCTCTTCCTCCGAGCTACCATCAGCCAAGGTGCCAGATCAGCCCCTCTCCGTCTCCTCACGCAGTTGACTCCTCATCCCATGTGGGACTCAAGGGAGGCCAAGGACTAAAGCAGCTCTAACCACACGGCCCCGCCTCTCCCGCGCTCCCTCTATGGCCTTGCCGACGATCTGAAGTTGTCTCAACCCTTGTTCCGTCCCTCTTGAGACAGCAATCTAATCTCGGTGAACACGCCCGTGGCAACGGCAATTGGCGAGCTGGTCCATTTTCCGTACTCCATTGTGCGTCATGCACGCGACAGCTCGCATTCAGGGATACCGGCGTGCGTCCAACAGGTTGTTCTCTGCAGCCTCGTCTTTCCTCTAGGCAGGCATGTCATGTCGAGGCGTCGTGATTCGTCGCTGTCCTTTGCTCCGATGTAATCCCAACTTTCAACACGAGTGCGGCAGCGGTTTCACATGCTAACTGACTTTTCTTTCCACTCTACAGACCACCCCCCTCCCTTTCCCTCGCAAGACACAGTAAGGTCCTAATAATAGCCGCCGCCGCGTGCTCCATACGGATCACTCCATCCCGCTTCCAAGACATTGTCGCGGCACACGGAGGAACGGGATGGCCGTGGAAGTCTTAAGTCTCTCCTCAAATGGTGTGCCACACGCATCACAGGGTCCATGCAAGGAAGAAAGGCAAATCAGGTCATGTGCGCAGGACTTGCTGCGTGCTCATATGCAGCAGCTTCAGTACGCCCCATGTATCGGGCTGGCTCCCGCGATATGAGCAAAGTTCACAATGGGGTACTGGTGCTGGAGAATCTCCAGCTTCTCGCGGAGATAGTCCCTCTGCTCCTTCTCCGCCCTCTCAAAGCTGAAGAGAAACTTGACCAGAAATGCAAAATCTTCTATCCGGCTCCTCATGTCCTCTTGCGTCTGGCCGTACCCCAGCGGCAGCGCCAGAACATCGGCCACTGTGCTCGTAATTTCAAATATCTTCTGGAGAACTCCAATCCCGTGCGTGACTATGCTGGAGACGTTTTCAAGCTGGCTCACCAGGCTTCGCAACTGCGCAGAAAGTCTGTGGGCGGGGAAGTGTATGGACAAGCCCTCATGGATAGTATGCGGTGGCGCCGAACGAAGGAAGCGATGCGTAAGTCCAAACTGCCAGAGAAGGGTGCGCATCCAAAGCCTGGTCACGAACAGGTCTACATGCTGCAGCTCCGTAAACGGGCCTCGACCACTCTCAACCAGCCCGTGTTCAGCCTCCATAGCGTCGGCCTCGTCTTGGTCAAGCTGGGCTTGTTTGCTCTCGATCCACTGTAGCGACACGCCAGGGACGGGCCGCGCCGGGTTCTGCTGCGCACTCCAATACGACAGGAACGGCCCATCCATGATCTGAAAGAGACGGATTAGACGGTTAAAGCCGATGTCGATGTGTGCCGGAATCGATGGATCTCGCATTGGTAGCCCCGTAGATAGGGGAAGCATGATGCATGGAATCCCAGAGAGTATGGTCAAGAAGCGCTCATGGATGAAGACTTCCCAATACACGCGCTGGAATTTCGGGACATCGCGCGGCTCAAGTGGCACTGCGTTATGTGCGCTCTGCTGGATATGGATCATCTGCACCATTGTCATGGCCTCCCTTAGCATGGCGAAACTGCGGTCGAAGCGGCTGAAAGCCATCATGGAGATCTCCAGGAATACGCACGTCATGATGCGCTTGAAGGTGGTCCGCAGCTCAGTCAGCCTCCCATTTCTCACGTCTGTCATCGACTCTGCCCGTCTATACGCGCTTAGGCTGAGTCGTATCAGCTCCGTCATGCGGGCACCCACCTCCCCGTGTACGGTTGGAGTCGTCAGATTGATCGTCACGGCCCCGTAAGAATAGACGAAAGCCGCATCGTCCAGGTTCACGTGCATGTTGTCGATTGCTTGACCGACTTCATAGCTGGTGATGATGGGGCTGACTGGATACACTTGCTCCTCGTACTTGGGCAGCATGCCGACAAAGAAGCCCGAGGTGAAGATGCCACTGCTGTCCAATGCCGGTTCCGACTCGACAGTGAAACCCTCTTGTTCCGGATTCACTATCCCAGCGATCGACGTGACGGCCGGACCTGGTCTCTCGGAAAATTCAGCAAAGCCAGCATGGCCAGGATTTGCCGGCGCTGCAAGCGGCCCAGCCCCAACGGTGTTGGACCTGTTACGCAGCTGCGTAACGAGGCGATTGCGAACGCTCGGCTTCCGCTTAGCCGACGGCGCGTAGACACACCCAAGGCCTAGATGTGAGCATTGCGAACAAGGCTGAGCGCCATTGCACCTCACCTTGCGCACCCTGCATCCATCGCAAGCTTGTGCGGCTCTATTACTCATGGAGGATGCGCATGGGAATAAATCGGGCTTTTTAGCTCATGGCGGCACTGCCTGAGCCCAATGGTCCAGCAGCCGGCGTTGTGAGACCTTGCCCCCCTCCCGCTCGAAGGAGGAGTCTGGGCGCAGGAGAAGAGACTAAGATGATGGAATGAGGGTGTGATGAAGGTAATTCTGGACACTCAGCCACTTGACAGCTGGATAACGAAGCGAAAGGATTGATGATCGAAAGCCAGCGACCAGAGAAGATCGGGTCTGTTCTCCCCCCCACGAGATGCTCGTTAAGGACGGAGAAAAAGGTGGGGAAGGCGAAGCGGCGTGCGCCTTGGTTCGCGATTTTCGGATTTCTCAACATAGGCGAGAGCCCGTAGCCAGGCTTTTTTGGCCCCCACCTGCAAGGCATGAGGTGTGTCCTCTGCATCCTTGCCTTCGGCTATCCGCCCTATTACAATGGAGACTTGCCGGACAAGGTCCAAGGTCAGGATATGGAGGACTCTGAAGCTCCATACGGTGGACACGGCATCAACTTTACAAAAGGGCATCGCTTATTTGAACTTTATTGTTAGGGACTCTGAAAGACTCTTTGACGAAACCATCCGGCACTAGAGGTTGCCCAACAGTTACCAACAACAAGTAACAGAAGTACCGTGTTCTGCTTGTGATAGCAGTGGACATCCTTTGCTAGTCTTCAATCGAGCTACAAACCGGTCATCCTCACCTTTCATGGCGATCAAAACATACTTATAATCAGCATCAGGTCTCCCCCTTTCAGAGAGTAGTAGCTCCGCACAACTTCATTTTGCGCTTCAAAGAAAGAATGCCGAGCCGTATACTCTGCCTTGGGTTTTTAGTTGGCGACAGCATACTATATTGGTGAAGCGCGAGTGGGGCGCCAGCTCCGACATGAAGCCTCATGCTCTAGGATTTAGGTCACATTCCTTGTGTTGAAGACGCTGACGCCAAAATCGGCGATATTATATAGGCTAGAATGTCTGTTTCTGTGTACCGATCGATGTTTAAAAGCTTAGAGAATGATACGTGCGCCCACCTGGCCAGCAAAGGAAATATCATGCGCTCGTTAAACCATTCCGATAGGAAACTGAGAAAAAGTAGCGTCAATAATGCTGATGACATACTGGTTAGGAGACAAGCTGGGAAGCCTGCCAATCAGCTCTATCGACCGCCTTAAGACGCTCAAACAGCGTAAAAATGTATTTCTGCTCACACGAACAAGTTGATCACAGGTCTCACAAACATCTGTACGGCTTGAAGATATAACATTCAAGAAACCAGACATCATCTGTCACTTGATTCCTTTTTTTTCCCTCTTTGTCCATCTTTGGCCCCCCCAAAGTGGATTTCGCTACCAAAGTCATCTTTCAGTGTCATATGGACCAACAATCATATTACTCATCAGGCAATTCATAGCTGGATCTCCTGGAAAGGTTAATAGCCAGACAGATAGGGGATAGAGAAAGATGTTCACAACATCAACGCGTTGGTTAAGATGAAGATATATCAACATCTTCCAAGAATCATCGAAGACATCAAAAAGCCCATATTTTCCGACCTCCAGTGCCGTTGTACTTCCTTGGACAGCTCAAATAGCAAGCCTGCAAGATGACGCTGCCGCATTTATTCCAGGCCTTATGTGGCCAAAATCACTACAGTGGAGGTCGCACTAAGCCTTTGAATGAAAGATAAAACCAAGGGTTCATTTTGTGGCGAAATGATCGATGACAAGCCGCGGAATGGTAACTCGGCAAATGTTTCTATATAACAAGACTCCCCGCACAAGGGTCTGAGGACACACGATATTGTACTCTCACAACGTGCTTATGGTATCCCGTCCATAATAGGAATGTCACATGGACAGTTACACATTCTGGAAAGCCTGGGCATCGGAACGGCTGGCTGATATGGTCCGATTTAGTTAAACCAAAAACTAGCGCGCCACCGGCAGCTAGTCACGACACGGGCATGCATTTGACAGCACCGCGCTGCTGTCCGAAAATCATACGAGAGTCGATTAGCTGGACCCTCTAGCCCCGTACGGGGGTTAGCTACTGCACGCTATGGACGGAGGAATCCACTCTCTTGTGGAGTGTCGGCTGCACTTTCTCGTCTCCTCGTCGTCTTCTTCGTCCAGGGATCACTTAGTCTAGACTTTTCTGTCGGGCCGAGATGCAAAAGACTTGTACAAGCTACGTTGAGAATGCCCTGGGAAGCACATGGACTTCCAGCTGATGGCCGAGTTTCGCTTCGGCTAAGGGCTCGTGACTATAGGCAGCCAGGCCAGCTTTCGCCTATGCTGCGAATCTCCGAACGGGATACTTTGCGCACGCGACGAAGTCGTCTGGTCAGTCAATGCACTGAACTACACAACAGGATCAAATGATTAAGGGAAGTTTGTTGGATGAAGGTATCATGATGTGATAACGTCATCTAATTGGGATTTTGTGCGGGCCAGCCAACTGTCTAAGGGATGCCCTGGATGTGCCAGAACAGCAATCACTAGCCGACAGCTTCAGGAAGTCGGTAAGCGTGAACCCAAGAATGATCTAATCTCTATAGAGGATGTCTATCTGACCTATGCAGGAATCGTTCTCAGAGAGTCTGGAGCAGCGATTGAACCCTGCAACAAACCACAGGCTCAGCCCACTCAATGTTACTCAAACCAAGTCCTCAAAAGCTGTGACAGAATAAATTGTATCTATTGCCGGATGCTACCAATAGAGCGCTACCAAAGAGTGACCTTGAGTTGCAGCTTGGTTTGAAGTGGCTTTATTTGGCCACTTTTACGCACTTGAGCCCCATTTAAGTGGAAAACGACTGAGGGATCCAATCGGAGCTGGCTCTTGCTCCGTATCAGCGGAAGGAGAACCCAGAGCATCAGCAAAAGGTTTCAGAACGGAAAAGAAGGCTTGCACGGATATTGTCGGGAAAGGGATGGATGGTAGCATTTGATGCAAAAGCGTCGGACCGACCATAGTCTAGAGGAGCTCTGTCTCTTCGTCGGTCCGACGTCTAACGAATCACATATTCTGCTAGCCACACCAATATCTCTCATACGTTCTAATTTGGATGAGACAGAACCCGACTATCAACAGTATCAACAGCATCAGCTACTCAGTGGACGGCTTTTTGAAAGGCCTGGGGATAATTAGTCGTTGATGGAAGGCAAGGAGTGCCAAAATTTACGCCGATCTCTATGGCCAAGTCTTTCTCACCCTACACTTGCAAGCGGATTCGAGTTTACGTGCTGATTTCATGAATATATAAGATGCCGGGACATTGTGTACCTCGACTTACTCTTCTCCTGATTTAGGTGCTCCTAATGTAGGCATCCCTCCGAAGATCCTGCTTGAGGATCCATATCAACATCAATATCAACATCATCTGTCGCTCTCCCATATCGAGACGATTGAGCCGGGTGAGAACCGCATATCGCAGCTTGCTAGCCTCACTACTACGCTTTTTACAGTTCCTAAATCATGCCCCAGACCGGCCATCTCAGGTTGTGGTGGAAGCATGCCGTGGTCTACCAGATCTATCCTGCATCCTTCTGCGACTCTAATGGAGACGGAATCGGTGATATCCCTGGGATTACTTCCAAGCTAGACTACATCGCTGGTCTCGGCGTTGATGTTATCTGGATCTGTCCCATGTACGACAGTCCCCAGGCAGACATGGGCTACGACGTCTCCAACTACGAAGATGTCTATCCTCCCTATGGCACACTGCAAGATATGGAGACTCTCATCAGTGAGTCTCACTCACGAGGCATCAAGGTCATGCTAGACCTTGTCATCAATCACACATCAGACCAGCATCAGTGGTTCAAAGAATCTCGCTCCAGCAAGGACAGTTCGAAGCGAGACTGGTACATCTGGCGGCCAGCCAAGTATTCCTCCACCGGTCAGAGATTGCCCCCGAATAACTGGCGCTGCAAGTTTGGCGGCGGCAGCGTATGGGAGTGGGATGAGCGGTCCGGCGAGTACTATCTTCACTTGTTTGCCAAAGAGCAGCCTGACTTGAACTGGGAGAATCCCACCACGCGCAAAGCTCTTTATGCCTCTGCCATGGAATTCTGGCTCGAGCGCGGCGTCGACGGCTTCCGCATCGATACTGTGAACATGTACAGCAAGCCTCCTGGACTCCCTGACGCGCCGGTTTCCGAGCCTGGTGCACCCTATCAGAGAGCCGACATGCTGTACTGCAACGGCCCCAGAATGCATGAGTTTCTCAGCGAAATGAATCAGGTCTTAGCCAGATATGGTGCAGTTACAGTCGGCGAGCTTCCCTCTACACCCGATATGGAGCATGTCTTGCAGTATGTGAGCGCAAGAGCTAAGCGGTTAGATATGGTGTTCCAATTCGATGTTGTCAACGTTGGGGTGAATCGTCCGCTGAGATACGATGCAAAGCCCAAGGATTGGGAACTGCCTGAGCTCAAAGCGGCCATCGCTCGGATCCAGAGCCTAATCAGAGGCACCGATGCGTGGACCACGGTCTTCATGGAAAATCATGATCAGGCTCGGTCGATCACACGCTTTGCCGACGACAGCCCACAGCACCGCGTCAGAAGCGGAAAGATGCTTGCTTTACTGCAGTCGTGTTTGAGCGGCACGCAGTACATCTACCAGGGCCAGGAGATTGGAGCTGTCAATGCTCCCCAAGAAAGCTACCCACTTGAAAGCTACATCGATATCAGCAGCCGCCTCTATCTCCAGTTCGTACAGGAGCATCGCGGTGGCCAGGGGATGGATAAGGCATTCAATTCTCTGGCGCACTTTTCGCGAGACCACGCTCGCATCCCAATGCCATGGGACGGGAAGGCCAAGTATGGTGGCTTCACTGAAGAAGCAGACAAATCGGGCAAGGAGATCAAGCAGCCTTGGATGAAGCCTCATCCACTCGCTGGCGAAATTGATGTCGCTTCACAACTCAACGATCCGCATAGCGTCTTGGGCTTCTGGCGACAGATGATACGTTTCAGAAGGGAGCATGCTGGTCTCCTCGTATACGGCAACTATCGAGGGTTGCGGGATGATGATAAGAGCATCTATACCTTTGTGAAAGAACCACCATCAAACGATTCCGCCAAGGCTGTGGTCGTGCTCAACTTCACCGCCGAGAAGAAACGATGGGTTAAGCCGACTGCTGAGGAACTTGGAATCGGAGGGGGTTCCAACGTAAAGCTTGTACCGATCTTGTCTACGCATGATGATACGGTAGGCGAGGAAGACTTGCGCCCTTTTGAGGGAAGAGTATACTTTGTCTATCCCTATCGATATTAACTTTTGTGCGTCCCAATGAGCGAAAGGCGGACTCTTATCTGTGCGATGTATATACGTCTCATCGGTGACATTAGGTATCTGCTAGTGAGTCCTGAGAGATGGATCGTCGTCAGATGGTATGTGTCAGTAGCAACACTAAGCCCTACCGATTAGCTCAGTGACTAACAAGCTCGATCATCGCTTCAAAATGAACGAGCAGTAACTTCAGACATCTGCTTCTTGACTTCCGGAAAGGTTGCGGAAATGTGATAGTGTGAATTATTGCTAGTCGCTTTCAACAAGCAAGGCCGTGTGGCTCAATGGCAGAGCGTCTGACTACGATCAAGTAAATCAGGAGGTTGCAGGTTCGACCCCTGTCTCGGTCAATCTTTTTCTTCTGCATTTCAACTTGCGATTTCTATTTTTAACAGGTTGTGTGCATCGTTTGCCTTTTTTTTTTTTTTTTTTTTTTTTTTTTTTTTTTTTTTTTTTTTTTTTTTTTTTCCTTCTTCTCTTTTCTTTAGGCAACATTTCTGCGTCGGCCAAAGTTTTGAGCATTTTTCTCCGACAAGGTCATCGTCGTGGCCTAGAAGATATGCTTCCCCCAATGAGTGGGCAAATGAGGCTGGAGTTGACAAAAGTTGACAGCTTCATTGCCTACATTAGAGAACTGTATGACAGACATTGTAATTTCTTAGGGGAAAATGCTGTCAAATAAATGAATATTTCATGCTGCTAGCAAGAAAACAAAAAGATGATAAGGAGGCTCATCGGTCTCGCGGTTTCTAGTACGATGAAAGAGCGATCAGGACGTGAACATACATATGAAAGCAATCCAGCCTTTGGAAACCTTTAAACCCAACTTTGTCGGTGTGAGTCGGTGAAGCAGTAGAGCTGCCTAATCAGGATCAGTTGCGTAGCATACTACAGAGTACCCGCCAAGCTCCTGCAGATACGAGCTTTTACATAGCAAGAGATTAATCAACTTTGGCCACACCACCCTAAGACTCTGCGACAATAAGCACCTTCTCTTGATACTTCAAGGCGCCTGGGGTGGATATTCTGTTGCCGGATTGGTGGCTTTAACGGGCGCCGGCTCGGTCCATCGGCGTAAGCCCAAGCCAGGCACATTTCTCTTGTCAATAAACTTGTTGCCAACCTTGTTTTTTTTTGGTTGTGTGTTAGAAAGGTGCATGTCCAGAAGCTGATAGGACGGCAGGGCAACTGAAATGTGCTCCGGCTGAGTCGGTGCGATAAAAGTGCTCTATACTGACTAGCAGATATCTGCTCCCTACATTTCTTCGTATTCTCGAGTGTGTGTCAAAGGATGAAGTGACATCGTAGCGATGGTGGCCTCGGATCAGCGCAGATTAGTGAGATGCAGCTGAGAGATCGTCGTCGCTGACGGGCTAGGCTGGAAGAGGCGGGTCGTCTGAAAGGAGGATTTAAGCAAGTGATGGCCCCAACGCAAGAGAAGTATTCCATGCCAAGCCCAGACAGCTAGCAAGCCAGTTGATATTGCAATTCTTCATCCTGAGCTCTCCATAACAAGCCCGGTCTTTTGACAGCTTCTTCAGTGCCTCCAACATGAAGTTCTTCGCCTCAGTCTTGGCTCTCGGCCTCTTCGCTGGCCTATCCGCCGCTCAAAACACCACCGTGCAGACTGCTCACCTCACCCTCCGTTCTCTAGGCGACGACCACTCCTATCTCCTCACTGTAAAGGCAGATGGACAGCCCGTCGAGACGTATAGCACGTTGCCGATTCAACTCATCGATGCGCCAGACTATGATGTCCTTCAAGCATGCCAGATCAACACGCCAGGGCCCAAGAATCTAAGCAGCACAATTGCATCCGATGGTGTGACGCAGCAGGTTGTGATTGACCCGCCACAGATGGTTACGAGCATCAGTTGCGAGGGCACCTGTATTGAGACCAATGGTAAGTTGCTCTTGGGCGCCTCTTCTTTCTCGTGGGGTTTCGGTATGTTGACATATGCAGGCGCCTGCTTCAATGTGACCGGCCAGTTTAACGGACCATGCTGCAATGGAATGTGCATCGCAAACCTCTGCAGAGCTTGGAACTATGGCCAGCAGTAGAGCTGAGGTTTGCATGGACGCCTTTAATATGACGAATACGCTTTGAGTGATTCGAGAGGGACCAGTCGAACGGTTGCTCGTCTATACAGAATTATGACATCCTACCACATGACAAAAAGGAGGAGAGTTGAGAGATATAGAAACATAGAGAAGGAAGTCAATGGCCCGCTGCGATTATCTATATGTCAACATTTAAAAAAAAATAAAAGTCGTTTTGTTGCGTGACACCTGAGGGATTCGAACCCTCGCCTATTACTAGACCGCGAATAGATAGTCTGAACAATTGTTTCAAACATGACCTGAACACGGCGCCTTAGACCACTCGGCCAAAGTGCCTTGAGCAATGAAAATGTCTGTGGTTGTTACGCTTGAAGGACGATGGAGAAATTTCATGGTGGATTTGTTGTTGTAGAGGTCCAGAACGACAAAGTTGGGTAAGGAAACTGGGTTACCAGGAGGGGCTATAAGAACGCGTAGATCGGTGGCTTTGGTTCTTTTGAGCATCTAGATGCTTGGAACTAGAAAGCTTTCTGGGTCTGATAGGGCTTTGTAGGTAAAACGATCGAGAGAACCGCTGACGGACGCTGTCTAAAGGAAAATCGAGGTCTAGTAATTGACGAGGAAAACAAAGAGGGAAAAAACAAGGACAAGAGTAGCAATAATAGAAACGGAGAGAAAGACACAGAATAGTCCACGTCTCATATTCTATACTGCTGCCGCTCCTGCCTAAGATAATGTTAGCAATGCGCTCTGAGAGAAAAAAAAGGAAGGAGCGGAACATGTGATGGAGCCATGAATTTCGTCTCCGATACATCGATGGTACTTCAAAGATACTTCCATGACTTAAGTTTCTTTAACCTCTGCCTCTTGGGTTTAGGATATGATTTGGATGCGACGATTTTTCCTGTCTTGAGTACTCCCTCTCAATAATGGGGTGTGTAGGATGGCTAGGCGTGCTTCCTGCTTCGATGCCGGGACCATGAAACTACCGTCACCAACGCATCATCTATGGTGCGGCTCACGATGAGTTAGATATCAATCACGGGAAACTGCACGTCGAGAGACATTCACGATAGACGTCGTTGAGGCGAAAGGACTAACGAAGCCGTCCGATTAAGATATATATCTTTGTGCAAGCGTTCAGATCTATTCGGGTCTGCATATCGTAAGAGGGTAGAAAAATGCATCGTGGCAACGCAACTCAGTCAAACTTCCCCCCAGTCTATCCTGTTCTCGTATAATGCTCTCGTAACGCCGTCAATTCGTTGCTTCATATCATCAATACTGCAAAGCTTGTCCACCCAATCAATCCAAATC
The DNA here is from genome assembly GCA_023653515.1 of Trichoderma orchidacearum. Lineage (NCBI taxonomy): Eukaryota > Fungi > Ascomycota > Sordariomycetes > Hypocreales > Hypocreaceae > Trichoderma > Trichoderma orchidacearum. The sequence continues at coordinate 516,946 of JAAOZV010000019.1, forward strand.
TGAAGGACCAAAGCGAGTATAAGGAAATCATCACAAGAAAAGGGGAAAGGGAAAAGGAAAAAGCCGTCCGCATAATACATATGTTAGGAAACAAATCAAGTCGTCATCGTCGTCATAGCCGTTATAGCGGTCATCGCCAATAGTGAGTGCCTTCAAAGAGAGCAACAGCTGTCATTAATGGTCTCCGTCATCATCGCTTCTTTCCGCCGGCCAAACCGTCAGCCAGAGCTGCAGTCAAAGCGGCCGTGGCCACCTTGGCCCCTTTTGCGCCTAGCCAAGGGCCCGACTCTCCGCGATTCTGCATGATAGCCTGTGCCCCAGCCGCCAGGGCCGTACGAGCCCCTGCTTGAATCATGGGGTTCTTCCACCAAGCGCTGTTTTTTCCCTTGGATCCCGAGCTTGATGTCACGGGCATGGTATTGTGGCGTTTCAGCGACGCGCGACCGGTGGTGGCCGGTGCGCGATCGCGAGTCCGGCCATGGCTGGCCTCTGCCTCGCGAGGTTGAGATCGATGCCTTCGCTGCCGCTTGTCGCCATCGTCACTGCCACGCGAGGAATGTCCAGAGACGGGACCGCCGCGGGAGCGCGAGAGAGGAGGAGGAGGTGGTGGTGGTGACGCTGCTCCACGAGACCGGCGAGACGAACGAGGGTCTCTGCCCCAGTCATCAGACGGAGGCGTCGGATAGCCTCGTGAGGGGCGATACTTGGGCTCCGGGGAGACTTGTCGAGAGCGCCGTGGAGGATATTCTGGGGATGGCTCACGACGAGAGGACCTGTGACGACGCTCACGTGGCTCGGGCGGCGGGGGATAGTCCCGTGAGCGTCGGTCAACGTCTCGATCTCGATGGCGCGAGTCTCTCAGCGGCTCCCTCAGCGAGCCTCTAGGTGAGTCCCTCGGTGAGTCTCTTGGCGAATAGGCGTCGCGACCTTGGCGCGAGAGGCGTGCTTCCCTCTGGGGCGGAGGAGAGGGGGCAAAAAACGGCGGAGGGCTGGGATACCGACGGCTTGCAGAAGGCTTCATGTAGGCCGGCGAAGGGTCGCGGCGGCCGTTGCGCCGGGATCTGTACGCATCATCATCGGGAGAGTAGGCCGGAGACCGGGGCCGACGACCCTTTTCAGACTTGGATCGACGAGAGGCAGGAGACGCATCTTGGGATCGGGAACCGCGAGAGTCGTCTGGATAGTAGTAGGAATGGTTGAGGCCCTGCGGTGGCTCTGGCTCTGGGCGCCGCGACGAAGAAAAGAGAGGCATGACACTCAGTCGACAGCAGTATTACTGTATATGTATGATGTATAGATTTGTCCAAGATTTGACAGCGAAATAAAATAGAGGAATTAGGTTCATAAAACGCTCGACAGTCGGAAGAAAGACGCTTTCAACGGGAATGAGGAAAATGAAAGACGGGCATTATAGGCCGGATGAACCAGAAGGGGGGCGAGAGGGAAGAGCGAAATCGCGCCGATGGCCGTCACATCAGATTTATGTAAAGGAAAGGGTGGGAGGGATGATGTTGCATGTCTGAGGGCCAGGAAGATCGGGTCCGCCCATCCCATGGGGATTGATCTGGGACTGGACAGACGCTGACATGGAGGGGGGGGGGGCGCGGGCGGAAGAAGTTGGAAAGCTGGAGAGGCTTGGAAGAGACAAGAAGGAGGCTTCAACCTGCTGCTAGCTAAAGGTCAGGAGGGGCGGCCTCACCCGGGGCAGCCTGAGGCCCGCTCAACATGACTGGAACCCTGTAACGGACTTGGCCAAGCCGTGACCTGTAGCGCGTTATAGCGACTCTTGCAGCGATCACAGCGCCGTGCAGCTGCCAGGCTACAAGGGCCTTGGGGGGGTGCGTCTGCAGCGGTCGCCTGACGTCAAGGCTGGCCAATGGGCGAAGCCGACGAGGCGCAAAGAGTGGGGGCACCGTGAGACCTCTGATAAAATGTTGTGAGACTTTGCGCGCACGTCGCCTGACGTCAAGGCACGTCAAGGGGCGATGCAGGCGCAAATCACGCCGGATGATGCAAGACGAAAGATTGAAAGGATTGACAATATTGAAGAAAATTTTGAAAGGGAAAATAGGAAAAAATTAAAATCAAGCGGCAGGGCATGGCTGCCGCCTAGGACGGGCGGCAGGGGATCATCAGGGCTGAAGCAGGCTGGAGGTGTGGCAGGTGGCGCAGTCATGCCGATGATACCTAGACAAAGTCCAAGTCACCAACATTACTACCTTACCTACATACCTACTACCTAAAGGTAAACCACCCTAGTTACCTATAGGTATCTGACTCCGAGGTCATAACGGCTGTTGGCTGGTTACCCGACTAGATGACTAGACGATGTGATTCTGCCTGTTCGTGCTGTGGCTGAAGCATACAGCCGACCTATACAACATGCTCAAGTACAAAAGGCAGACACGAAAGTCTCACGCGGGAAATGCCAACAAACCGGGCACAGCACCACACTTGCGCTACGCATCAACGTGTAGATCTATTCGGAGGGATCTGCAGGAGTCGCCGAGCCGCGGGAGAAAATTCTGCGGAATCGTTGGCTTTTTCCAATATGGTGTGTGTGTGAGTGTGTGGCGGCATGTAACGTGGGAGATCCGGCCAGCGAGCCGTGCCGCGGACCAGCTTCGGAGTCGGCGCCGCCACCCGCAGCCCCATTCCGAGTCCGGTCCTAGGAGATGACTACGGCGTTGTCCGTAAGATGGAGCGGGAAGCCATTGTCGGCATTTCCAAGGAGAAAGGGGATTTGATGGCGTTGTTGTAGTGAAGCTCGTGTAAACAACACGAGATGATGCACATATGTAGGGCTGACGTGCATCGTCCAAGAATCCAGCGATTCGCCTCGTCTTCCCTCCGGTGCCGTCCCGGCGCAGCCCGGTATATCGGACTCATGACATAGCTCGTTACTCTTTTCAGCTCTTTTGTCTCAGTTTGTAAGCATTCCTTTGGCAATTGATGCTGAGACAATGTCCCAAATTTCAGGTTACCCAGATTCTCGGACAGCTACCCTGTACCTGCAAAGAGAAAAGGCATCCAACTTTCGACACTTGATCTGCTGTCCAAGTATCAAGGCTTTAGACTCATAGGAATGTAGCTTCTGCGCGTCAGCCAATCGTTGAAAAGATCAATACTGTTTCCCTTGGCCTCCCTCAACATGACCTCACTCAACTCATGTTAGGGGGGCCATGTGAGAAACTTCGGTTTCCATTTTATACGTGCACCGACCTCTCATGGCTCCCTGCCCTGGGGAAGCCATGCGGTATGACGAAGCGTCTGTGCGCTACACGTAAACGGAGAAGAATCAAGCAGCTCAAGAGCTTGCAGGAAGCCATGCCTGAGCGTATGTACATACAAGCTGCAACTCCACTCCCTAAGACGGTGGCAGCCGGAGCCCAGAATCACATAGGCCAAGCGAGTCACCACGACAGCGTCCGTTTGGCTCAATTAACGGTCTTCCTTTCTCTCTGCACCGTTCCTTTCGTCCATGGCCGAGGTAATTACGTATGTACGGCTCATCCTTCACAAGCTTCAGCTGGGGACCGGGGGGGTTGTTTAGCTAAAAACCCCCCTGCCATCGTCAACCCGATGGTGTGGAGCCGTGTCCTCTCTGCTAGATTCCAGTGGCCCCGTCGACAAAGAGACTTTTTTAATTTACGAGCGCTGGTCCTGACTCGTGCGCGTCGGCATTGATAGCTGTCAGATGGCAGAATGCTCGGCAGCCTATCTGACAAGCCCGCGGCGCAGATTGATTGATAGCCGATCTGCAGCCGCCGGCTACTTTTCAAAAGACAAGGGGGGGGGGGGAAAGACGTGATACTTTTGCTCGTGATGCGATAATAGCACCTCACGTTACAAAGTGGCTGGCAGTAACTTGCTTTTTTTTTATCAATGCTGTGTTATTCAACAATACGGTGCCTCCCATTTTCTTGATTTATAGGTAATTCATGATCATCGGTGATTTCATACTGCGTGGTGTCTCAGACAGCAGAAGGAGATTGGATGGATTGACATCCCACGCCACTAAAACTTGAACTCAATCAAAATGTACCCAACCTTGGAAGCCCGCTTTCATGGCCGAGTCTACTGCTTCGTGTCTCCCCGTGTCTCATATGTCGGGTAATCCGTATACCCGATCGTCGGGTCCTCAAACGGCCCATAGAAACGGGACCGGTCATACGGGGCCAGCGGCCAGCCGTTGCGCAGCCTCTCTACCAGGTCTGGATTGCTGATAAAGTATCTCCCGTACAGCAGGCCGTCGTATTTGCCGCTCTCCACGACGCCCCACGAGTTTGTCTGGTCGAAACCGCCGGCGGAGAAGAAGGGCGTGTCTCCCCAGATCTTGCGGAACAGGGACAGGTCCACGTCGGGGAGGCCCCACGAGTCGAGAAACTTTTGCTTCTCGGCCTCGGAGAAGATCTGCTCGTACCGCGGCTCGACGAAGCTCACGTACGACAGCCTGGGGTGGCGCTGCTTCAGCTCGCGGCACAGGTGGCCCCAAGTCTCGAGGCGCTGCTCGCTGCGGGCCTGGTTGAAGAGGCCAAAGGGCGTCAGCCGGATCGCCAGGTTCTCCTCCTCCACCGTCTCGGCCAGCGCGTCCATCAGCTCAATGACAAACTTGCAGCGCTTCTCCGGCGTGCCGCCGTACTCATCCGTCCGCTTGTTGATGTTGGAGCTCAGGAACTGCTCCGGCAGGTACCCGTTGCCCGCGTGAAGCTCCACGCCGTCAAAGCCGAGCTCCACGGCCGTCTTGGCCGCCGCGCAGTAATCCCGAATCGTCTTCTTGATGTGGTCGACCGTCAGCTCGATCGGCAGCTGAGCGCTGTACTTGACCGGCGTCGTCGAGTGAGGCGCGGGATACATGAAGCATTCGTCCGGATCGTCCCACGGGATGCTCGACGGCGCCACGATGGGCGTGCCCGTCAGCTGCGGGATGTTGGCACGACCAGAGTGCCAGAGCTGCGCATAGATGTACCCGCCTTTGGCATGAACCGCGTCGACGACCTTCTTCCACCCTTCGGCCTGTTCTTTGAGAAAGAGTCCCGGCACACCAGGCATGGCGTTGCCCTGGTTGAAAGAAAAAAAAAAAAAGGTTAGCTTTGCTGCCCTATCCACGTAATACCGGACAATCAAGAAAAAAGGGGCGCCGCACCTCAAGCGAAGGCGGAATGCCCTCGCTGATGAGCAGTCCGCCATCCGTTGCCCTCTGCTCATAGTATTCGGCAATGACATCGTTGGGGAGCCAGATTCGATTTGGGTTCTCTGGGGTCGATTTTGATCGTAGTGGAGTTCCTCGATTCCTCGTCAGGGGCGCGAGGACGATTCGGTGCTTGAGGGTGATCCTGCCGTTTGCAATCTTCAGAGGCTCGAACAGCTTCGAGTCCTTTCCACTATGAACCTGGGAACCCATCTTAACTCGATTTGGAGGGGGTTTTTCGCAAAGACGTAAAGGGGCCGAAGAAACGTATATGGAAAGGTCAGTTCCCTTAATTACTCCGACTAGAAAGGACAGCGTGTCAGCGGCTGTGTGTTTCTCTTCATTTCTCTTGAAAATCGCGGTAACGGTTACACTCACATGGCTGCAGAGAAAACGCCGTCCGCGATTCCTAGTTGGCACAACTAAAGCGCGCCATGGTCATGGAGAAGGGGAGTGAGACATTAGCAAAGAAAAAAGACGACTACCCTCCTTGCCATGCCCTGCAGACCTTGTTGCGCCAGAGGGCCGGACTGACTAGCATCGCCAATGGGATCTCGTTCCATCGAAAGCCCTCTTGAGGGGGGACAGGTCTCCATGGTGGGATGTCGAAAAGAGAATAGTAGTGGAAGCACTGACATGGATGGGTGAGAAATTTATCCCAGGCCACTCCACCCGGACTCCATGCGCATATCGTAAAGGCTCCACCGAACCAGCATCATCGTTCAGAGCTTTGCCCAAAGCGTGCGATCTTGTTCTCTTCAGTAAGCGGATGATTTTCGTAGCAGCCGTTTTACATCAGGTTGGTTCTTACGACGATGTCACGCTGTGATTTCAGCCGCCGCCGCCGCCTCCTGTTGATCCCACTGAACCGGACAGCCCCATGTAAGGCGTGTTGCTGGGTGCATGGAGCGACTTTTTCTCTGTACAGAGTCTAGTAGAATAATCTCTTCGCCAATGACCTTGCAGCAGCTGTATGACTAGCATGGTTGGCGCTGTTGGCTCGCCGTTTTCCCACATAAAAGGTGACCGTGGTGGTGGTGATAAAACTGAGGTAGTATGAAGTTGTGGTAGTGGTGGCCCGGATGATTCGATTTCCGGCCAATGTGGCGGCCTGAAGAAGGAGGAAAAAGCAAGCATAGTCGACAACGGTGAAGAAAAGCCCTTCCTTCTTCTTCGGGCCAACAGTGCGACCTGCCTGCTCCGATTCGTCTCTCATTTGAGGTTGTACTGCGCCGGGACGACTGTTGGTCCCGGCATCGACAGGCAGCTCCACTACGGTTCGGAACCCTGGCCCGTTCCACTTGATGTCAAAGCTCGGCGATTGCTGCTCTAAACGACGAGTCATAATCCCAGGGGTCTGAGGCGGCATGCAGATGCTGAGGCAAAAGACAGGCTTCCGGACAGGGAAATGGATAATCAAACAGGCAGCTGAGTCTGACAAGGGCATGCGATGGCACCGTTTCTTCTCGACATCTCGTTAGGCCGTTCAGATTCAGACGGAAGAGCGGGACCTCTCAAATTTGCGTTTGGCTTCTAGCCTCTTTTTTTTTATATCTTGTGACTGAGCCCCATCGGTATACATAAGCCGAGTAGTGTTTCTCTTAGTGTCGGCAGTTAGCATTCCTCCTCCTCCTTGGCATCTCAGCATCGCGTCTTGCTTGCCTCATAGCACTCTTGCAGAGTTGCAAGATCATGACACTGTGCCAAGCATGAGCTTCCCCGGTGCTGCTCCGCCGCCTGAAGGCGTAGTTCCTAACTTGACAAATCCGCCTGATGTTTTGAGGATCACCAACTTTGTCACCCAAGCTTTGACAATCTTTATCGTCAGCATCTTCGTCGCCATACGACTCTATTCCAAGACTAGAGTGTTGGGAGGTAGCTTTACGGCTGATGACTGTGAGTGCTTCTTCACATCTACAAGGCCAACTTTGCCAAGATACCAGCTGACCGAGGAGAAACAGATGCAACGTATGCGGCATATGTAGGCTTCCCGAAACAACTGAACTCTTTATCGAAACATATCGTGCGAGCTTTTAGAAACTAATATATGGTTTTCCTCTCTAGGTGCTCATGGTAGGATACTGCATTACCGCAGTATTTGGTGAGTACAATTTGTTGCCTTTTTACGAACCCTGCGTCTCGCTGTTGCTAACAAAGGTCGAATAAGCCGGTGTACATGGCGGCGGTCTGAATCAGTGGGATGTCTCAAAGGGACAGGCTCAACAATACTTCAAGGTGAGAAAAATGTTAGCCCTTCTTCGTCGCCATAGTCCTATGGAGGCTAACATCTGGGCCCCTGCCAGTCCTGCTATGCCGCAACCATCTTCTATGCTCCAATGGCCATGACGGTCAAACTGGCTTTGCTTGTCATCATTCTCCGAGTCTTTGGATCCGTCCACAGGAGAACCCTCATCGGAATCTACATCTTCATCGGCATGATCGTGGCATACTACACCATCGGCATCTTCATCAAGATATTCATCTGCTGGCCCATCAGTGCGTATTGGACTGGGGACTCCGGCAAATGCTTGGACCAGAGCGCCATTGTCACCGCCGATTCCATCATCAGTGTGATTAGCGACTTGGCCATTCTGTTGCTGCCAACGCCCCTGACTTGGTCGCTCCAGCTGCCTCGACGAAAGCGACTGCGCGTTACCGGACTGCTCTGCGCCGGAGGAGTGGCCACAGGCTTCAGCATCTATCGCCTCGCCATGATTGTCAATGAGCGCAACAATGCCAACTTGACTGTGGTATTCATCAAAGTCATTCTATCAGGGTAAGGTCCATGTCTTCTCGCTGCGGAATGCATCATAGTGTCAAAAGCTAACGAGGCTGGGGGAAAATTTTAGAAATGCCGAAGCTGGCATCGGTTTGATATGCGCCTGTCTCCCTGCTGTCAGCGCTCTCTACGTACAACGCACGCGAGGCTCGTCATATTTCAAGAATCCCGGCCACTCAAGCGTCAGCGGTCGCGGAGAAATTGTGCTGACACGGTCCTTCCACGTCGACAGATCAGCAGCGGACAAGAATGTCGATGAAAATGCCATTGAGCTGGGTTATGACGAGGCGGGGTTGGTGTCCAATATGGGAACACATATCCAAGCGGATGGTGCGAATAGTAACCTCTCTAACCGATCTGAGGAAACATTTTGATTTTGCTTTTATTTCTCTTCAAAAAGTTGGATAGAGCCCTCTTATTGACTGAGGTTTTGCATTGGGAGGATATTGGCGTATATTGTATGGGTTTTCGGAAGAGGGCGAGGCGATGGAACTACCCAAATAGCCGCGGCCAATTCTTTGAATGTTCTATAGAAACGGCCCTCCTAGCAAGGCCGTTGTAATTTATGGTACTATACAGCTACATCCACATCGTACCTTATGCATGGATAGGAGGAGCACTGAGCTAAGCAACGTGAGTTCTGCGATGCATAGCTCGCAGCTGATGTGCACGAACCTTGGTCTGGACAATATGTGGCTTGGAATACCCATCCAGTATCTGCTCGCTGTATCATTATGAGCGAATGAGGAAAATGATCCAATGCCATTACCTCATTCATTGACCTAAAATAATCAGTGCGGGTAACAATTTCCTTGGAGGGAGCCCTTGAGACCTTGTTGGTAGGCTTTGAGTCCCTGGACCAAGATAAGACACCTTGGAGAGCCATGACTCTCATAACCACTAGGCAAGCACAGACGAGGACGAGGTGTTAAGCTAGGCTATTGCCCAGGGGGCTCTATGACCCTGGAGCGTTTCATGGGATTCCAGTGGCATCATTGGTGTGGCGTCTAGACCGGCACGGCATTTGGTCGGCAATCCATCCGGTCCAGTTCTGGGACGATATTCGGTAGATGGTGTGCATCAGGGGAGAAAAAAAAAGGATGTAGGCATGAGTTCGTCATTGTTACGGAGTTGTATTTTGCCAGGAGACGCATTAGCATTGAATGCAGCGGATAGGGACTGTATCACCAAGGCCGAGCCTTGCTCGCAATGCAACGTCAAAATTCAAGTCCTTGCACGGCGCATGCAGCCATCATGAATCTATGAGCGGAGTATGGGGTTTGTTCCGGTCGTCAGCATCGCTTAAGCATGTCTTCGTAGAAATCCCCCGTCGCTCCCCCGGTTTACCCATGGCGGGCGGACAAGGATCGTGGAGGTGAGCCCTGCCGTCATAGATGCGCCGTCGTTTCTCTCAATTTCGGTCATGAAATGCTTGCAGGAATCACGATCGCTGTGGATACCGCCAGGAAAGCCACCGTCTGATCCGTCTGTTGGACTGGCTATAGGGATAATAAACTGGACTAGGCGAACTGATATGTGTGGTAGAAGGCGACTGATAAGAAGACGTATGTCTACTATGGATTGGACTGGTGTCTTGGAAAATTGTTTCGTATGTTTCTGTCGTATCTTTTGCTGATTTTCAGAATCGTTCTTATCGAGCGATGTTGACCAGTCCTCAAGTAAGACAACAGTGCTTAGATAGATATTAACGCATAAATTGAAGTTGTTAGTTAGAAATGACCGTTGTAGAAATGGTAGCCTTGTTTGGAAGTTCATTTCAGGTACGCTTTAGGGTTCTTGCAATGTTAAGGGGTAATGGCTAATCATTCGTGCCCCTGAGACGAGGATGTTCTTTTGCTTTGATCCATACCAAGCGCCTAGACTCGATGGCAAGGCGACGGGGTGACAGAATAATGATGACTTTGGCAAGTTGCTTGAACAGGAAAAGCAAGGAGTTGCGCCGCCTTCCTCGTGAAAACATTAGGCTCAGCCACGGCTTGCGTATGAATGTTACGCTCTCTCTGATTGTCCCCTTTTCTGTGTGACTCCAAGATCTCCGGCGAATGCACCACGTGAGGATTGAACTATGCGTGCTTGCAGTATGCTGTGTGACGTCGCCGTGCTTGAAGTTTCATTGAGAGTTACAAAGATTGGCGTCGTTGCGAGGAGGCGAAGTCGGCGCCACAAACACCCATGTTTGTGACCCTTTCCACGGATGCAAGTTGTAGTTTCTCAGTACGCTTCCCCTGATCTGTGGTGAGAAAATTGGCTTTGTCTTAGATGGCACTGACTTCCTAGCTAGATGGATTCGTTACTGATATTCTAGGGTGAAAGGCCCATTAGGCTGCAGCGTGGCTACGTCTTGTCACGAAGATATCATGAATAGAGCACTGAACAAACAATCGACTGATCATGTGAGCGTTTGATCTCTCCATTCTGGAGGGCGATAACGCGTTGGTTGTAGAACTTTCATTAGGAACTTGGAGACGACTTCGGAGGCGCATGCGCACTCTGACATGATTGATGAGTCTCCATCCGCTCTGCTATCCACATGTAGTTTGGTTCCCTTTCCAATTGCCCGGTCGGAGGCGGCCACAAAAGGTCGTGTCTCGCCGGCTGAAGACAGACGAGCAGCTAGATAAAGACCAATCAAGGACAATCGTAAGTTGGCGGGAATCGCCGTCTCCCATCTCGTGGGGGTTCCGAAATCTTGGGAAGAGATGGCCGGAGGAACTATATGGACAAATAAGGGCCTGCAGCACATGTATGATGAGCGAAGCGAACAGACAGAGCAGATAATAAACCAAGATACATGTATGCAATTGGTGTTGAATAAGGTAAGATAGCGTCTATCTCCAGGTGCGGTATCGAGGGTCGTGGCTTGCTTATCTGTGCAGCGTGATTGGTCACGTACCTTGCCTCTAGTCTCGTCCCACCAGGAAATTCTCGAAGGCGTGCTAACTCGATGAGGCGTTGTGGCGGCGTGCTCGTTTTGAGGCTTCACTGGTTAGGGAATAGAGCCTTGAAATGGTGGAGGATGAAGTCTTGGTTCGAGATAAGGATTGTAGGCTGCCCATAATTTTTTTTTCCCTTTTCTTCGGCGCACTGCTTTGTGTTTCGTTTCATGTTACTAAGAGGTGATCAGAGGTCCTCCTGATGATGGAGGGGTACCAGCCAGCAGTACAAGGTACAGAGTACTCGTACACTCCCATGGCTCGTACGGCATCTGCGCAGGCCCTCGAGGAGTTGGACAAGCTGCGATTGAACGAAAAGATCGAGAGGGTAGAGCCAGCGAGAGGCGACGAAAGGTGTACGGAGCACAACGCTACACAGCATCTGACCACCCGGCCGACTCTTGCTTCGAACATCGATCTACTGGTAGGTCAGATATGCGAGGTTGCGGTACATTGATGCACCTGAGGAATACATCCAATACCTTCAATTTGGTATCGGGGACTTCATACAGAAGGTGCTTACAGTGGACGGACCGCCCAAGGGCCGGCGCTAGGCTGCTAGTTGCAAGGCACTACTGCACTACTGGACCACAGTTTTATGCTTACCTGCAAATATTATTCTCTAATTTTTTTTTTCTTTTTTGCCGCGCTGCGAATACGGCATTATCGCCAAGCAACGCCCGCTAGTGATCCGTCGTATCCACCGATAAAGCACCATGCGATGAAATGTCTTTTGCGTCTTTTCTGCATCGCTGGGTCGAAGCAGCGAGGGGCGTCTTAGTGCCTTGGCTGAGTATCTCATTGTACTATAGGTACCTCAAGTGCTAAGGTACCTTACCTTATCATGTGCGACCAGTGACGGATGAGGGTAGTGCCTTCTTCAGCTTCGCGGCCTGTCGTACCTACCCTCTCGCAGATTGATGGTTCAGACCGATTCCTCACGAGCTTTCTGGAATCTCACCACCCACCTCATCCTTGTGTGCTTCTCCATGGGCCTCCTCCTCATTTCTGTGTTTCCATCTCCAGCCATGGCTTCCGCTACTTCGCCCCAGAAACTACAAAATCCACGGCGACCAGCCCACCGGCCGGCCGATTGACCACCTTATCCTCCCCGACCACCGCCGATCCTCCGCCCAAGCAGCTACCTACTTCTTCCTGCGCCCTCCACCGCGTCTAATCAAGGGCACGTCGGAAACGAACAAAAGGGAGGGAGACTAGAGAAGAAACGCCAGTTCCGCCAGTCATCCAGCCTTTTAGCACCCCGCAGGTTCGCCCCAGCCGTCGCCGCTATCGCTAGCGCCCCACCACGCGAAAACGAAGAGGTTTTTCATCACCACCCGCAAGACTTTGTGACTCTTTCTTTTCCTTTTCCCTCCTTTTTAGAGGACGTATAGTCCTTTCGTCTTCGAATTCGACGCCTCGAGGAAAACATCGCTGCCATGGGGTGGATGGACAAGGTAAACACCAAGGTCGCCGCCAGTCCGGTGGGCTGGTGGTTTCGTCTTGATGGTTCTGGGCATGTAAGTCGCCACTTTTGTTTCTTCCCTAGGCCTCGGGCGCGGAAATGACTTCTGCCCTCCCGTCATGTCACACGACACAACCCGGCGGCCAAAATATGTCCTCAACATGATGTCCAGGACATGGTTGATGGGCAAGCGGAGCTAGACTGCAAGCATCGAGAGATACGATCGTTTGTTTGCTAATCATGTGTTGTTATGCATCTCCAGCCCAAGGAGCGCAAAGGGTCCTACTTCTTCACTGAGATCCGTGGCGGCCTTGCCACTTTCTTCGCCATGGCCTACATCATCGCCGTCAACGCATCCATCGTCGCGGACTCGGGAGGCACTTGCGTCTGCAATGGCGGCTCTGACGACCCCCTTTGCAACAACAATGAGGAGTACACCTTGTGTGTCCAGGCCATCAAGCGCGATGCCGTCACTGCTACTGCTGCCATCTCAGCCCTGGCTAGCTTCTTCATGGGCCTCCTGGCAAATCTGTAAGGACATCACATTGCGGCAAGACACTACTTTGGTTCTCAGCTCTGACTGTTTGGTCGCAATAGCCCTGTCGGTTTGGCACCCGGAATGGGTATGTAGATTCCTCGCCCTTTCAGCGAGCTCATCCATCTATTGGGAGTCGTACTGACTAGTTGAACGTGTAGGTCTGAATGCCTACTTTGCTTATACCGTCGGTAAGCCATCGTCATCTCTGCTATCCAATTTCGACCCGTTTATTCGCTATGTAGCCTGGCTGACAGAGTTTCAAACGTAGTCGGCTTTCATGGATCTGGCCCAGTTCCCTACAGAGTAGCTCTGACGGCCATCTTTGTCGAAGGCTTCATCTTCCTTGGACTCGCCATTTTTGGCATGCGACAGTGGCTTGCCCGAGCCATCCCCCACTCCATAAAACTGGCTACCGGCGTCGGCATTGGCCTTTTCCTAACGCTCATTGGCCTCACATACAGTGAGGGCATTGGTGTTATCACCGGTGCCACGGACACACCAGTGGAACTTGCCGGCTGCTCGCCTGCGAACATACTTGCAGATGGCACCTGTCCTAGCTGGGATAAGATGCGCTTTCCCGCCATGTGGGTTGGCATCTTTTGCGGAGGCATCTTCACCGTGCTGCTCATGATGTACCGCGTAAAGGGCGCCGTCATTGCCGGTATCATTCTTGTCAGCATCATCTCATGGCCCCGCACCACGCCCATTACGTACTTCCCTCACACTGCTGTTGGCGACGACTCGTTCAACTTCTTCAAGAAAGTTGTAGACTTCCACCGCATCGAACACACGCTCAACGTGCAGGATTGGAACGTCAGCCAGTATGGAGGCCAATTTGGCCTTGCACTCATCACCTTTCTTTACGTGGATATCCTTGACTGCACGGGTACCTTGTATGGTATGGCTCGCTTTGCCAACCTCATCGATCCTGTTACCCAAGACTTTGAAGGTTCCGCTGTGGCATATATGGTCGATGCTGTCAGCATTTCCATCGGTGCCCTCTTTGGCGTTCCACCTGTCACGGCCTTTGTCGAGTCTGGCGCTGGTATCTCCGAAGGCGGTAAGACCGGCCTTACCTCTGTCGTCACTGGCATTTGCTTCTTCATCAGTGTCTTCTTCGCTCCGATTTTCGCGTCCATTCCTCCGTGGGCTACCGGCTGCGTGCTTATCCTCGTCGGATCGATGATGGCCACGTCAGTCACGGAGATCAACTGGAAGTACTTGGGTGATGCCGTGCCCGCCTTCCTCGCCATTGCCATTATGCCCTTTACATACTCTATTGCCAACGGACTTATTGCGGGCGTCATGTCGTACATCGTCATCAACTCCATTGTAGGAATTTTGCGATTTGTCACTCGTGGCCGCATTGTGCCTCCTAACCATGACGACAAGGAGCCTTGGACGTGGCGCATCCCTGGCGGCTTCTTCCCTCCATGGCTGGTCCGTTTATTCCAAGGCAAGAAGGACTTTTGGAGAGAGCCCAAGTCTATTGCCGCCGAACACGTGGCACAAAAGGAACAGGACGTCAACTCAGACCATGATAACTCTGAGATCAACCATACCACGGAGCCGGCTGAAGTTAAAATATAAGCCGTCAATTACGGAAGGTATGGTCCACGGTGTAAGACCACCAAAAGACGATGGACCGAAAGTCGAGGAAGATGTCGTTTCCTCGCAAGAGACAGTGCTTCGAATTCGCGAACAGTGGGCATTTGAAGGAATATAAGGTAGACATACATCTCCAGTAATTAGAATTAGCATCTCTCGCACATAAGTCACAATACCTTTGTTTATTTTCGCAAGGAGAGAGAAGAAGGGAGAGAAAAGAGAAAGTTAGGCTTTTTTGGATAAGGGCTTAACCGAAGGAAATCGTGATGTGGTTAAAGATAAGACCATTTTACCAACTCACTGGGACGATGAACACGCTTGACCATGTTTCTATTTGTGCCATATGAGATATCTTGGGGTGTGTTCCCATAAATGCAGATCTTTTATACATATTGGCAACCTTACGCCATTAAAGCGATATGCTTTAGTTCACTGTGGAAAAAAGCAAAGTCAGTTGCTTGGCCCTGCAACGGGAGAAAAGTGTGAAAGAGGGAAAAAGGGAAGAAACACTGACTTTTGCACTTGATATCCCACCTTTGTAGGAGGATAATCAATTTCTTCGCCCTCATCTCGTCCTAGCTTAGCTTGCTCTGCACGGACTTTCTTCGCCTTTTCTGCCAACGCCGGAATGGGTGCCAAGTCGAAGTCAGAATTCAGATGCCAGAAGAGCGTGCTCGAGATTCTAACGAGAGGACGATCTGGAAATTCTGCCTTGCGCTTCTCGATCGTCTCGAGGGTGCGGTCGTTGACGACGACCTCGTGATAGCCTGCCTTGATGAGGCCGCCGGTGATGTACTCGATCTGCTTGCCGGCTTGGACGAGGAGATAATTGCCCGGTGGGATCTTGACGGGGATGCGGGCGCCGGTGTTGCGGGCCCAAATGTTCAAGCCAGGATAGCGGGAGCGGCCGTGAATCGTGAGGAAGTTGAGATCGGTGTGGAAGCCGGCAAGGATGGTGTCGCGGGCGCCGTACTTGGCGAGGTTGGAGGCTGTTGGAGCGAGGAGATGCGGACTAAGAGACACAAAGGATCAGTCGAACGTATATTGACGTGGAAAAAAAAAGTTGCCGTTGGGACGGAAAGAAGATAACAGGAACGCACCCGTAGCGGCCGGCGTTGCTGAAATAGTCGGCTTCGAGACCAAGGCCGATGGCCGTCATTTCGGAAAGCTTGGAGACGCTACCAATTTCTAGGTCAGTCCTCGAATTCACTGGTATTGGCATTGGTTGAAGAGAAAACGTAGTTGCCAAGGAGAGACCAACGCATTCTTCATTGAGTTCCCCCATTGATTCATTATGGGCGCCCATCGGTCCTTGATATGCGGCGCGTCTGGCGTGATATTCTCAGCGTTCAGGCCTGGGAACTCTGTCTTGTACGGTGGCTGCTCGACCATTCTCCAGAAGAAGCGGCACTTTGGGTCTGGCGAATGGCCCGCAATGTCCAAGGGCCGCTGGCTCGGATGCAGTCGCTTGATGACTTCTAGGCACGGCTCGTCAACGGCGCATTTCGGCTTCTCGGTGTTTTCGAGAGTGACGCCAATCTGGTAGCTCAGTTCGGGGCGCTCGTCGCGTCTGAGGGCTTCTTCGGGCTGGGCGAAGTAGTCTTCTAGGAGATCGAGAAAGGTGTTGTTGTCGGTTTCGGACACGCGGGAGTCGTGGAGGAGGAGGGCGCCATAGGTGATGAGGGCGGAGGCGGCGCGAGAGCATTCCGCCTGGACGGCCGGGAAGGAAGACGGGCTGTTGAGATAGACGTCTAGATCGATGATGGGGAGATCCATGGGAAGATCGAGGGCCTGCGGCTCGGTCGTCATGGTGTTGGAATTATTCGCGCAGGATTCTGAACGATGCCGTAGGGTTGCGAATGGAGAGACAAGAAGATTTCAAGTTGTGAAAAAAAAAGAAGATATAAAAAAAGAGGAAAATCTCGGCTTGAGAAAGCGAATTCCTAGCTCCGGATACCAAAATTTAGCGAGGCTTTCGGCTAGCAAAGGCAGATCTTGGATCAAAAAGCACATGCTCACACCAGAATTAGCATGAGGGGGAGGGGCACTAAGAGCGGCCGGCGTCGAGATGCAAAATTTTGTGGGGAGCTCCGCCGGGACTAAGCATCGGAGCCGGCCGACGAGGTCCGGAAGACGCCTTGGCCAGGCTGTTGAAAGAAGAAGTGGTTTGGTAATAGACAGGAAGGGATGGAGACGAGACAGGCGGTCCACTGCTCCCGAGGGCGGGAAGTGGAGGAGTCCAATATTCCAGAAGAATTACTACTCAAGAGTGAATGGATGAATAACGCCGGCAAGCGGGGATAATCCATTCTCAAGTCTTTTTTGGCTGAGCCAGCCGAGAGAGTGTTATGCGCTTGGTAACCTGCAAGCATGCTTGCCACGCATTACCCTCAACGGTATGCATGGTTGACGATCCCCGGCAATGTCGTAGACATTGATTCCCCCCTCGACAGTTCATTTTCTCTCCCGGAACCCGGGCCGGCCTTCCGGAGGTCATTTCTGCCTCTCTCCAACCGGATCTCGTTCCTGTGCATTGCATGAAGTCCATCGCCCACGTCGGTGTTACGTGAGAAGCGAAGTGTGTTTCATATGGCATTGTGGCAAGGGCTGCGATCATGGACTCAGATTGGTAGAGGCCCTGCAGCCTCTCTTGTCCTGGTGAATCGCGACGGAGCTCGACGAGCGAGTCAACAAGAGCAGATGCGACGGGGGTTCGTCCGGAAGGCATCCGCGGCTGCGATGGACACGTGCTTCCAAGGATCAAGAGCTCTTGCATCCTGGCGAGATTCTTGGTGTTGATGCGCAGTAGAGCGGGGACGTGGCAGATAGTGACACGCATGGGATCTTGGTAGCTTTCGGACACATGCTTGGCTTCATGGATGACTGGAGAGCTAAGTATGATGCAAATCTTGAGCTACAAGGGCCGTCTAAGCTGGTCGAGGAGCGTCTGTAATTAGTCCATCTGGCTGGTGGGAAATAGTCACCATGACTATCGCTAACATGAAGTACTATAGTCTTTGATTGCGACTCGGCCACGCCAGCCATCCTCCCCAATGACTGAGGGATATATTCTTTTTTTCTGCATGTCTCTCGTCTGATGGATATAGCCATTGCTTGATATATATATTTTATTCTTGTTCTGGAGAAAAAGCACTCAGCCCGTCTTTATTTGGCATCGAGATTGCGTGTCCGCGATAGGCTTAGCTTGGGGGTGGCAGAATTTTTACTATTTTGCGCACTTCATGCTGTAATGAACAAGCACATAAAATCTCGCATCACTAGCGGCGTCAAATCCTCAAAAACGAAGCAGCTCCAAGCAGTCCCAGTCAACGCAATGGAGCAGTTTCTCCTTCAGGCTCAGCATTCGGGATCGATCAGCCATGTCCATACGTTCCTACTGCCGCAGTCGGCCCCGCAACTGGCGCGAGAGATTCGAATCACCGTCGCGATAGTTGCCTTTGCGTGGGTTGCCGTGACGGCCATCAAGCAGCTGGGCTGGAGAAGCCAGGCTGCAAGGTGATGTCACTTATGAAAGTCGTACTCTCATAGCCTTCAGCGACAATCAAATGATACGTCTTGTCTCTCTCGGCCAATGGGTCTAGAGTCAGCGCCGTGATCCACATGCACATATGGAGCACCTATGGTGGTCCAGGGCGCGGTAGGTTGGTTTTCGGGCGATGATGCGTTCATCACGGCGTGCTGATTAGCCCATCCATATAGATTGCATGCATGGCTTAGTGGAGGCGGGCAACTTGTCGACAGATTGCAGCTGATTGGCCTTTATGTGATGCCTGCTGGCACTGAAGACGTCGGCTGCATGGGTGGTGGTCTTTTCAGATGAAGATTTCGAAATCGCTATGCATACATGGGCAGCTGAGCCATTATTATGTCGTGAAAGGGAATGGACGGGCCTGTGGCATGCTTCGTTAGCTTGCTGATGACGAGTGGGAGACGGCGCCTCACATCCATCTGCCGAAGAATTATTATTCTGCGTCTTCTGCGCGGTTTGTTGATGCTATTGGCAGGTCTCTGAGCGTTGATATCGGGAGAAGATTGCTGAATGGAACATAAGGATGTAGCTGAGGGAGCGTCCCTATAGTAAATCGAGAGAGACGAAGGCCTCGTGGATGCGATTCTAGCATCAATGTCATCATCAGCATTGAGATTTTGTGCAGCTTCAATATGTGTATCCAGCCGTCAACCCAGCGAAGGTCAGTGTGTGTCGTGGGAGGCGATAAAGACGAGATATGTTGAGTAGCTTTGCGGTGATTATCTCGGAAACCAGATAGGAGAGGTCGTTTAATAAGAGGGGTGCTTAAAAAAAGAGAGATTGGGCCTCGTGAAGATTAGTCAACGAAAACTGCTGCAATTGTGAGATGCATCACCCGATGCGCCAAGTAGGAGGCGCCTGTAAGCTTTGTATTTGGGAGAGTGGACAATAGTTCGTTGAAGACTGGGAAAAGAAAACCCAAGATGACGACAATAGGAATGCAAGGGCAGTCTGAAAATGTTAAAAGCAGATTGTAAATCTTCAAAACGGGGACCATCAATCGGGAAAGCGAGGCGAGGCGGCAAACAATGGCTGGTGAGGACACCAAGAATAGGGATGCCAAAGCTAAAGCAGATAATAATTCAGACCCGAAAACATCAGATTGAGCATCTGAAACTTGAAATTAGCGGCCTTAGGAAATAGAAAACCGTTGTTATAAGGCAAAGCTTTACACCAAGGTGACCAAGATGCAGCTTGACAAGGCTTCAGTTGATGATTATCAACTCAAAAAAAAAAAAGATGCATGAGACGGGAGAATCACGAAGAAAAAGACACCAAAAGAAAGCCCCAATCCTTCTAAATGGTAAGGGTAGAAGGCGAAAAGGATCAGAAAGATGCGAAAAAGTGCCTCGTGAGAAGCTCAAAGTCGATCAGACGTGATCAAATTGGTCATGACCGAGTCCAAGAAGCACCGCGAGTTGGGAGAAATCGAAGAAGAAAACACCGAGATCCGGCCTCAACCCTCGCATTTGGTGACATTGATGGTGATTTCTCATAGCTTTTCCGGATTGATGGCCCATTTTCAGCTTGATGAGGCTGCAAATTTCAACTTCTCATCCTGATATTCCTCTGGAATGGAGAGCTGTAACTCATTATAAGCATTGAGCACCGCGATATTAGCAACTGTGTCCCCGATGGATGAAAGCCAGGGTATGGTATATGTGCATATTGCACCTGTATAGAAGAATGTTGCTCCCCGTTTGACGACTTTCGTTTAGGGATAAGAGTTGAAGTCACCTATTAATGCCTTGAAAGACGAACACTGCCGGATAGTTTAGTAAATGAGTATGACAAAAGGAGCTCAATAACATGGGAAATATCATCAACTATAGTGGTAGGACACCTAGGTATATCTTTCGTCCAAGAGGTCATGAATGTGTATTCAACATCTCCCTTTCCATATTTGACGTGTCGTCGAGTCAGCCGTTCTGGATGCCGCTCTATTGACCGGATAGCAAGATGCAACCCTCACATATATCAAACACACGGGAGAGCATCGTGAGTCCGCGGCCAAAATCAGCCGTCCGCTCTAACACAAGATTGGTATTTTGATTTATCATCGCTATTGCCATATCCAGCAATACATCAGTGGAGTCCGCGGATCTTGTCTCACTCAATCATAGAAAAATTCAAGCCTCGCTTACTAGTGTGCTGACAGGTCTCTCCGTTCTCCGCTTCATCCCCTGCCGTGCCCTCGGAAACCTCGCCAGGTTCGCTTAGCCACATTGATGTCGGTTCCGTATGTCAAAGGACCATCAATATCCATTAGGAGACGGTTTGGTCGATGGATAATAATGATGCAAAGGGTCCTGATAATGGTGAATGGATATGGATAAACTCCTCCCGTAATGCAGAGCTGCATCCTACGAAACCCACGATGTCTCCTAGTCAGTGGGTATAGCGGACTGGTGGCCTATGGCATCCTACCGATGGATGTTGTAGCTACGTATTGACGGTCTGTATTGTTAATATATCGAATAGATGTCCGTTACGCCATCTGTCTTTTCACGACTGTCAGTGAGAGCGTTGCCAATGCCAAAGCCTCCGTAATGACCATCGCAGCTAGTTGGTAGTAATGATAGTACCGCTCAACGTGTGCTAGGCATTCAATAGGAAGAAGTCAATAGTCAGATTAGCCACGAAACAGCTGTTAATCGTCAAGTTCTGCTGGGGCCTGTCTGACAAACACGTATCTATGCCTTACTAGTCTCCATGCTGCCTTATCAACACCGCAAAGACATCAGAGACGCTACATGATCCCGGACTTGCGCATCAACAAGGAGTGAAAGTAGCATGAGACTTAAAACCTTGGGACTAAGGTGACATTGCATAATGACAAGTGATAAAAACAGATAAATAGGCTACCTCTCTTTGGTATCTCATCTAAAACATGCTTCTCCTTTCTCAATATTCCATCTTCCTCTCTAAATCTTGGTTGCCGCGATAATCGGCCCTCCCACACCACCCTCCGTGATAGTCACCACTGCTCCTTGGTCGGCAGCCAAGTCGCCTCTGGTCGTTGGCAGAAGCCAAGTTGCATTGCCGCCCTGCCACTCGCCAATCTTGGTGACCGACGTCACGACATTGCGGTGGTTTATCTTCTTGCCCTTGTTGACTCCCTTGCCGACCTTGACCACCTGGTCCTTGGCCGTGTAGATGATGAGTGAGACCTCGTGAGGAGGAGCCTCTTGTCTGTCGGTATCAACGCGGACCTCGGTATCATTTGCGTCCAGGTAAATGTGCCAGTCGCGCGCTTTGGTGATATCCTTGCCCTGTTGGATAATTGCCTGGATCTCTTCCTTCTCCCGCCCGCTGCCATCGGCGACGCCATTGACAACGAGCTGGGGAGTGAAGAGGCTGGTGCGAGCCCATTTCTTGGCATAAGCTCGCTGTCGAGAGTCGTTCGCAAGGCTCGAAAAGGTGTCCTTCCAGCCGGTGTGGTCAAAGAGAGTAACCGGATAGGTCAGCAGAAGGACGTTGGGGTCTGCGGTGGCGGCGTGGATGCCGGGCAGGGCTGGGGGACACGACTCGCACGACTGCGATTGGAACAGCTCTGCAATGGCAAGGGGCTCAAAGGAGATGAAGCAGGCGCTCGTATGCTCATGATCGGGATGGTCGCCCACAGGGTTTCCGTCGGCGTCCAGATTCACAGCACAGACCAATGGAGGCTGCTTCTTGCGGCGGAAGAGCTTGCGAAGGATAGACGCCATTTGGTATGGTGTTTTGACGAGTTGATTAGTGCTGTGAGAAGGCAGATTGCACGTATGGCCCTGAGAAAGCTACGAAGATAGTTCGCAAAGATGGACGAATGAATGAATGAGAGTACAATGGTATCAAGCCTATTCGTCGACTAGGGGAGGATATGCTCCTCGTATTTATGCACTTCCAGTACCCGCAGTCTTTTGCTGGCTCCATGGGATTCTTATGCCAAATCATGGAAGAAAGCCTATACATTAACACATCCTCGCTATGGCATAATGCGCTGCTTGAATCATCACTAGTAGGAGGATCCTGATTCCAAGCTATATGACCATCGTGCAACACCTGCGCCACAGCCCCCAACTTGAACTTGCTGCAATATGTGTGTAAAAACAGAAACGGGGAGACGTGAAAATAAGAGGACAGGCCCGGAATCGCACATGATAGGAGGCATAATTGTCTCCAGATGATCACGGTTAATCTATGCGGGCTTCGTGGGGCATGGTTCAACAGTAAGCACTTGATAGTCCCTGGCTTTGGAATCACGCAGTCCATCTTTATGAGTGGAGACGAAGATATCGAATGAACCCTGCTTCTGATTACCACATGCACAAATTCACCTATTATTTCTATTCTGTGTCTAATAGTAATAGTGATAGTTGTGAAATAGCACACCCGCTTGCGCCATCCGGCGATGTTGTACTCTGTACATTTCAGTTCAATCCTTGCCACGAGAACCAGGGTTTGACGATTCGACTATGCGCTTGTGCGCTTGCTGCCTCCACAGGGCTGAAATTGAGAGCTGGAAGAAATCCTAGACGAAGCGAATGTGTAATCAAGCCCATGATACAAATTTTGGCTCCTCGCTGCTAGGATGGGCTTAAGGTGTATGAGCTCCCCAGATGGCCTCATCCTGTAGCCAATTAAACACTTCTCCATCTCCAAGTTCATTGTTACTGGTAACTAATCCCTTACTAGGGCTTGGATCTGGGCCAGCATCGTTGTAGACACCCACTTTCCTGGTGTTGCCCGCGCCGACTTCCACGATGGTCCCCCCAATGTTCTCGTCATCTTCAACGCACCTCAACATCGCCTCGGCTACTTCCTGGGGAGTCACCCATGCGTCATGGGACGGCTTGACCAACTTTAGCTTTTCGGGATGCTCCGTCCAGAGAGGAGTGCGGACGACCCCCGGTGCGACGGCGTTGACCCGGATGCCTGTTTGAGGCTCTAGCGGCGTGAGACAGCGGACGAAACCCGAGAGGCCAAACTTGGAGGCGCCATATAGTGGCGCTCTAAAGGTGGGGATCTGGGCCGCGACCGAGGAGATGTGAACCACTCTCTTGGGATTGCTGGGAGACGCTTTGGGAGGAGTCTCGGTGAATCTGGACCCTGCAGCCGGCTGTCGCGGATGCAGCCAATGCGATATCGCCAGCTGGGTTGCGCGAATAGGATGCGTCAGGTTGATATCGAGCAGCGCATAGTGTCCTTGGTCGGGAGCGTCCTTGCTTTCGCTGGACCCCGGGGGATGCCAGAAATTGGACCAGTGAGGCTCATACACCCCGGCTCCGGGACAGACGATGTCAAAGTCTCCATATTCTTCGAGGGCAAAGTCGAACATTCTGGATAGGTCGGGCCACGAGGTTACGTCCGTTTGGATCCACGACGCCCGGCCATTGCCTGTGCCTCGGTATTTGGATAAAACGTCTTTGGCCTCTGGCCGCAGCTCCAGATCCGCAAAAACAACATTGCAGTTGTGAGAAAGAAGAAGCTCCGCAAAGGCGAGGTTTATTCCTGATACAAGTCACATGTAAGTCTCAACACCAATTCGTCGATTGCCGGCTGAAGCCACGAGGGGACAGACGGACCAGAACCTGCTCCAGTTATGATGGCCGTTTTCCCAGAGACTGAAAACGGCGTCGTAGATGCCATTGTCGATATGCTCAAACGCAGCTGTAGAGAAAACAAGATAGCTAAGTTACTGGAGTAAGGCTCAAGCGAGGTGATATTGAGATGAGTGCCTCTCTGAGACGATTTATTTATCGGGCATTATACATCTCGTGCATCGTACGATGTAACTCAAGTGCGGAGAAGCATATAAGTTTGTGCCGGAGTGCTTGGCCGCCGATAATTGCAGCTGCAGCCATCCCCACATAGAGAAACGATATCATACGCGCGGATATAACGTAGCAGCTGCCCCGTGGGAATTGGTTCACTTATCCCCGTCTATGTTCGTCCTCCTTTCCATATAGGTCATTGATCCTCTGCTAGCAGTTTGGGAATCCTGGAAGTGGAAATCCCGCTTCGTCCCATGCGTTGCCGAGATTGACTCTGAGATCAAAAGGATCGTTTCCAATCTCACCAAAAGGTTAGCACACACAGTGAAGTGACATACAAAACGTCAGAACTTACGTCCGGGTAACTATTGTCGAGCCACGCTGAGGTAAGGACATTTCCATCAGAAGGAGGTGGTGGACAAATGGCGGATCTCTGAAGGCACAGAGTCAGCTTCATCTGAGATTCTACAAGGATTTACTAGTTGGCGTTCACCGATGCTGTCACTTACATTATCCTGATTTGCAATGTCCTGATCAATCGCCTGCTGTTGCGCGACATCAGAAGACTGATGCCTCCAGGCATTCTTGTAGTATAGATCCAGGAATCGACGTGCACAAGATGACTTGGCAGATTGTCGAGTCTCTTCTCCCAAGTGTATCTTGAGGAGCTTGATGGCGCCGCACATGATGAAAAAGCTCCAAGGATCGGTGCTACGCAAGATCTTCTCCTCTACAATGGGAAGACACTTCTCTAGCAGATCGATAGTAGCCTTTGCATTCTCCATGATGATACTGATCGAACCTATATGAAGTCAGCCTAGCCGTCAAGAATGGCTGCCCGTGAAGCAGAAGGAAAACAGGTCTTCCATGAGAAAAATCGACAGAAAAGAGAAATGACTGACCCTCTGGCTGCAACAGTGTGATGCGGGTTATATGCAGAGAGGCAAGTGCAAGATCTTCCCTCAGTTGTACTAGGCTTTGGATGCCTAAACTTGCAAGTGTCATGTTGGAAATGAGAATGTCTCGCGACGTCTGGTAGCATATATTTTCCGAGAGCCAATACTTGCCATCTTCTCTGCCTATATAGGGCCTATGAATGGTTAAAAGACATTCCTTGAGCTGAAACTCCAGCATCGAATATGCCAAGAAAAGTCTTGGATCTTTGTTGTCATCCTTGCTGTTACTCCTGCCCCAAGGAGGTAGATTGTTCACTGCTTGTGATATCTCGTGGGTGTATCGCAGTACGTCTTCATAATCGAGCTCTGTAAAGTGCCCAGTCCCGAATAGTCGCCGTGATATTTCGAGACGCAGTGTCCAGCTACGGAAGCTAAGCGACTGGTAAGAGGACGATGTATAGCAGCTTAGTGGCCTCTCAATAGGAGGCTGTCTTGACGAGTCGTCAAAGTCTTCGTCAGCAAGGTTGGTAGATGCCGCAATATCAGAATCGATGCTATGAAGGAGAGTAGGAAGACCGCATTCGAAAGAGTTTTGAAGTTCTAATTCGCGAAGCGTGCACCATATCCGCGTCTTCATCTCTCTTATAAAAAAGCTGTCGACCGTGGAACTCTTCCGATGTAGCCCGTCCACGATGGCATCCTGTATCAGAGATCCGGTATCCTTCCAAAACCTCTTCTTACCCACCATATTCATCCTCCTCGCCATGTATGTTAGGCATGCCACTTGATAGTGGACCAGTTTGCGATGCTTTGAGCTTTGCTGTCTCAACCAATCGTCAATTGCGAGAATCCACGGCTCAGCCATATGTCGATAGGCGGGAGGCACTGGTGATGACCCAACCAGATCAGCTGGGGCGCAAATTGACACTGTTAGCATGGACAAGATCATGGCTGCCATGGTAGGATATCGCATCCCACCAGGGGCCCAAAAGTTGGTATACTCTCTGTGGAAGGTTGGGACGTGTACAACGCGATGCAGATGCTCATAATGGGTTAGGTAGATCGATATCAGTATGTCTGTGTCTTCCTTTGGGGGCAATAGATTTTCTAGCGTCTGTTTCTCTTGAGAAACCATCTTGGTCTTCCACGAGTTGTCCTTGGCGGATTTGTTCTTCTTGATATGGATTCCATATGGTCCGAGCCATTGATCAGCGGTTTCTTTGATGAAGGGGAAGAGCTCAGGAATCTGTTGCAATGACTTAATGGTCAAATTCATCTATTTCGACACAAATAAGTGAAATGTTACCTCTGAGAAGAATCGTAGTAGAGTATGCCGTCTATAATATCCTCGTGGGGACTTCTCTCTGGGATCAGGAGGCCCATCATTGCCAACGCTGATCGAAGTTTGAACGTCTGTGAAGATCCCCTGACCTTTTTCATTACTGCGCTGGGAGGCATCATCGATGATATGGTTGTTCCCTGAAAATGCATGTCCTTCAATCTGGGATGTTGTTTTCGAGAGTATTCCCCTCAGTTTAGCAACTTCATTCTTCAGATTCTGAACCTCAATCTCCCGAGACTTGAGCTGTTCTAAATGAGACCCTTGGCTGACTGATAGCCGAACAGGCGTTGCTCCAGCCTCAAACTCGCACTTATCTGGCCTTCCAGTTCTTATGCATCTGCAACATGGCTGATTCCGATCGCAGGAAAGCTAAGTTTGAAGGACCGCTGTATTAGAGATTATTCACGCCACAGTCTCCCCCAAGAACAGGGTTTGAGATGTATTACCTTTTTCTTTCTGCATTCACCGCAGCTGAGCTGAAGGCGCTTCTTCCTCGTCCGGGCTTCTCGGGGCTCGTTTTTCGAGCCTGGAGTTGTAGCTTCCGAATTCCCAGTCTTTGGATCAGCCCCGATATCGGGCTTTTTCGGAGCCGAACAAATTTCTTCCGGTTTGTCTGTCATCTTAAGAAGGCCAAACATTGTCCCTGTGTTGCCTTAATGACAACCTGAGCTTTGATCTTCATTGCAGGATGGGAAAGAGCCTTTGAAGGGTTCGAAGGAGATATTCTATCTTTCAACATGATTGGGTGGCTTGAAATATGACCGACCATCTCCGATACCCACGCTTCTCCACCGAGTCTATTCTTTGTCGACTTTCTCCGAAGCCATTCCTAGTAGAGATCCACTGGAATGTCCATATCATGAATGCGAGCTGAAGAAAAATTGTCAAGAAGAGAGATTTTTGAAGTTATGCTAACAAGAAGAGAATGGAATTAGTTACCATATATGGGATATGGAGCTTGTCTCCACGCAGCTCGGTCTACGCGCCACTTCGGTGAATACGGAGAAGACTATCTCGGCAGCCATGTATAAATCCTTACACCTATCTGGTATTCATATCAAGAGATGTCTCGGAAAGATCTGCGCTCGGGTATCTCGATTCAGTCACCCTTTAATCTGGTAAATACTACCCATTCGCTTGCACTAGGCTATTCGTTGCCATGCCTTCAGCTTGCACCAAGATCAAATCGGCCTTCCTGTCCAGGGATAAAGCAGCCGTTGACAGCTCCAATGAAACGAAAGATGCTGCTTTGGATTCACATCAGTTTCCAGAAGGAGGTCTGAGAGCCTGGCTGGTTGTCCTCGGATGCTGGTGCACATCTTTTTCGTCTTTTGGTTACGTGAATTCTTTCGGGTTCGTTATTGAGCAATCACCATTCAGATACCGAGGAGTTTAAGCTAACGCGTCGCATTATTCTGATAAGAGTCTATGAGACATACTATCTACAGACATTCTTTTCCAGTCATTCTCCGTCAGATGTCGCCTGGATCGGCTCTATCCAAGCCTTCGCTCAGTTCTCGGCGGCCTTGATCAGTGGTCCCATAGCAGATCGATATGGAGCAATGGTATGGTGAATGATAGTTCAAACAAGATGCTATATCTCTACATCTTACTGACACCTTTTCTGTTGCACTTAGGTGATTATCCGGCCTTTTTCTCTTCTCCTCGTCGTCGCCATGATGCTCACCAGCCTCTGCACGAAATACTACCAATTTCTCCTCTGTCAGGGAATCTTTCTCGGCATTGCATCTGGTCTCATATTTACTCCAGCAATCTCCATCGTCGGGCAATATTTCTTCAAAAGACGACCCATTGCCATAGCATTTGCTACTACTGGCTCTCCTCTGGGAGGAATCATATACCCCGTTATCATGACGACTCTCCTTCAAAGCAAGAGTGTTGGATTTGCCTGGGCTCAACGGATCTGTGGGTTTTTGACCCTCTTCTTGCTTACCATTGCAGCCTTTACCATTCGGCCGACGCCGTTAAGAAGAAAAGGTCGTTTTATTTTGTTGAGCGCCTTCCGTACGCCAGCCTATTCCCTGCAGGTTGCGGCCCTCTTCATGGTCATTATGGGTCTTTGGACTCCATACTTTTACCTCGCCGACTACGCTTCGGCTCATGGAATGTCTCCAAATCTTGCCGACTATCTATTCGCCCTGATCAACGGGGGCTCATTCATGGGCCGAGTCTTTGCTGGCACAGTGGCCCGACACTTGGGGCAATTCAATGTCATCACCGTAGCCTGCTATGTATCGGCAATATTGCTCTATTGCTGGCTCAAGATCACCTCGTCTGCAGGGCTTATCGTGCTTTCAGTCTTGTTTGGAGCTTCAAGCGGTATCGTTATTGCCTTAATGATGTCTACGATTGCCCATACAGCAGACCATCCAAGCAAGGTGAGCCTCTTGTGGACTCGTCCAGCGTATCATGCGAGCTCGAAAGCACGGGAAACTAACCGCCTCTAGATCGGAACATATTTAGGAATGTCCACCTTTCTTATCGGATTTGGTGCCTTAGCCGGCACTCCAATCACTGGCGCCATGATAGAAACCTATGGTGGCTACACCCAAGGTATCATCTTCAGTGCGTCGGTTCTTATGACCGGGGCTCTACTCTTCACGGGTGCGCGATATGCATTTGGTAAAGGCAAGCTTATTGTATAAGTTACGTACTATTCAGATCTGTCTTTCGGAATGAAGTTATTTCTTAAATGATAGAGCTAGTAAAAGATCTTCTTCCACTTAGAGGTAGTGCAGATACATATATATATATATACTTATATATATGATGCCCGCATTAGAGTGCTTAACTAATCCCCATCTCTCATGCTATTATCCTTTTCCTACTCGGTGTATCTCCGCCCTAGATGCATCGAGCTGACAGCTTAGGGACTGCAGAACAAACCCCATAGCAGCGCGTATTAGCCGCCGGAACCACATCTTCAGCTACTACTGGTGATGGTTCCATCGAGAGCGGGGCCGCGATGACCCGACACAAGGAAAATAGCCCAAAACTAGAGGCTAGACTACTCCATCATGTATGACGGACACCATTCAATGAAATCATTTGCCGCCGTCGTTCCCATATTTCCACTTAATACTTTTGATCTAATGCTGGCAGCACGAGTTGAGAGGTTGATAGCAATCTTCAAGCCCCAAATGAAACTGCACCATGACAAACTTGACGATACTTTCAGGGCTCTAGGTAATTTAGAAACCGGAACTCCAAGATACATATGTGTATATATAGCCTCAAGCTGTCCAGCTTCCAAATCAATTTCACCCTCATCCAGTCGTACTTATTGGACTCGTCATAATGTCTACATTTGGGAGAGGCGAAAGCGAGGTCACTTTGCGGGTCCAAGATGTGCCTTTAGATTGGACTAGGAGCCGGCTACATAAGGCTCTCGAGATGCATGATCCGTCTTCGAATCCAGTCGTTCAGTCTTTCGCCATTGAAGTCGACAAAGGTTCCTACACCGCAACGGTGCTATTTGCGCAAACCCCACTGATAGCTAAAGGACCAAGGCCATGGAAAATTGAGCTTCAAAGATCGCCTGAAGCCCAACCGTCTAATGCCTCTCACTTGTCGCTAGACGATAACTTCCTTGGCCTCACCACACTTTTCACGCCACCGTCGGCAGATCACAAAGTAGAGTGAGTAAACTTAGGGAAGATGGGCTATCAACCAGGTAGTAGCTAATTGTGCCAGTGTGATTGCGCTAGGCGATATAAGTGGACATCCGTTAGAATCATTTCAGGATGTAGCCAGCAACCATCTGTGGTTACGTGATATTCTCCCTTATCAATTAATTGACCGGGATAGCCGTAGACCAATGGCGAGGGTTATGACATATGGATATGAATCGATACTAGAAAAAACCAGTCTCAAAGTGACATTTGAAGAGCTTGGTGAAGTCTTTCTTGACAGGCTTCCGGTAGTAGGCAACGTATCTACCTTCAAGCCAATGATTCTGCTCGGCCATGGCGTCGGCGGCCTTGTCATAAAGCAGGTAGCTATTTTCACCACTAAGAAGTTTCGGCAGTTGTTTAATCAAGACGTAGGCTCTCATATCTCTATCGAAATCGCAAAGAGCAATCGATGCGGATCGCTTCCGAGCGATTCGTGGAGTGGTATTCTTCGGGGTGCCTCATAATGGAATGGACATAACGCCTTTGAGATTGATCGTGGGAGACGGGCCGAACCGCCCTCTCGTAGAATCCTTAAAGGAAGGGAACTCCGAGACTCTGACAGAAATGCATAACAGATTCATGAAGGTGCTGGAGGAAAAAGGCGATATTGAGATCTTCAGCTTTTACGAGACGCTGCAATCTTTGATCGCTAAGGAGGTAGGTTGAAATCAACATCATCGCAAAACAGACAATAGCTGATGAGAAACAGGACAACCCTGAGCAACGCAATAGTGAGCCCCAACCGGGAATTCTCGTCACGAGAGCTTCGGCTACTCACTGTCGCCCCTTTGCGGACGATGACCAGCATATATGTGCCATTCCACGTACGAATGCGGACATGGCGAAGTTCGAGCCGTATGATCCTGAATATGATAATGTTAGAAATAGACTACTCGACATAACTCAACGAGTAGTAAGTATAGACGCGGTCTCTTAACTTTGTCATACATCTCCAAACAATCTTATGACATGTTGTGCGTACCAAGGCTATTAGACATATACAACCATTGACTGCTTTTGAAATAAATGCTAAGAGCGGAGGGCAACACGGCGAAGTCCCGCGTACACGCTAAGTGGGTATAGAAAGAATAAGGTAGCTATTCAGTAAGCAGCTCAATACTGCAATGCGACTTGCTTCTATATTTGTCCGTTTCTAATATACGGATCATTTTCATGCTGCACTAAAGTCATGTCATAAAACGCTGGCTTTTTCAATGTGACATCCCGACTCTTAGCTTATTGAGAGCATCCTCGTATTTTGCCGGGCTGTGGTCCGTCAACATGCTTGTTCCGAAACGCACCTCTCCAAATCGGCCCTCCACATCTTTTATATACTTGAGCACTATCCTCTGTGCCGGCCGCCCAATGTGTTCCTCGTCGAGGAGAAGAAACGCATCTCGCCTTAGCACCCGCTGTACTTCGATAGTGAATACTTCGCCTGGCGGGACGAGCTTCTTTCCTTGCATGCTTGCTCTCAAGTTTTCTAGCGCGGGAAGCATCCATCGCTCCTCGTCACTGACACCGCCGCTACTGGCTACCTTGTCAAGGCTGCGATAGGAGTACCACCTCTCCGAGAGATTATCCTGAATGGCGTTCCAGATGCGTTGACGGATCTCGGTTTTGGTATTGTTATCGTCCCGCTGAAAGGCCGAAGCGACGCCCTGAAAGTCATGGAGAAGGCCCAAGGACAGATGAGGCACCAGGTCATTGCCGTGTACGACAGTAGTGATGAGCCCACGAGTCATTTTACGAAGAGACGATGACATGACGCCGGGTGGGCCATAGGCATATACGTGTAGACGGCGGCCAGCTGGTGGACGGATATCGTTCAGCTTGACGTTGACAAGAGCTTCGTTTGGAGGAGGTCTAGTTGTATACGGCTCGGCGGATGTGACGAAGCCAGGTCCATTAGGGTTAGGTTCTGACAGCATAACCCCTAGCAGAGATGTGACGCCAGCACCCAGCGAGTGTCCGCAGAGGACAAGACCATACTCGGGGAACTCTAGCAGAGCTTCTCTGAGAGTTATCAATACGCGACCGTCGGCGCCGTAGAGCAGTCTTCGGGCGGAGGCATGGATGCCCTTATGCACCCTGTAGCCTTTACCCCTCCAGACGAGTCGATCATACTCGCAGGTTAAATCGGCCAAGACGTCTTCAAACCCCAGCGTTCCTCTACAAGCAAGAACTACAGCCTTGGCTGCATGGTCTAATGAGATGTAGTGGACTAGGGGAACGCCGGATCGGGTGGAACCCGTGGCATCACTGCCGCCTTGGGGATCCACAAACGAGGCGAGGAGAATATTATCGGATTGAGATTCTGTGTGATGAGCAAAGTGTCGGATGTCATGATGCGTGCCGTCCCAAGCGCCGGGATTCGGTACTACGTTGGAAATGCCGGTGAGCTTTAGGAAATTCGACCCATAACATGCTGACGAGAATCGCATGTATCGAGTGATATTCGGCAGCAGATGGCCGGATGGGAAAGTTCCGTCGACGAATCCCTCCTGTCGAAGAGCATGGAGCGCGTCAGATGCATTGTAAGCGCTCTTTTGATAATACGAAGACAAAACCAAGGAAGATTGGGAATCGTTTGTGCCTGCGCTGTATATACTAGTGGCGTAAGAGCGAACTCTGCGATGTCCTCGTGGTGGCACAAGGTAAATACTGGGCTGCTCAGTGGGGGATCCTGGTTTCAGGTCTCTGGATATATCACCAACTGTGGAGTCAACCGGCAGTATCTCTGACGAGTGGTGATGTCCACGGCTAGTGATATGACCCGCTCGAGACATTCCTTTTTCCGAAAGCTCTAGAGTGTGGGATGGTGATCGATCTGAGCCTTTTTGTCGTGACTGCAGGTCGTATGTTCGTAGGCTTGGAGAGCCCATTCTGGGAGATTCTTTCCCTGCGTCTTTGTCAGGATAATTCACATATGTACTGCAGCTCAAATTCGTACCTTGATGGTTGATAGGGCTTGAGTCCTTATTCCACATATTGGATATGGAGTGGCCTCCTCCTCTGAGGACGTGCTTTAGGCCAGCCTTTTTATCAGATGACCTTGAAGTAACTCCCGCTTCTGATTTTCTCCCTGAAGGTGATTTCTTATTGGTGTCATGAGATTTCAGGTTGTGGAGCGGCGCACGTTGCTTCTTCTGGTTAGCCATGGCCTCCAAGTCTTCGAGGTAAAGCGGCTCTTTCGGAGAGGTCGCGGAATGCCGAGAAGCTACGGTTTTGGCGTAGTCGGCATTATTCTTGCGGGAGCTCGACTTTGTCGGTCTTGAGAAATCAGACGACTGTGTTTTGCTTGTTTTACTCCGCCTTTTCACTTCCGTCGCTGAAGAGGGACGCGGTGATGGAGAAAACGTCGATGGAAGAATGTCTGGTGAGGTAGGAGGCGATGGATCGTCGGGAGGGGTGATAGTAGGGGTTGTTGGAGAGATGGGCTCTCCATCAGGAGGAGCTTGCTCATCGGGCAGGATTTCGATGATGGTCGGTTTGGGTTTTTCTTCGCCCTTGAAAGATGAAGTCGCCAGCTTGCTTCGATGTATTTTATACACTACTCGATAGGATGATGTCAAAGCATTGTCATCGTGGTCGGATGAGATGCGTGAAAGCTGGCTTCCAGAAGCAATGAGAGCTTGTGTTTCAACTATTTCCGCTCCCGGAGGGGTGGGCAGAGAGAGAAGTTGAGGACCCTCCACATCAACGGTGATCGTCTGGACTGAGGAAACGGAGCTGGAAATGGAGACTGAGGTGCCAGGGGCGAGGGAGGCCATGATCTGTCCCTTGAGACGGGTTACAACAGCTTCATCGTCTTCTGTGCCAACGAAAGGACTATTTGGAGGCGAAGACGAGGCATCGTCTTTGCTGCGAGTATTGTAGCCTCCTCGAGCTCCGTCTAGCACTTTCTCATCAACATCAACCCTGTCTCCATCATTCAAGACGACAACATCCCAGATGACTTCTTCATAGGACTGTTTTCTCTGCTCTTCTTCGGTAGTTTTGCGGCATGCTCGCTGTAAATAGGCTAGTGTGCTGAGTGCGAGAGTGAGGTCGACGACCCCAACTTTCTCTCCCTGGAGACCCGTTGCGGGGTTTTCGAATTCACGGCGAATTAGGGTGACGATGCTGGCAACAGCCCTGGATGAATCTGTTGAACCGAAGAGCTGATCGAGGGATGACAGAATAAGCTGCGATCCCGCAGAGGCTGTAGAAATCGTCGTGCCGGTGAGTCGGAAGCTGACAGAGGCCCAAAAAACTGCCTTTGTTACAGCGTAATGAAGGCTTTCAAGGCTGCGTTCGAGAACCGTCTCGGCATCTTGAACAGCCAGCTCGGTTTGCGATTGTTCAAGCGTGTCTTTGGCAGCCCGGCTCATCACGCCTTCAATCATGCCTCTGGCCAGCTCGAGGCCGCCCAGCGTTGTGAGTCTCGCGGCATCGAGGCTGGCATTGCCGACCAGTGAGCCGATGCGTATGGCGAGCGACGTCGAGCGCGTTGCGAGGCTGACGGCCTGGGCCACCGGTGCGGGTAGAAGAGTCGGACCTTGCTGGTACTGGGCCTGCTTGGAGGCTACAACGGCGGCGTCTGTTGCCATCGTGGCTGCGAGAAAGAGATTCAGTAGGCCAATTCAGATGGAGGGATTGTCTTGGCCGTCGCATGTCATCGTCTTCGCGTGATACCGTATCCAGGAACCGTCCTGAGGGGGGATCTATAGAATCTTAAGGCAGAGGACCGGTCCACCGCTGAGATTTAAAAATAAGTCGATCCATGACCAAACCAATGTTGATGTTCCAGATCAGCGGTGCCTGTCGAGTTTCACATGTGATTTTGGGGCCATTCAGGCTCCTTGGAAAAAACAGCCTATCGACCACCAATCGGACGGTACCACGTCCAGTTCCTCGCTCCGTAGCGAGACTTGGATTGGACTGAATCGACGCAGGCCATGTCATGCATCCTATCAAACGGTGGGCCTAGTGTGTGTTGACACGCCATGGGTTCGGCATCTTTTGGGAGCGCTGTTCCTGCAAGACATGCTGGCCGAGAACCACTTGCGCTGCAATGGAATGGAGTAAAATGAAGCGTTGAAGAAGTGGCCTGCGAAATGGCCACGTCGATACGGCGCCTTGGATTGCAGGCTTAGCAACTAAGACACGGGACGAATTCGTCAAATTCCAGCCGGTGCGCGCCTGCAGCGAAAAGACCATGTATCTGTCGGCTCGTAAATCTCAATTCGCGGCGCAGATTGTTGATGGCAAGATTCAAGTGTCGGTTGATGTCAACGTCAAGTTGGAGGAGATACCGGCAGACACGTTCGCATGATTTGATTGCATTGCATCAATGTTCGCCTCAGCGGTCTGTGTCCACTGAAGCTATACACGAAGATCAACTGTAACCTCGCTAGCATGCCCTGAAACATCCCATTGGGAGTCTCAGCCCAGCGCTCCTCCTAGCGGTCGGTTCTCGTAAGCGAACCCGCCAATTTGGATCTGAGCCCCGAACCTCGAATTTTCTGACAGCCGGCGATGCAAATCCATCAAACGGTTCGTTGAAGCTGAGATTCGAGGTAGCATTTTGCCCCCTCATGTTGACCACATCTTTCAAGCACGTCAACTCCACGGAGTAGAAATCGGAATTAATTTCCATCTCCCACGCTAGCTGGAGAAAACGAGAGCTTCCCCACATATGATACCATTCGATGACAGTCAAGCGGAGCAGTGCGAAGGAGAGCATCAAGGTGGCCATCTCCATCTGTAGAGCGTGTCGTTATTTGCATCTTCTCCACCTTTAAGCTGGAGAGTGATACTAAAGATTATCTCAATCTTTCGGGCTCCTTTGACGGGACGTGATACAAGAAGGGACCATGAGCTACAGGTCCTACAGCACTGACTCTCTGTTTCGAGTTGATGGCCTTGTTGCCGTCATCACGGGTGGAGGCACCGGCTTAGGCAGAATCACGGCCCATGCCTTTGTCGCCAACGGGGCCAAGGCAGTCTATGTCCTTGGGCGCACCGAGGAGACGTTATTAGCCACGAGAGACACAAGCTCGAATCCGGATGCTGTCAGGCCCATTGTCTGCGATGTCACGTCCAAGGACTCTCTCAAGGCTGCGGCTGATCGTGTCCGCGACGAGCTGGGCTACTGCGACGTGGTGTTTGCCAACAGCGGAATCCTCACGGCTGAACAGTCCCTACTTGCAGGCAACGCCGACCCCAGTCTGAGGACCATCCAAGAGCAGCTTTGGAAGCACGACATGGAAGAGTTTACGCAGTCGTTTCACGTCAACGTCACTGCGGCTTTCTACACCGTTGTTGCCTTCTTGGATCTCCTGGATGAAGGCAACAGGAGGGCCGTCGTCCCGCAAAAGTCTCAGGTCATCATCACGACGTCTGTCGCAAGCTACGCACGTCTCCCCAAAGCGGGCTTTGCCTATGCCACCAGCAAAGCAGCAGTGGCGCAGCTGGCCAAGCAGCTCGCGACCCTGCTGGCACCCTACAAGATCAGAGTCAACTCCATAGCTCCAGGGCTATATCCGAGCCAGCTAACAGAGCGAGACATGAACTCTTCGGAAAGAGATATTCGAGAAGAAGGGAGCCTGCCAGGTACATTTATTCCGCTGGAAAGAATGGGACGTGAGGAAGAGTTTGCCGGCGCGATGCTGTTTCTCGTGAGCAAGGCAGGGGGTTACGTGGATGGGAGCGTTTTGCTCACAGATGGTGGACGACTGAGTGTCACACAATCTACATATTGATTCTAATAGAGAATACGTATATACTATGGTAGTTTCACCACCTCCACGATTGCTCGAACGCAGGCTTTTCCTTGTGTCGATACTCCTGTTTGCTGTCATGTCTCTTCCCAAGATCAACTCCATGGCTGCCTGGGACGATCCCATCACAACCAGCCAAGGGTCAGCAGAGCACAGCGCAGCAAAGACAGTCGCACAAAAGGTGCCAAGCTCGACTGTGAACAAGCCTCTTCTTTGCCGCCTGGGCAAGCCCAAGCCAGTAATGAAAAGGTCGCGTCGCCTGGAAGCAGTGTGATACCAGGGACACTGTGGGCAGGATCATGTGCAAGCACAGAGGAAACTACCCCAAGGCCAAAAATAAGAATAATCACGATTGGTCTCCTTGGAGACCTTTCAGAGATTAAACTGAAAAGAACAGATACTACACTTGATCTAAGCCAAAAGGCAAAGAGAGCTAAGGAGAAAAGGAAAAGAAGAAAGCTTCGCTTTGTCGGGGGGAGGGACAGATCTTTATAGTCGAGATACAGGCGGTCACAGCAGTGGGGCGGCAGAATTTGCCGGAGGCCGGCCAGCTTCTTTCCGAGTTGGAATCTCAGGGGAATCTCACGTTGAATTGTCTTGAGATGCCTGGTCTTGTCATTGGGCGTGTGACACTTGGAAGCTACTGGTGCCTAGAGTGGATATCCTAGGGGAGACGGAGCTTCAGGGAAAAAGTCAAGTTGGATACGTGTATGAAGATGGGGAAGGTAAGTTGAATTCCACTTCGACGCAAGGATGAGGTTGAAGATGACTCATATATACCCTAAAGTCTGACTAGATATTGTAGCCTTGTCTATGTTGCTCTACGTTGTTAGACTCGAATGAACCACGCGGAAAGAAGAGCTTGTCTCGTCTCATGGGTCACAATGTATCACATTTATACGAGGCTAGCGTCTCTACTATGGTTCATTTTCGATTCGATTAGCCCGACCTATACTAATGTGTTCGCTAGAAGCTACGATTTCAAGACCAGTCATTCATGCGTCTCTCAAAATCCAACATATCTCGTGCTTCTAAATCCAGTCTTTTTCCTTGTATCAACAACGCTTGTGGTATGGATGACTGGCTGCTCTACCATCATATCACATCGACAGACTTATCTTGGAGTTTAAAGATTGAAACAATAGTTTCATTCTCAAGCTTATAATCTTTTTATTTGCTCTCGTAACATGATCTCACAAGAC
This sequence comes from Trichoderma orchidacearum, assembly GCA_023653515.1. Classification (NCBI taxonomy): domain Eukaryota; kingdom Fungi; phylum Ascomycota; class Sordariomycetes; order Hypocreales; family Hypocreaceae; genus Trichoderma; species Trichoderma orchidacearum. The sequence continues at coordinate 554,686 of JAAOZV010000019.1, forward strand.
TGCCATGAATGAAAGCGAAAAGCAGTTGAATAAATCTCATAGTCAAAGTTTCTGCACATGATCAGACAGTTATCAAGGCCATTCTCTTGATACAAAAGCTTCCATACAGGCTTTCTTAACTTTTATATATATTTCATTTTAGGTTGATCATCATTAACAAAAAGAGGTATGTGTCTTCGATTTTGAAGAAGAAAATTATAGCCCTAACAGGCAAGTAAGCAGGCAGTACTACATAATTCATAGCTAGCCGATGAATCCTTGCTTGAGGACTCATCTGCCTTGACGCGATCACAAGGCACATGCATTTACTTCGCAGTCATATGATAGCCAGCTTCTTTTCGCTCAGCTACGCCCGTACAACATCCACCTTACCGAATCAGCAGTGCGAACGCTGTATCCTCATCGACGATCAATATTAGCATCAGGAGCCCACACAAGAGCCTCAGTCAAAATGAGATATAGAGTGCTATTGCCAAACAGATACGTTCCCTGTCTGAAAATGCAGCGTCACCACCACGCCTGTGAGCAACTCAGCATCTCGGGCTATACACACGAACTTGCCGTTATTAGCAATGCCGAGGACGCCCCATCCACCATCCCACACATTGAATCCCACACTTGCTTCAACCCCCTGCTACGGCGCATTATTAGCGACGGGGGGAAAGAAGCGGACTGCGTGTGTCCCGCAGCCGAGACCCGCAGCTAGGACTATATTGGCTGATCAATTGTATTTAGTCTAGCTTAGTTTCCTCACGTTGCCCCATGGGTACACCGAATTGCTGAATGCGACGAGTACGAGGCATCCGAGTGGCCCTGCGGCTGAAGCTGTTGCGTCCTTAGCTCGATTTGAGCTTATCGACACGCTCTCAAAACTGGTGCTCCCAGATCTTGTTACAAGATCATGATGTAGGAGGATATAATATATATATACTCACCGCTACAATAGCATAGCGCATATAAACCGGCACGGCGCCAAACTCCAAATGCCGTTTACGATAGCATCTCTTAATAGCGCGCAAGGCATTGCCGATGCTAACTGACTGGGAATCAACCATGGCAACGGAGACGACGCGCCGCCAATTCAAGCTAGTGCGGCCAGCTTTCAAGAAATCATATAGCATCGTGCCGGAAGGCGAACAACAGGCGCGATACAAGGTCAAGAATACGCCCTTCAGCCGGGGCACTCCCGATCTCACATTGTACGATGGGCCCGACCAGGCAGCGCCCATCCTGGCCCTGTGCCATTTTCCAAAGCTCTCACGGCACTTGAAGATTGGATTCGGCGATCCTACCGGCCCTGATCCTGTCGCGTGGGAAGACTTCTTCCAGCCTAAGCGAAGCCGCTGCGAGCGCAACATCTCCATCGTATTCGCAGACGACGGAACCATTTCCAAGACGGGCGACGGCGAACGGCAGCAGTTCACGTGGAAGCGCACCTGTCATCTCAGCGTGGAGGGCAAGCCGATTCACAAGGCCAGCGGGCGAAACAGAAAGCTGGTGGACGAGCGGGGAGAAGTTCTCGCCGTCTTCACATTCGGCACCAAGGTCGGAGTGGCGGGGTGGTTACAGATTAATGTTGATCGAGGGCGCGACTTTGATATCCTGGTCATGATTACGGCACTGGCAATATGTGAGAGGATCAGGCGGCAGTAGGTGGCGGTCTTGCATACATGTATCCCCGGTCTCGCCCAGGTCAACTTCTTATTGGCCTTGGCCTGTCCTCGAGTCTGTCATCTTGCATATGGATCCATGGCTGTGATGATACGCATGCATGGCCGGGCATGATATCAAGTGATGATAGCATTGCATGCTTCTTTCCCACCACTCCTGTCGCATTGCAGCTCAATGATACGCCCCAGAGCCTGGGTTAGACCAAAAGAAGTTACGAGTCTCTCCTAGCAGGCAGAAGATGTCTGTGGGGAGGTGAAAAGAACGATGCCATCTTGACGGGATAATCGAGATCTCACTGTAACTTTATCAAAGCAATCTGAACTTTCCCACAGCGAGGCACTCTTATCTACATGACTTGTCAGATTCTTCATTTCACTAATGCTGCTTTTGACTAACGTGAAGCTAATCTCACCTTCGAAACCGCCTGTATGCTGCATGGATTTTCAGCTCTCAGCGGCCCATCAATCGACGTTTGACTCCCCTTGAACTCGACGTGCATTAAGATTGAAGCCTCATCCCTGCTCTTCATCTTGGGATTCCGCGTCATTGGTCGGAAGTAAAGCAGTATTGGCGCTTACAAGGGGGGTGGTTGCGACAACTCGAAACCTCCACCATCAAATATCTGCCTCTCAGGCCAAACAGGATAGTCTTGCCCTCTTTGCCGGCTTTCGCTGAGAGAGATGCTATCGGAAGGATGGATCTCTTACGCGATAGGTTGGCGGCGAGGAGAAGTGGCTTGGGGGGTTGCAAAGAGGTGCACATGTGGTAAAAGTTCCGCTACCGATGCGCGCAATATCGAATATCACATGGGGATTGTCCATCCCTCAGGACTCAGTAAAGATTACTCGTCTGCATCATCACACTGCATCCACGGCGGCTAGGAACTAAATGGAAAACTAGATCGTACACAGAATCATGCCCATAGGCACAACGTCTATCATATGCAGATGCTCGCTAGAAAAGCAACCCGGACGAAAACGCCGCTTAACCGAAGATGGTGTCAAACCCCATCAGAGGACCACCTAGATAATTTCTTACGTAGGAGCTCGAAGGCAAGGAAATCATTAAACCAGGTCAAGGTGGCTGTTGCAAGGAGGAATGAGGGTGGGAAGATGTCTTGCTAGGCACATATATAAGCTACATCTGTCTCGTCTTTTTCAGTAATGCAGATTTGTTTGCCAACTCCGAGTACATATAGCCTTATTAAGAATCTGAATCCTATTTTCATACATACAGCTCAACATGTCCAAGCTAATTATAGTACAGGGCATCGTTGTCCTAATGGGCGTCACTCTTTACTGCCTATTCTTTCGCAAGAAATCCAACCTTTTGCCCTTACCCCCTGGCCCAAAGCCTCTCCCCATTATTGGGAACATGAAGGACCTGCCGCCTCCAGGAGTGCCGGAATTTCTACACTGGCTTCCCTTCAAGGACCTGTACGGCCCCATCAGCTCTGTTACCACAATGGGTAACACGATGGTCATACTTCATGACAAGGAAGCCATAACCGAGCTCTTGGAAAAGAACTCAACAAGGACTTCGGGCAGACCTCAACAGGGCTTTGCAGTGCTGTGTGGGTTTGCGAGGTTCCTTGTCAGCATGGACTACAATGCGGAGTTCCGTCAGCATCGCAAATATGTGCATCAACAGTTAGGGACCAAGGCTCTTGTGAGGAAGTTCAACTCTGTTCAGGACGTCGAGTCAAAACGCCTTCTTATTCGTATCTTGAGACATCCCAAGAACACCTTGCAGCATATAAGAGCGTACGTTGTGCCTTTCCAACTACTGGACCGAAGCAGATCGCCGTTTTCTAGTTCAAAGCTAACGAGGTAAACGCAATAGGGAGTCAGGGGCTATAATATTAAAGATTATTTACGGCTATACTATTGAACCACTTGAACTAGATCCTCTGGTGGACCTCACAGACGAACTTGTGAAGAGATTTACGCTTGCATTCGCTCCTCTTTCCTGGGCTGTAGATATTGTGCCGGCTCTCAGACACTTGCCTGCATGGTTTCCAGGAGGAAGCTTCAAGAAGACTATGCACGAGTGGAAAGCTTATGGCGAAGCTGTTGCTGATGTTCCCTATCATTTTGTTAAAACCCAGATGAAGACGGGCATGTACCAGCCGTCATATGTTTCTGGGCTTCTTCAGGAATGCGGCCGGGGAGGCGGAGAAATCAGCGACGAGGATGAGCATATCATCAAGTGGACGGCCGCGATCATGTATCTGGGCGGCGCTGATACGACGGTCGAAACGCTTAGAGCGTTTGTCCTGGCAATGATCCTGCATCCAGAAGTCCAGCAAAGGGCTCGAGAGGAAATTGACCGAGTCGTCGGCGACCGTCTCCCCGACATGGAAGACCAAGACAAGCTACCTTATATCACAGCCGTGACCAAGGAAGCATTTCGCTACTTTCCTGTTGGGCCTTTGGGGGGACCTCATCGCACTGACGACGAAATCGTCTTCCGAGGTTATCGCATCCCCAGTGGTTCATATCTCCTTGCGAATATTTGGTGGATCTTGCATGATCCTAAGACATATACAGATCCTTCAGCCTTTATTCCAGAGCGGTTTTTGGACCCGCGCAACGAACCAGATCCTGCAGACGTGTTCGGTTATGGCCGTAGGATATGTCCCGGTCGACATCTCGCATTTAACAATCTCTTCATTACCGTTGCCAGGATCCTAGCAGCATTTAGGATAAGTAAGGCAAAAGGAGAGGATGGAAGACCCATCGAGGTGGAACTCAGTCACGCGCAAGGGGCGGTGGATCATACCAGAGATTTCGCTTTTAGCATCACTCCGAGGAACGACAAATGGGCTGAGATTATTCAGAAGCTGGAGTGTGATCACTCGTGGGAGAAGAGTGACTCAGAGCTGCTTGAAGGAGAAATTATTGACAAATTTAGAGAGAAATATGGAAAAGAGGCACAAGGCTGAATCCTAGGGGAACGTCTGTCGTTTTTCTGTCTGAGGGATGGGTTGCTTCCTAGGTGCTCCTTCGACTCATGACCAATGAAACGCCTCAGAACCTATCAATAGAGAGCCGTGGGTTATATAATCCCACTCCGTGACGATAAAAGTGTAGCACTTGATGGGAGATGAACAGGATTGCAATCACCTAAAGATTCCTTATACTTCTTCATCTGCACCTAGTCACATGTAGTCAGCAGACAATGCTCATCCCTATGGTCACTTCGATGGAGGCTATGTACAGTACATGTAGATGCCGGTACTAGGGCCATATATTGGTTTTCTTCTGCTAATCGAACTTTATTGTCCAAGAAGGGATAACGTTTTTTTTTCTTTTTTTCTTGTTTTTTTATATATAACTGATGCCTATGGAGTATATAGAAATTTAATATTTCTTAATATATGGAAGATAATAATAAACGAATAAGAAGAAAGAAGATAAAATTATACTTTCGCCCATGCTTTTCAATGAATTAGGCCCGACTTTCTACTATAGACATAAGGTAGATATTCTTAGTGGTACATTCCCTTTATCATCACAGCCTTTAAAGTCTCTCGAATTTCATCACTTTCAAATAATTCGTGCAGCCTGGTCAAATATTCCTACAAATCCGGCCAAAAAGAATCAATCACAAAAAAGGTTCCAGAGGGAGTCGAACCCTCGCTGGCGGAATCAGAATCCGCAGTCATAACCGTTAGACCATGGAACCGATTGAAGCGGTGATCCACTTCCCATGGCATGCCGCCGATCCCGCTGAGAAGATTTAAGAACATGGCGGATATGTGGAGGAAATGATGAATTGTAAAGTGCCGAGTATGTCCCATAAAATGATGATATTGACACTGGTGATCTGGATGATGCCTTGTGGAGATGTAGAGCCTTTGATGCATTCAAGAGCATGACTATGTCTGGTCTACGCGCATACGAATGACATCCTTTTTAATAAAAAAAAAATAAAAAAAAAATAAAGATTAATTAAAAGGAAGATAAAAATTATAAAAAGATTAAAAATAAAGGAATATCAAATGAATAAAAGACGCAAAGGTATACTCCTATATGTAATTTGTATCAAGTAGTACGAATCTCGGTTCCAATCATTCTATCCATGCTTATTGATTTTCAGCAAGTAAAACTAACAACACAATCAACAGTAAAGCAACGACTAAATTCACAGTCGAACCAACAACTTCAACCAGCTGCACGTTCCTGTAGGCGAACTAATACGCTGGCCGTGCGTTTTTATGAATACAAGCGTTGCGAGACCAAAAAGCTATTGAACGCCCAACAACAATCACATTACGCGAATGCAAACAAGGGTCAATGCTTCGGTACTAATCTCTGTGACAAGAACGTGGAGTGGGTATTAAATGGCCAGATTCAGTTGCGGTATGATTTTGTATTTACAGATTTCAATCTAACTGTCATCTTTTGAATCCACCATCTTCACATTTTTGGTACAGAATACATATCCAAGTCCACACTCGCCCAACATCAAAAGGAGACCGCTTACCTATTCTCACTTGTGCTCAACCTGGAACAACTTTCGAATGGTTTCACCAAAGCGCTTCACGGCTTCTTCAATCTTGTCCAGCGGAGCTGCCGCAAACGTAGTCCTGTAGAAGATTTCATCGTGTGCCACGTCTGTCGATGCGCGGAACCAGCTGCCCCGGCCGACCAAAGCTCCGTTCGAGATGCTTTCCAGCCATATTTCCTCCTCAAGAAGGTCAACCGACTTTTCTTTAGCATGGGGATGCTTCTTCCAGTCCACCTTGAGCCATTGCTGTAAGATGATGGTTAGCTATCTGGAATGCGGGAGGCGGAGATTGTTCGAAGTTGGGTCTTTCTCTTCACTCACAAACATGCCTGCCTTGGTGGGCTCCCAACTGATGATCTCGGTCGGTAAATAACGCTCGCATGCCGATATAAGAAAATCCCTCCGCTTGGTGTACTCTCGTCGCAGGTGCATCAGCCACTCTGCGTAACCTGCATGCCCCCAGTGCTCGTCCAGGAGCTTGAAAACCGCTAGCTGGCTCAGCCCGGCAGGGCTTTGGGTTGATACGTCCGTGTGGAATCTGTACCGCTCAATGATTTGTTGAGAAGCCGTGATCCAGCCCAGACGGGCTCCGGGGCCTATCAGTTTGCTGAAGGAATCCATGCGGATGACGCGTCCATCGACGTCCATGCTGAGATACGAGGGGATAAGTTTCTTGAAGAAATCAGCCACTGATCGAACATCTTCGGTCGAGGAGCCCTCCTTGTTTACAGAAGCATAGGGATCCATTTGGAGGAAGTAGTACGGATCGTCTTCCAAGATAATCAAATCATGCTTTTGGGCCACTCGATAGATGGCCTTGCGGCGCTGGAGACTTTGAGTGGTGCCGGTGGGATTTTGACCGGTTGGTATTGCGTAAAGTACGGACGGCTTACTGGCGTGTCCATGAGCCGCCGGATCCCATTTCTCGAGTGTTTCGTCCAGACTCTCCGGGAGCATCCCCTCGCCATCCATGTCGATGCCGACAAAGCGGATGCCCATCGGAGTCGCAGCCTCAATGGCTGTTGAGAATGTGTACTTGTCGGACAAGACATAGTCGCCAGGCTTCACCAGCATCCTCAGGCACATGTCGAACGCTGAAGTGTTGCCAACGGTCATGGAACATTCCCAATCAGCATAAGGTGGATCGTGGACCATTTCGGTGTGCTCCGTTATCCAGCGCATGAACTGGGGCGATCCGCAGCCCTGGCCATAATTTAGAGCCACAGAAATGTCGTACACGCTGGTGTTATCGGCAATGTCGTGCTTCGTGGCGTGGAGAGTTGTCTGCGAGGTCGAGCAGGCCGCTTCCCCCTTCAAGCTTCCGATGGAAGGTGGCCGCAGAACAATCTCCTCGAAGGGAATGAAGTCACTCAACGGAATGCCGCCTCCCAACGAGATGACATGGGGATTCTGAAGATGTTTAACGGTGGCTTTGAGAGAGGATCCTGCCCGGTTGGACGACTCGGTGCTCATGTACGCTAGAAAGAGAGAAGAGATTAGTTTGATGATACATATCTGCGATGGGCGTTTCGGTTCAGCCTTACGATGCCATCGTTTGGCCAATGGTTTGCAATTGCTGCTCTTCGTTTTGAACTGTTCGCTATTGCCTCCTACAGCCACTCCTCGCTGAGCAAGACTGATTGGCCTTCTCTTGGGATACAGATTAGGCTTTAGCGTCCAGTCCTCGAGTTCGCCAGGTTGACTACCCATTGCGGTTAGATGAATCTGTTTCGTGTGAAATGCTGCAGTCTCTTGGGTTCCTTCACGAACAAGAATGCCCCCATACCTTGTTTTAGTTCTGACGAGAAGGCGATAGCTTTGTTAAATAACTCTGGCCTTTCTTGTGTTGGTTGCTATACAATGGGAAATTGCACCAACGTCAGCCACTCTTCGCGGCGTGAAAACTTTGGCCGCAATCACCAACACCGAAAAAAGAAATGAATAGACAATCATCTAATATTCTTCGCTCAATAGGTTTTGCCTTTGCTTCTCCACAGCCTAGTCCGTGCTGTCAACGACCAACCCCGGGCCGGCGGTCTTATCACTCGCGGCCGAATGCCCCAGATCAAACACCCCTATTAGTATGCAGGATTAGAAATAATCATCCATATACTGAAGAAGTAACTTTCGTGCGTAAATTCATGTTTATATATCGAATAATCATCACCACCGCCGTAGTGTAAGGCATCTCTAAGGTAGTATGAGGCAGGCTAATTAACCGTGGCGGCATAGAGTGGAGATAATCGGCGAAATCGGAGTGCCGGACTAGTTCGGAGTAAGCTTGTAGATCCGGAGTGAGCTTCAAATGCCTTCTTACCTATAGTTCCGGGAGGTCGAAACACATCTCGCCAGACTCTCCTTTTCAAGCCGTCTGACCCGTAGTAACGTGCTACAAAATGAGTATCAGACACGCTGCCTGCGAGCCATGTCGACGGGCCAAGCTGGCTTGCGGCCACGAGAGGCCCACTTGTGCCCGATGCCGCAATCGGGATCAGATTCACCTCTGCGTCTACCGGGCTCGACCATTTCGGAGAAAGAGTCTCGGCGATCGTATCAGAGAGCAAAAGTAAGCGGACAGAGAAACATAGTTGTAGATCAGAGGTCAGTTCATTGTTTGTCTCCGGCCGCTAACCTATGTTCTGTTATGGGGCTGTAAAGTGTTAGGGAGACAATCCGCGTGGAAGCTCTGGCCACTCCCCCCTTAGAACCGTCTCCGATTGCAGAGGTGTTGGGAGCTTCATCTCAGCCACGCCGATACCCTAACCCGGGCTTTCTAGGGGTGCCAAGCCACTCAACCATCTTTAACCAAGTATCCTCGCGTGCCCCTTCTGGGGTAACAGCCTCTCAGCACGATGAGACCGTACAATCACCTCTACCCAGTCCTCCAGCCGATACACTCATCGACCAGGCAACGTTTGACAGAGCGAATCACGCTTTGAGTCTCTTAGATCGACTCCAGGTGTCTGGGTTGGCGTCTTTGGTACGCTTCTGGCACAAAAAGGGCGTGAACCTTGCCCTGGCTGAGCCTTTTGTTGCGAGATGCGCCGAGGCAGCCGTGAATTGGAGAGAGTTATCGACTCCCGCCGGTGCTGACCCTGATGATCCAGATATTGGCATACCCCAGCGGGCAAGGGTCTTGCTGGAAAACACGCATAGGCCGCTCGTCGTTCACCGGCATACCACGATTCCCGAGTATCTTTCGCAGATGTTTGGGAGGAACCTGAGATGGGAATGCCTAGGAATATTCCTCGCGGCTGCAAGTCGAGCTGCTCTGGACACTTCTTCCTTCGCGCCGCTGTACAAGAGCGATGAGGGCCGTCGTGGCCTCATCAAGGCTTTGACCTACATCGGAGACTGCTGTCTGGAGACGTGCCTTGCCTTGGACGGACTGAACGACTTGCAACTCATCTTGCAGTACGAAAACCTCATAGTGCACTCACAAGTGGACGGTGATCAAAGTAAGCCCCCAAACGTCGCCATTCTACATGCACTCGGCATGCACTAAACTTGTGTGAACAGGTTATCACTCCTGGAGGCGTATGGGAGACGTCGCCAGCTCGCTGTTCGCTCTTGGTTATCACGAAAAGGTCGACGAGGACTCATCCAATATTCCGCTCTTCGTAGCCGAACTGCGGAGATCATGCTTCGCGCGCATCTATGCCGCCGACAAGCACCTAGCCATATTCTTAGGACGACCTCCGCGAATCATGAAGGAATTCTGCTACTTCCAAATCCCCACCAAAGCTGCTGGCGTTTGGGGGAACGACAATATCTCGGTGAGGCGGAGCAGCAGCCCTTCGCCTTCTCATACGACAAGTGGTCGAGAGCCAGACATGGAGGAACACAGGGATGCTGAGATTCTGACCTATACTTCCGATACCCTATGCTCTGCTCTATTTGCGTCCATCAAGGAAGAAGTACTTCAACTCTTTCGCAAACGCCATGCGTTCAACGACACCGAGGTCATAAAGTAAGTCGGGAGTAAGGCTGGTGGGAAGCCAGTTGGTGAACCTTCACTGCATCCTACATCTACGTATGGTATCCTTTACTAAACACCTCAATAGCAAACTCCGCTTGAAGATTGACCAACAATGGCAAGACTTGCCCCCTCACTACCGCCTCACCACCAGCCTCAAAGACTGTCCTCGAGGGCCGTTTGCTAGAGATTTCCTTGCCGGAGCACGACTTGAGTGCCTGCACACCCACTTTCTATTAGGATTTCTATCTCAGCGCAAAGTGTCCGAGCCGGACGAGGCGCTTCTAAAGATTGCATGCGAAATGCTCTCGATCGTAGTAGAAGCCATCATCCTTCGAGATCGAATGGCAAATTCGGGGACATGCCTCATCTGGAAGGTAAAGACAAGATGTTCCATGAGATTCCAACAACTTATGGCCAAATATGAAAGTGTCTAACTCAAATCAACGTAAACAGGTTGCTCAATATGGACTACCAGCCGCGGGAATCATTTCCCTCGCCCTTCTGAGCTCAACGACACCAGACACGCAGCAATTCTCTCGGTCTAAGATGATCCAAGCCCTGAGCGTCCTGGTCGCCGAAATAACGATCGGTTCGTGGATTCAGCCTGGCGAACCCAACTATGCACTCTTCTCGCAGGCGACGAGAACGATTCAGAGCTTACTCGACTCCCTCACCGCAATCAAACCGCACTCGGGCGGCAGCGACTCGCAGCAGATGTTGAACTCGGACGTTGCTGATAATTGGGATCCTTATATCAACTCACAATCTTGGGAGCTAGAGATGGACTTTTGGGCTAGTTTAGCAGAGCATCCTACGTTGATCAATTGACACCAGATGTGTCATGTTTTCTCCATTTCCTAGTAGACGAATTTTCAAGACTAATCTGCTATAGTCAATCTAAGCTACTGCCTCCGTGAGACAAGACAGTGACGATGCTCCATCTTTAATTAGGTTTCAATACGTAAAGTGGCAGACATTCATATTCTACCACTACATCAACACCTCTATCCATCAAATGCCTATCCAGTGCCGTTTGTCTTGTTCCTGTTGGCTACATGGGCAGCCAGCTTCACCAGAGGCGCCGGAGCATCCTTGTAGTCAATGAAAACTTCAATCACCGTGATTCCTTTACCCTTTTGTACATCCGCACGCTGCAAAATGCTCCGGAGTTGTCCCCAGTTCTTCGCCTTCAATCCCAATGCAGGATACTCGGGATCATCCCTTGGCGCGCCGAAAAAGCTGGGGGCTTCGGTGTTTCTCCAGGGCTGGATGTCGTTGTAGCTTTCGTTGAATCCGTGGATGAGCCGCTCGACTGTGTAACCTGAGTTGTTGATGACAAAGATGATGACATCGAGCCTGTTCCTGATGATATCGCTGATGCCTTGAACCGACATCTGAAGACTGCCGTCTCCTATAAACAAGACGGCGCGACCTGAAGAGCGCGTGCCCTCGGCTGTGCCCGCCTTGCGCTGCTCTCGCTGCGCGAGTGCTGCTCCTTGCAGAGCAGGAAGCGTATAACCGATAGAGAACCACAGACACGATGTCATGAGAATACTGTTCTCGGGAAGAGTCGTCATGGTGGTACCAAGGAAGCACGTCCCTGCTTCCGCTATCAAGAGATCACCAGGCCGAACAAACTCCGTCATCCGTAGCCAGAAGGAGTCTTGATCAATAGCCGCGTCTTCAGCAGATGGCTTGAGGTTCTTGAGGAGAGGGAGAGGGAAAGAGGCCCCTCGAGTGAATGGCTGGAGGGTAGGCAGCTTTGATACGCTGACCCGCTTGATCAGCTTTGCCATGAACGATTTCAGGGAAATAGCCCGATCGCTGGACTCTTCTTTGCCAAATTTCACCGAACTCTTGTCTAGGGACACTGTAATCTCGGCCCTAGGCACAGCTGTAAAGGCAAAAGTGTTCACATCCGAGTGGAGAGGCCCGAAATTCAGAATCAGATCCGACTCTTCGACCTGCTCCCTGGTGGTTGAGTCTCCGGTAAATCCAACATAGACACCGTGATAATTTGGCAGGCTTTCATTGACGATGCTCTTCCCGTTCGGCGTAGTGAGCGTGGGAAATCCTGTCAAACGCACAAACTCATTCACTTCATCGGCAACGCGGTAGCGCGCGGTTAAGCCATCCACGAGAATGATGGGCTTGGCTGCGCTTTGTATTTTGGTCACCAGTTTGTCGACCAATTGGTTCTCGTATCCTTCATCATATCCAGGGATCGAAAGATCAATGGGCGCTGTAGGAGCCGGAACCTGGGCCTTGACCATGTTTGTGGGTAGCTCGATGTAGACCGGGCGACTGTTCAAGAGGCATGCTTTGAGCGTAGCATCAACCAAGGCCGGCGCCTTTTCGGCATCAGTCAAGTTCGCCTGAGCCACGGTCACGAATTTGTTCATTTCCGGAAAGGCTCTATAGTTGCCGTCGCCCAGAGTATGATGCAGACATGTGCCGGCCCTTTGGGCCGCCAGAGGAGCGGTTCCAACGATGTGTACAACCGGGACCCTTTCGGCATACGCGCCACCGATGGCGTTGATGGCAGAGAGCTCACCAACACCAAAAGAGGTTACGATGGCCGAGATGCCCTTGATTCTGGCATAGCCGTCAGCGGCGTAGCCAGCATTAAGTTCGTTTGCGTTGCCGACCCATTGGAGACCCAGGGGCTTGAGATAGTCGAGAATAGTCAGGTTGTAATCTCCGGGAACTCCATGTACCGCTCCGACGCCTAGCTCGACCAGTCTTCTGAAGATGTATTCAGCAAGATCGATCTGATTCTCCGAAGACTGGTTCGCCATGGCACCGAAACTTGCGTATAATGAATGACGGAGACAGTAGGCCTTGTTGCAAGAAGTTGTGTATACTTTACGCCACAAAAGGAGCTCTGTTTTCGAAAATCTCTTTCCCGTAAAAGAGTCTAATATCGTAGAGCAGCTATAATGTCTTGTCTCTCTAATACAGAGTGGATTGGTCGAATCCGACGAGGCTTGCTCCGGGTTTGAAATACCGCTGCGACACCAGGTTCCACGCCTGAGACTGCTTGTTTCGAATCGATTCGAACAAGCCGTCAAGAAGGCGAACCCAAGCTCCCATCTTTATACTTGTACTCCCTTTGACAAGCAACTTGTCCATCAATGACCTCTTCGACCAATCTTCAACTTCCCGCCGGTTATTCGGGTCAGCGATCTCCACACTATACCGACGTCTCGTGTTAGACCGATCACTCCGGCCCCGGCCAACCGGCATCAAAGCCTAAAGTAAGAAGCCGCGTGCTGATTTCCTGACGTTGTGGAGATCTTACAAGGCTCATCTTGTTGTTGATTACCAGATGGTTTACCGCAATAGGAAATCGCTGATCCTAGATTTGATGGCTCCTAGTTTATCGACCCGCAAAAGCACGATCTGCAGATGATAGTATGCAACCAAAAGGAAAATCAGCTCAGCCGAGGAGGACAGATCATAAATGTAATTAGCCCGATTGCCGCAACAAACAGCTCAGCTCCATGTGGCAAGAAGATGTAAGGATTCGGTAATAATTCATATGCTCATTGAAAGTGCAACTGGCTATACTCGGGATAATGAGTCGTCCTGACGAACACGCCGGCATGTAGCGGTCCAAGGAGGCTTTGCGGAATAGATGCAGCCGGTTTGTTCTCCCAGCAAGCTCCCTACAAGCACAAGCAATGCCACCGTGGCCGAGCCGAATCTCTGGCTCTGTTTCCCTATCTCTTGTTAAAGTTTCTTTTGTTCTGATTAGTGATACACTGTCGTAAGAGGGCCTGACCACCAGAACTTATTAGACTGGGAGGTCTAGTTACGAGGCAGCCCTTAGATAGACGGTCAGCACCATCAAGATATGTAAGCAACGAAAGGCAATAAGCAGAACAGTACAAAGTGGTCTAGCATTACAAAGACTAGTCTGTCAGCATTCAGATAGAGTTGACCATCCGGCGACACGATGTCGACACAGAGTTTATCCAACTCTGACCAAGTCCCAAATAAATGTAGTTGGTCACATAACTTGCATTCCTAAGGCTGATCATGGCCCCTCTCTTCTCAAAAAAGCATATGCCGTCAAACCAGTTTCGTTCCTTTAAAGGGGCTTGCCATTATCCAACACCACAAACTCGTCGCTTACGGCAAGCTTCGACTTCGATTGGTCGGTAAACGTCTGCTCGTCGGGAGACAGCTTCGTCGCATACTCTGGATCGGCAAACGACTCCACAAGCGACTTGATATCCGGGAATATGAAGGTCGTGACGGCGTCGCAGTCGATAAATGTGGCGCTTTCGCCGAAAGCCCGGCGGACGACGGCCCTTTCGGACTCGGTGTTAAAATGCTGCTCGTCATCAGCAATGCTCTATCTGCGAAAGTGATGTGGTACCTCTGCAAATCTCAATAGGAAAGGCCTACAATGGTGTAATCGATGACACCATGTCTCTTACAGACTTCGAGAGCCATCGGAGCGTGAATCTCGGTATAGTGTGTTCGAAACTCCTCATCGCTGATGCCGTCTTTCTTAGTGACCAGGAATGTTGCCTTGACAACCTGTCGAAATGTACCTGCCATGATGATTATGGCAGCTTTTAGAGGCTAGGGAAACAAGTTCTTGAATCCATCTTCATCAAGTCGCTCAAGCTCTTTTTATAAATGTATATATATTCCGTTGCTGGCGATAGATCCCAGCTCATCCGCGCAATGATGGAGCTGCAGATGCAACGGTCGAAACACTAACCGCAACTGTCTAGATTGCCGAGATCTCTTGTCACTCATTTCTCAAATGCCAGAATCCCGCAAGATTCATCAAATCATATAATCTTCCTTATAAGCATCCTCAACCCAAGAAAGCATCCGTTTCACATCCCACCCTGGACAGACAGCGGATCCGGACTCTTGATTTGGCGCATCTCGCTAACCTTCAAATGGCTAGAATGCCGAGCCATAAGAAGACAAAGAGAGCAATCCGGTAAAGTGTCAGGAGACGAGCTCGCAGGGCTAAGCGAATTTAGCAATAATCCGGCGTAGTTCTGCTTCTTACTGGTACATGTAGTTAGAAAGACTTTGCCTTGAGACGGGCTCCGTGGCATCAAGATGAAATTTTCCTCGCAACGCCGTGGCTGAATCTCACGCGTCCTTCGTTCCCAACAATAGCTCCGGTCTCTACGCTCTTTTAGCTGCCCTTTGCAGAAAGCCAGCTTGACTGCCAAGGTCAAGCTCTCCAATCGTTTCCGTCGCTCATTTGGAACCCCCGGATCACAAGTAGTGCCCCACAGGCTGGCTCTATAATGGCCTTTGTCGCGAAGAT
Organism: Trichoderma orchidacearum; assembly: GCA_023653515.1. Lineage (NCBI taxonomy): Eukaryota > Fungi > Ascomycota > Sordariomycetes > Hypocreales > Hypocreaceae > Trichoderma > Trichoderma orchidacearum. The sequence goes on from JAAOZV010000019.1 coordinate 570,153, forward strand.
CTTGACGATCCTCCTCCTTGGCTTCGGCCTCCACGTCTCCGCGGCCGGCTCCCGCGGCGGCAACCTCGACTTCTTCTCCGACGACCAATGCGAGCACCTCATCCAAGCCGAGAACGCGCCGATCCCCCTCGACGTCTGCATACCGGCCTCGCCTGTCGGCCAGCTGTCGCGAGGCTTCCGTGTCGACCAAAAGCCGTATTGCCCTGACGGCAGCCGGCCTTCTCTGCTCTTCTTCCAGGACTGCGCCTGCACGGACGGCATTGCAAATTACATCCCCAACGCAAACTACGGTGACTATGGCAACGGCTCGTGTCAGGCTCTTTGGGGAGGCGAGTATCTCATGTTTGCGCTCTCCTGCGGCGAGTTCAAAGCTCCCGTGCGCACCGTGATTTCCTTTGCCGCTACGTTTCCTTCACCATCGACCACGACGGTGCCTGTTGGCTGCCCCGTCCTCGACAGCGGTGCCTCAGCAACCAGTGTTTCTGGAGATGCTATCGCGACTACTCCTTCAGGAAGTGCTCAGACGACAGCAGCGTTGGATGGCGGTTCCTCCTCGCGACAGAGCGCCAGCATCGATTCCTCTTCCTCGACTGCGACGGGGACGCGAACAAAGGCTGTCCAACGTACGACTACGCGACAGCAAGCTGCCGCCACAACGACATCGGCAGCGGCCAGGCGTTATTATGATGGAGGAGCATTATACTGGATAGGCTATGCCGGAGTGCTTGGCGTTGCCGCGCTTTTGACTCTATAATATGGGGGGAGAATGGTGTGGATTAGATACCCGCGGTAGACAGGACGATAGGCAAGTCAGGTTAGTACTTATTATATGATTAATGTCAGTAGATGATTATAAAAGTCGAGTGAAACTGCCCGCACACGGCGCGATGCTTGGTAGGATAACTCCGTGATACCCAGAGATTGCGGAAGAACCGCCAACCTCCCCCCTTCATTGCCTAGGTATTTGCAACTATATGCTCTACAGCCATAATTAAGGACGTAAATCAAACCCTCTCCGCTAATCTAGGAACCATTCCATACTTCTAGGTAGCATTACGGTCCAGTCGTCTCAATAGGTTCTCTGCCACGTGTCAGCGTTTGTCAAACCAAGCCTAGTTGTATCAAACATCAGAATATCTTACCCGCCACCATCCAGTGATGCGAGAACCACTCCAAATTCTCTCGTAGCTGCTGCTTGTCTTCGTACGTCGCCTCCATCGGACACAGCTCGACCAGATCTACCGCGGCTCGGTAGAGGCAACCTAATCCGGAGAAGCACATTCTCTGGGAACGGCGGTCTCTATCCCTCATCAGACTGCCTTCGACTCGGCACATTTCGAAGACTATGTTGTAGGCGAACCCGATGTCTAGATCCAACTTGGCATCTATGACAGAGTTGAACCGTCTATTCTTGTAGATAGAAACAACGGCACTCAGAGCCATGGAAACACCCTCGCAAATGGGATACGATTCGCCCTTGGTGGTTTTCGCGTGTCGTCTAATTAGATCATGTAGCAGTTCTTCCATGTCAGCAGAGTCTGAAGACTCCAAGCTGCCTTGGACGACCTGCAAAGCTTCTCCCACCAGGAGGGCAGAATGCGCCCTTGCTCTAAACTTGTATAAATTCGTCAGGGCGACATAGTTGTCTGTGTGCATGGCCGGCACTGCATCTCGTGGTAGGATATGCTTTGTTGGAATCAACAACGTAGCATTGCTATCGGTGCAAGACAGCACGATGGACCTTGTGGTGCTGTCAGCAAAAGAACAGAATATAAAAAGATTTGTGGAGGTTTTGGGCCATACATCACAACTTACCGATCTAGAAAGACAATGGCAGCCCAGCAGAGGCTTCTATCAAATGTGAGCAGATCATCTCGGCCACCATGCTCAGCCTTTTGAGAAGCAGACATGTCGAGCTGCCTGGCGAGGCCAAAGCACATTGCCAGGGTCGAGCTCGCTTCCTCGGCGAGACCGTGTCCGCACTCATACGCAACAAGTAGCAGACCGGCTTGCAGCCTTGTAAGTGATGAGACATCGTTAGACTCCTCGAGGAGAGAGAATAGCCGCCTCACTGACCGATAAAGCAGGCCCCGGATGTCATGGTTAGGGTGGCGACATGGCGGCTGGCTTATCATGTACATGCACAACAGCAACAATGCCAGAGCGTCTTGGTGATATTCAGCAGTCTCCTGCATAACCCTAAGGGTGACTCTGGTCTTGTCCTCATCAATGATGGGTAACCAGCTGTGGGCCGCAGCAAAGTATCCATCACAGACACCGTCCAAGGAAGTACCGCCGTAGGTGAAGATGTCCTTGACCACGCTCATCATGGTTTTGGCGCCGATGAACTGCATGTGGTTGTGGGACGGTTCACTGTCTCCAAAGGAAGCCCACAAAAGCTGTCGCTCTCCTTCCATGGTAAGTTCGAGGCTGCAAGAGTCCCGTCTGATGGCCAAGGGCTCGCGCCACTTGAACATGGTATGCAGTGATGGCTCGAGTGGCACGTCGTCATATTCGCATCTGATCAGCTTTCTATCATTCCATACGCATTAGTACCGTATTCTTTCCTCCCCCATGGATGGTTCAGTTCGTTATCAGATTTAAAATGTAGACATACGAGGCACATCTAGTACACTTGGGCCTCCTCTTGTCGCAACGCCGTTTGTGCAGCCTGCAGCAGCGGCATGCCCGGGAGATTTCACCGTCTATCAGTCTATGAGCAGGCATACTGATTGTTTCTTTCAACAGGTATCTCTAAAGTCTCTTTGCGCCGCTCTGCCGACAAGGGTGTGTGTAATGGGGGTGAGGGCCGGGTTTTAACGGTCGATCCAAGGATCTGGCCTAACTTCTTGATTGATAATCTTCAATAACTGGGTCTGCCAAGGGCCGGCCGCTACCTTGTCATCAAGCTATACCTCATCAAGCGAGTTGAAGCGTAGCAGATTGGACAGATGGAAACGACAAGATGGCGGCCGCTCCCATGATATGTATCCACAGCTGTCGGTCGCTACCTGGTCTGCTTCTATATCTGCAATGCACGGGCTGAACTGCTGCTGAGCAGAAGCAGCTTCTGCTCTCTTTTCTATCAACCATTATATGATACCAAGAGCCACATGAGGTGCGTTTGGATTACTCATTAGATGATGTTTAATATGCCCCGTGGACAATGTTGCGATAGATGACCTATGGAAGGTCGACTCCGCGATGGCGGATTCTGTATACATGAATATATATAATCAAGGTCTGCCGGTGTCTTCAACGCAGGAAAAAGACTTTCCTCATCTTCTTCGACAGCTTTTCAACTACTACATATAATAATAGTACTAGTCAGTCTTCTCATCACTCGAACCGCCAGGATGTCTGATGACTTTGTCAATCTACCCACCTACACCAAAGTCTTCCATCACGAGCCCTACGCGGCCATATCTCCTACTCGTCCGGAGCTTTCTACCAAAGGTAAAGCCATCGTCATCACTGGCGGCGGAACTGGGATTGGCGCAGCTACGGCTCTGGCCTTTGCTCAGTCCGGCGCCTCGAGTATTGCCTTGCTGGGACGGACAGAGGCTACTCTGGTCAGGAGCAAGCAAGCTGTGAACCAACTCTATCCCGAGACCACCGTATACACAATCACTGCAGACGTGACCGACGAGGTATCTGTGCGAGCCGCTGTCGGCAAGTTTGCTTCCAGCGTTGGGAAAAAGCTCAACATTCTCGTTGCCAACGCTGGAGTCCTCCCCGATCCCGATACTTTACTGGGCTCGGACGCAGCATCATGGTGGTCTGGATACGAGATCAATGTTCGAGGACAATTCAACCTTGTCCGTGCTTTCGTGCCGCTGGCTGAGAAGGACGCCGTCGTCATCAACGTGACAACTTCAGTGATCCATTTCCCCTTCGTGCCTGGTTCTAGCAGCTACCATGGCTCAAAGCTAGCTGCCACCAAGATCTTTGACTACCTGCAGTTTGAGAATCCGGATTTGACAGTCATGCAATTCCATCCCGGCGTGGTCGAAACCAGCATGTCGCAAAAGTCTTTTGATTCAGGAATTCCCAAGCCTACATTAGACAGTCGTGAGTATCCGCGCGCTGACTGACGCCTCTTTCTTTCCTAAACTGACTCTTACGCGTGGCAGCCTCTCTGCCTGGAGCATTTGCGGTTTGGTGTGCCAGTCCCGAGGCGCGGCCCCTTCGAGGCAAGTTTCTATGGGCAAATTGGGATGTTGAAGAACTCAAGGCCAAGGCCAAGGATCTTGAGGGCTCCCAGCTTCTGACCACTGGCATTCTTGGCTGGCCGTGATGTGCTGGGAAGGTGAATCTGGAGACGGCACCTATAGCAGAAGGAGCTACATGTACCCAACATAAGCAGTAAATACATGCAGCTATCTAAGTCTAAATGTCATCAAATATATCTCTATATATAATTTACACAGAATCTGACACGATGATATACATCAAAGCCTCTCCAATATTTAGCTCGTCTAGCCAAAGAGCTTAGCATACAATCTCCGCCAGGTTAACCTTCGTTCAACCTGGATCTAGATACTCCACCAGAGTCGGCCTACCTCAGACCACTGCAGCCGGCTATCCTTCATTCTCCCCTCCCAATAGTGGCCACCTATCGTCACTCCTTAACCTCTATTTCGTAGAGCCCCGGCCCAACGATTCCTAGCAGGCGATTCAGGTTCCATTGACAGGGGACCGGCCGCTCCCCTGTCGATCTCCGCTTTTTCACAGCTGCGGAGTCTTTGTGGGTGGCGCTAAGGTTGAGGACGCCGCCGTTGCGATCCCTAGCTCGAGAAGGAGATGGTCTTCATACCCTCGTAGCGATCTGTAAGTTGATCCATTGGGCGAAGCATAAAGAAAGGGCTTGATTTGGGATCAGTGCCCCCACAGTTACAAGCAATTCGTCATCTTCATCTGGACGCTCCGCTGAGGACTATGAGCTTGTGATCCATGATTTCTATCTTGTGAGTAGCCTGCCCCTTCATTGCCTTTCTTTTACGCCTGATGATGCTTTTGAGCAGCCTTCGATATGTAAGCGAAGATGATAAATCAAAAGATAGCGTTTCATTCTTGGCGTATGCCTGCTGAATAGAGACGGCCCTCATCATTAGGGCGTCTTACTTGAACCTGAAGAGGTGTAGATAAACGCCCCATCTCTTTGATGAAGTCCATATGACCCCAAGAACGACTCAATCCTCTTTACTTCATTTGCATGTCAAAACTCCCGGTTCAATCTTTTCCATATCTAAAACGCATTATGGACGGTCAATATATTCCAGAAACCCGAAGAGCCCTTAGAAGACTTGGTCCTTCTGTAGCTCAATTCCACGACGAGCCAATTCCGCCCCGAGGCTCGTCTGACGTGCTCATCCGAGTTCATGCCGTCTCGCTAAACTACAAAGATGTTGCCATGCTAGACGACAATTTTCCTTGGCCATTCCCGTCCAACATCATCATCGGAACCGATGTTGCAGGCCAGATTGTTTGGATTGGTGACAAGGTCAAGTGGCTAAAGGTAAGCAGCAATTCGACGACGCCATTGGAGCCCTAATTCAGAGTGGTAGGTGGGCGATCGAGTCATTGCTCTTCACAACCTTGACAATATCACCGGCCGGGAGACGACAGCTCGAGGTGAGTCTGCCAGGCACCAATTGCCTCCCTGGAAAAACAAAGTTAATGGTGAAAACTGCAGCCCTAGGACAAGACGTTGATGGCACTCTAGCCACCTACCTGGTCTTATCAGAGCACCACGTCGTAAAGTTTCCGGAATACCTGACTTGGGCTGAGGTAAGGCTTTTCTTCTATCCTCTTTCTATCAGACCAAAGTCACCCAACACAGTCCATATAGGCAAGCATATTGCCCTGCGCTGGCCTTACAGCTTGGTCGGCTCTCGATATGAAATCGAGCATATGGGGCAAGACTGTGCTTGTCCAAGGTATGTTAGCTACATCAATGAGGACCAGCAGCAGAATATGAACTGAGGTGAAAACCAAGGCACTGGAGGTGTGAGCACTCTCGCGCTCAGTCTAGCCGCCAAAGCTGGTGCTACAGTCATCGCCACGTCCTCGTCAGACACAAAGCTCGAACGAGCGAAGACGCTGGGTGCCTCGCATCTCATCAATTACAAGCAGAGCCCAAACTGGGAAGAAGAAGTACTGAAGCTTACTGGAGGCGTTGGGGTCGACATTGTCATCGAGCAAGGCGGAGCTGAGACGTTGGTCCAGAGCGTCCAATCGCTGAGGCGCGGCGGCCAAGTCTCGCAGGTGGGATTCCTGTCGAAAGAGGGCAAGGGCGATCTTTTTCGCCTAGTCCAAATGTTGATCATCAAGAAATGCAGTATTGTGTAAGTTCCTTGATGTGCTGCTTGCAACGATGCTCTCTGGTACTAAGGCTTGCTTGGTGTAGGGGTATCCAGGTCGGGAGCAAGGGAGACTTGGAGGATTTCCTAGAATTTCTAGGCCGGTCCAGACTCAGACTTGACTCCTGTATTGACCGGGTTTTTAGTTTTGACGACTCGTTGGACGCTATAGATTGTCTACGAAAGGGTGATGTGGTTGGAAAAGTGGTCATCGAGTTTTAGTCCACGTGGTATCGACGAGGAGGACTATGGGGAGAACTGAAAGTTGTTTGCGAAAAGATCTGGCTTATTCAATCCAACAGAGGCATGAATGATAAAGGCGGCAACTGACAAAACAAGCTTGCTATGAATGCATTATGTACATAAAATGCCATGGTAGTTCTACTTATATGACAATACCGCCAGTATAACACAAAGGCGCAATGTCATAAGTTGTCGCTTTCACTCTGGTTTTTCCCTTCGTCACGACACGTACATACCATCCTAATTCGTGGTATGTCATTTTCTTAGTCCTGCTTGCAGGCGACAAAGTCGTCGCCGCTAGCACCAGTGTGCGTAATGACGGAGTCAAAGTTGCCATCAGAGTCGAAGATGACACGGTCGGGGCCAGGGCTGCCACCAGTGTAGACCTTGAAGCTAGACAGGATAGGGAACTCGTACCAAGGACCGCTGGTGGGGAAGTTGAAGCCCTCGTAGTCCTCGTACTCGTGAGGGTAAGAGTCTGGAAAATTCACAGCGTGTGTTAGCGCGCCACACATCTTCGTCAAATCCCTTCAACAAGGTGGACAATTTCGGTAGAGAAACGAACCATCCTCCTTGCCCTCGCTGTAGAGGGAGTAACCCTGCTGAAGAGCAGCGTCAATGTCGGACTGCCAGTAGCAGGTAGAGCCGCAAGTGTAGACACAGCTGTTAGCGGAGCTTGCTCTTCGGACCTTGCCGGCGGAGGCGCTGGCCGTGAGGAGGCCGAAGACGGCGGCGAGGATCTATGAAGCATCACGGGTGCGAGTTAGCAAAGAGCTCTGTGTTGTCTTTGATATCGAGCAACAGGGCGCTCATCAACATACCTTGACGCTGACCATTTTGACGGGGCTGAAGGATGATGATGAACTACCTTGATCGCAAGAGAAAGGTTGGTCTCTATGGCGTGGGTCGCGCAGCAGGCTTTATATGTTCGTCGATCCCACCTCTATCGCCAATAACCTCACAACCAGCCTTTCCATATCAAGTCTTAAGCCTCCCTTGTGAGGCAGGTCGGCACTCCATCTTCCACCATTCACTCCCTTCCACACGCCTCCATGCGCATCCACAAGCGTATTCCCTTACACAAGAATGGGGACCCCCCCTTCGGTTGGCGCTCGTAGCACCCAATTTGCACGATAGCCGTGCTCGCTTGTCCTCCACGTGAAGATATCAATGGCCGTGGCCTAGCCTGAACAAACGTTCCCTTTGATGCGAATCACCTTCTTGTTTGAGCTGCGAACCCTGTTTGGGAGACCGACGCCGCGGCGCCGAGACGGCTGGAGAACGGAAACGCGCGCCGTGGCGGAAAGCCGGCACCAGGAGGTCTCCATTCCTCTTTGATCTGGCCCGCCCGAGCGTTTAACCCCCCCTGGGACGAGTTCGTAGCGAGAAGCATGTGCACAATCGATGACCGCAAGTTCTTGGCTGCTCGGTAAGAGATGCCGATTTGCGTACGGGAGCTCGGAGCTCCCCCATAAACGTTAAGTAGCATAAAATTGATGTCTGAGCTTAAAAGCGCAATAGCCCGGTCCAATGAGAGATATAATTCATTCAGCTCTTTCGTATCAACCAGGCCACGGAGGCATCCTCTTGCTTCTATTGGACATGGTGGCAACGGGTGGCTAATCTGCCGCTACCGGACAATAACCATATCAAGAAGGTAATCGGGCTCTGGTTTGGGACTGGCGCTAATTTGCCAGCGGCGAGCTGCAGGATGACGCCTTACTTTTCTAAGGCAGGATTGTCGTTCTGAGCTGCTCCGCAACGCGAAAATACTGTAAATATCAAAAATCGCGATTGACCAAGAGGGCGAAAGAAGCGACTCTTCCAGCCCCATCTATTCGCTACGCTGACATAATCTGTTGACTATGTTGCTTACATAAGGCGTGGAGGGTGCGCGGGATGATGATGATTACGATGTAGGATTGAATGCAATTCGTGATGCTGCAGGTTAGGGTATCTGGGAGCTTTGAAAGATCTGTTTTTTTTTTTAAATTAGAATAATACGGTGTCTGGAATATTTGTTATATTTAAGGTATATCTAAGGCATTTCTCGTTGTAAATTATTTTGATTTAATGAGCACTAGAAAATAGCGAATTTAGTGTGCGCAGAATCGTTCCTTCCTCGCCTCTCATCAAGTTTCATAAATTGACGCGATATCGGTTTACCAAATTATATAAAAATTTATAAAAGTTAGGCTTACCAACAAGTACCTTATATACTATAAACACTTGATACTGTCACACATGCAGGCGTCGACTCTTCGTAACATAACGTCGTAATCCCATAATACATCATCAGAACAACCTCGCTGTCTTCCTTCACTCCATGACAACAACATACTTGTCTTCCGTCGCTCGCTTCATGACCCTTTCATATGCCTCTGCCGCCTGTTCCAGCGGCACCGGTGTCCACTTGCTCTCAGCCCTCAATTTGCCAAACTCGAAGAGCTCCTTAAGAACAGTCATCCGCCCTGCCATCTCCGCCGCTGATGGGTTTAATGAGTTGCAACCAAAGAGGCTCCAGTCGGAACGGTAAAAGTCGCGCATGTCAAAGGTGATATCTCGGGAGCCTGATTTGGGTGCGGCAATAAAGGCAAGGCGGCCGCCCTTGGCCAGCTTCTTCAACGCGTTGAGTGTCAGGGTAGGCGATCCAACAGTGTCGAGAACGACATTGAGCCCCTTGCCTTTGGTGAGGGTGTCTACTGCCTTCAATTCCGGGTCCTTGTCGGTGTTGACATCGTCTCCTTCGTCTCGAGTGGCCTTGATGATGCGCGCTCCGATGTTTCTGATGAGCTGAACGACGGATGAACCAACAGCCCCGTTGGCACCTATGACGAGAACCGTGTCTTGTTCTGTCACTGCTGCTCGCTCAATCATCTGGGAGGCTGTGGTGAATGGTACACCAACTGTGGCTGCCTGGACGAACGACAAGCTTTTCGGCTTCAGAACGATCTCGTCCTCGTGGACCAGACAGTACTCCGCCTGAAATCCATCCTTGGTGAAGGCATACTCTCGTCCGCTGGTGCCATACACCTCTCTGCCAATGAGCTCCTGAGGACCTTCCTCAATAACCCCTGCATAGTCTCTGCCGGCAACACGAGGAAATTGCGTATAGGAGAACTGTCCCAAGGCGTTGCCAATGTCGCTAGGGTGGATAGCAGAGGCGTGAACTCTGACTAGGACATGGTGCGGGATGAGCGTCGGCTTGGGAACCTGGGTAAAGATCACTCGTGGAGTGTCTGCCGCGGATTCGCGGATTAGTTGGATGGCCTTCATTGTGGTCGATGTGCGCGAAGGCATATTGCTCGACAGGCTTCCTTTCCCGCTTTGCTCCAAAGGCTGCTTGCTGTTCGTCCGTTTCAGGATTTAAATATCAAGTAGACGAGATGGGCCTATACTCAGGAGTTCATAAAACGCGCCCAAGTATTGCAGATGTAATTGCTGTACTGGTTGGTTCATTGGTTGGATCAACGTATTCGTCAATGGACTGATAGTTCCAGTGTTTATGGAGGACTCGCCTCGGTCTTTATACCAGTCCTTGCCTCCGCCAAGCTTCATCAGATCATTATGTCTACAACAGCAGTAATGAAGAGCTACCGAGTGCCCAATTCCGAAGCCCCTGATAGTATAGAAACAAAACCACAGCTTCGTCAACTCTCCTGTTTTTTGGATCTGGCTACGGGTGTTGCGGCCGAGGCGGTTCTGGCGGACCCAGCGGCAGATGCGGTTACTGCGGCAACTGCGGCTTTCGCGGAGCATCAATGAGGCAATGGGTTTATCATGGACAATTTTCATTTAAAATCATTCCTCAATTTGATCCTGCATATATCTTTTTACCACCTCGAAAGGGTGGATCTGTCGTCGGCTAATTCAACCGGATACGACTTTAGCTGTAAGAGCTTGATTCAAACCACATCACCCTTTGCTTGTCCCGTCTTCACTCTCGCTGTATGTTTGTTACCTTACCTAGTATCTGTGTAAGTAGAACCGTCCAACGAGATGGCGGACTCAGCCAACCCAACGGACCGCGACGACAGGGTCCTGAGGCAAGACTCAGGAGAAAAGGAAAACCTGGGCAACGACTACAAACCAGATGACCAATCGCAGCTTGCCGATGATGGAGCGCTCGCGGAGCAACAGTCTTCCGATGAACACGACGGTCCTGAATTGGAGGCGTTGTCGACTGCACGGACTGCCGCTGGAGAAAGCCTCGCACTCGAGCTGACTCCGAGCACTATTTCGCCGCCTAGTTCTCTACTTTTTGAGATTCCCTTCATCTTCACTCTATGTCTAGCTCAATTGCTGGCCCAGGCCGGACTGGGCCAGATTATTGCTCCGCTCCACATCATTGGAGATAGCTTTGACACGCAGGATGCAGGTCAGCTCAGTTGGATGCCTGCGGCCTACAGTCTTACCGTGGGCACATTTATCCTCATCGCGGGAAGACTGGGCGATCTCTTCGGCCACAAGATCATCTTCGTCATCGGCTTCTCCTGGTATGCTCTCTGGAGCCTGCTGGCTGGCGTCAGCGTGTGGTCGTCTTCCATCATCTTCTTTGACGTCTGTAGAGCATTCCAAGGGATGGGGCCTGCATTTACCGTTCCCTCGGCCGTGGCAATCATCGGTCGCACGTATCCGCCCGGACGGAGGAAGTCGATGATTTTCAGCCTGTTTGGTGCCACTGCCCCCGGAGGATTCGTTGTTGGGGCCGTGTTTTCGTCTATATTCGCCGAGCTGGTTTGGTGGCCCTGGGCCTACTTCGTCATGGCCATGGTATGCGCCGTCGTTGCACTGGCTGGAACCTTCATCATCCCATCCACGCCAGGTGCCAAGGCTGCACGGGCACACGCGCGACTCTGGGATCTCATTGACGTCCCCGGAGCCATCGCGGGCGTCACTGGCTTGGTCCTAATCAACTTTGCATGGAATCAGGCCCCCGTCGTAGGCTGGAATACTGTCTACGTCTACGTGCTCCTCATTGTCGGCTTTGTCTTCCTGGGTGCTTTCACCTGGATCGAGATACACGCAACCTTTCCCTTGTTACCGACCAGGCTGTTTACCGGCTCCTTGGGTTTTGTCCTTGCTTGCATAGCCACCGGATGGTCCAGTTTTGGCATCTGGTTGTTGTATTCGTGGCAGCTCTTTGAACAAATTAGAGAGCAGAGTCCTCTTTTGACCAGCGCTCAGTTTAGCGCAGTGGCTGTCTCTGGAGCTTGTGCGGCTCTGACGACTGGCTTTATCCTAGGAAAGCTGAGGCCTAGCATGGTCATGTTCATGGCCATGGCGGCTTTCACGGTGGGAGGAATCTTGATGGCAACGGCGCCTGCCCACCAGATATACTGGGCACAGACTTTTGTCTCGATCATTGTCATGCCATGGGGAATGTGCGTATCTAACCTTGGCATATCGTGATATATGTTTTTTATGCATCATGTCGCTAACTTGTTACAGGGACATGTCGTTTCCTGCGGCCACCATCATCCTTAGCGAGGCCCTACCCAAGGAGCACCAAGGCCTTGCCGCCTCGCTCGTCAACACCGTCATCAACTACTCCATCTCCATCGGCCTAGGCATTGCAGGGACAGTGCAGTCCCAGATCAGCCCCGGCACGACCAAGCCCGAGATTCTACGAGGTTGCAGAAGCGCATTCTATGTTGGAATCGGCCTCAGCGGCCTTGGTGTTTTGGTGGCCACACTGTTCATCATCGACGAGAGTAGGAGGAAGGTCCGAGAGCGCCGCAAAGAGCACCAATGACGAATGAAGCGGAGGAAAAGCATAACTTGCATATAGATGGCGTATAGGCGTAACGTTTTGATTTCTGGTTTTCTTTAAAATTAGATCGATTCCATCGCTTTCTGGCGTTGGATCTTCCATAAGTTTACGAAAGTTTCGGATAGAACATTATAAATACTAGGTAGATACCTACAGGTAGAGCTACGAAATACAGTTGACGAGCGCTGCGAGTTAGTAGAGCATAAAACTCGACACGATCATAAACCTGAAGGATTGCATCAATGTCTATCTAAGATTAAAGCAGAATCCCTTTTATTTTCTTTCAAATTATCTACTTAAAAAAGGAAATTTCTTTTTATTCCATCAGTACATGCACTTTCTGGCATACCTTTCTCCAGACATATACATTGATACCTTTCTAGCCCGAAGTCGCTTTCAGGTGCCTTAGCTGCCGAAAAGCGGGGCAAGATGTCACGACAAATAATACAGGGCAGTCGCGGCTGAGCGACCTCAGTTGCCCCCAAAGCCCATTCTTGCTCGCTCAGTCACTTCTGGAATGAGTTCGTGACTAAATTTCTACAACCTTGAAGACTCGTAATTTAATCCATCTTTTTGCGCCTTTCTGTATCATATCTCCAGTATCGTCAACTTTTCATATTATTTTTCTACACTGCGTGTCCGCGCAATCATTGGCAATTCTATCGCTTGCATCTCCTTCCACCGTCCTTGTTTCCTATGCAGCCAAGCGAACTGAACCTCGTCCGCCATAGAGGTCGGCAACGAGCCAAAAAGGCTTGTACAGAGTGCCGCAGGCGGAAACGCAAATGCGATGGCCTCTCGCCATGCCTCATGTGCTCGCAGTACGAGTACGAGTGTCATTATGAGGAGGAGCATCCCACCGCCGGTCATCAGAAGAGGCCTTATGAACCAGACGCCGAGCGTGAGCCTCATAAAGCCTCACAGGCTTCAGCATCGCCCTCAGAGCACGGTCGTCAGGACCATCCGTCTCCTCTCAATCGAGGCATCATTGACATCTCCAAGAGGAGATACATGAATCAGAACTCGGCCGTGGCCTTTCCAAACCAGCTGGGCGTGGAACTCGAGTCCGCTCATCCGCCACGACTTCATTCTTTTGCATGGAATTGCGGCATCAGACCTGAAGAGACCGGCTCAATGCATACGCCGCTAACCGACTTCCTTTCATGGGAGGAATGCGAACGCTACGCCAAAGTCTATTTCGCCACGGTTCACGGGCCGTTTCAATTATTCGATCAAAGCAAGTTTCTACAGCAGTGCTACCTGTTTTTCAACCAGTCCAATCAAGATATCGTCTTTGGTGCTGTTATTGGCGCTGTGGTTTCCCTCGGCTCCCTCTTCGCCTTCCGCGATGGCCATCCCCTAGAGCCTCGGATTGTGAAGCATGTCAAGGACGTACTCGAAGACTCAACCATCAGCCGCCTACCCTCGATCGACCAGGTCAATGCTTGGATCCTCCGGACGCTCTATTTACGCTCAACAACGAGGCCACATCTCACGTGGCTCGCTTCTTGCACCGCAATGCATCTAACAGAAGCTGTCGGGCTCCATCGGGACATTGACTCTGGACTTGTCACACAAGGGGTCGATGCTCAAGGAACGAAAGAGGATGAAGGGCATAAGAGGACGTTTTGGCACGCTTGGTGTCTCAATACCATCATAGCCTATGAATATGGACGGACAAAAATACATTTTGACGGCGTACATGCCAGATCAATGCCGTTCATCGACACTAGCGAAAGCGGCCTGCAAATGCGCATGGCTAAAATCATTCCAGAAGAGACCACGAATGCCGATGTCATGGCCGTCAGCAAGACTCTCGAAAGTGCCATTGAGAAGCTTCATGAGCTGGGTAACATCAAAGGCTTTCCTCTGCTCACCCGAGGAGACCTTTGTTTCTGCCTCTACCGTCGCTTACGACTCCTCAAGATTAGCATTAGCAAGGACGTAATATCCCACATCCTCAGCATCGGCCACTCTGCCGTCGAAGCAGCCTCTGGCTTCGCACAGCAGGGCATCCCCTGGTGGAATATTCTCACCACAACGTTTCAGTTCTTTTGCGTTCTCCTCGCCATCGACAACCGCGAAAGCCTCACTAAAGTTTCTTGGGTCCTTTCCAAGCTCGAGGAAATCGTACAAATACTTGACACACACATGGCCTTTGAAGCACTTGACACGGCCAGAGCGCTCTTGAGAGATTCCATAGGAAAAAAGAGGCAGGAGCTAGGCCTGCTGGAGACATCTGACGGCGTTGTCGCTCCTTTTGCTAACCGGGAATTTACGCTGGACTGGGATGCCATGCTGAATCCATTTTATACAGGGGCGTTTAATTTCAAGGAATTTGGAGACTGAAGTTTTTCAAAAGCCACAAGAGATTTTGGGAGTACCACATCAGTACTAATTGAAGCAAACTAAGAATTCCTATCTAAAACGTCACTCCACCCTTACTTCCTTACAGCCTCAGTCACACATATCTCTGCCCAAAGGCGTTCTCCTTTCGAAGCGTGAGCTCTGCATAAGACTAAAGTTTAGCCATCATCATTTCAAGACAACTACACTTATCTTCTATAGGATGTCGTTTGGAAGACGAGATGGTAGTAGTAGCAGCCCTTGATGGCCACGACACATCACCGCTCACGCACGCTGCTATGTATCTAAGGTATCCGGAGGTGGGATAGGAACGAAAGTTCAAGCGTCTAGGGTTGGTCGAGGCCATGATAGAATTATAAGTGAGCCTTTGCATCTATGTCAGGACGCGATGTTCCCTTGCAACAGAGACAGAGATGGATATGCAAACCGAGGGTTTCGACGAGCTAGAAGCTGCCGCCTAGCTTCCTTTGCAGTGATATAGAAGGGGTGAGGCGGGAAAAGTTCTGGCCGATATATTAAGTCCTGGATCAAATTCTCTGACATGGGATCTGACTATAGGAAGTACTCAACTCGAACAGTCCGAAATGTGAAAAGCGGTCAGCACGATGAATCTATTCGAAGAGCATGTTTTCCTCCGGTAGCAGACCTTAGTAATCGGCTGAGATGAGGCTGTCTCAGAAGAAGATGGAAAAGGCGCCACATCTTAGCATCGCCCGGACAATTGTAGTCCAAACGAATGGATGCAAATTTGTCTAGCCGTTTGGCGGAGTTAGACGGGATAGGCGGGCTCTATGAAACGGAGATTGAGAGCAGCTTTTGCTAGCGGTGTATTATGAGTCACTAATACTGTTCTTATGCTATCCACATGCCTATCCCTTCAGCAAGGACTAAATACTTTGATACCGGGCGGAAACATCCGCTGGGCGAGGCCAAAATCTTCATCCGAATATGAAGAAATCATCACACCCGACATTTGGTTCACGGTCTCGGTACCCTCTACCTTCACACACGAGTCTGTGAATTCGCACCTCCCTCGAGAGAGACTGTTTGAGAGTATGCTTCAAAAGCTTCGGCAACATCCCCTAGTCACTACAACCATTTTCTATAGCTCAGAAGGGTTGCATCTTATTTGGCAAGTCAAAACACATATGACATACGTGCTAGACCGTTTATCGATGAGCCAACCTACTCCGTACTAGGGAGTAGATGAATTCGACAGTTCGCCCATGTAAGCTCCAGAATGGTCATTGTACACCCGCGCGCAAGCCCTCGGCATCATGATGAACAAGCACCGGAAAGATAGCATCGCCAGCTATGAAGCTCTCTTACCGACTTCAAGAGAGGGTGGTCTATACCATAACTTCTCCATCATAGCTATCATAACATCGAGGACACATCCGGCAATACCTTTTCCAGCCACACACTATCCCTCTCGATCATGCACATGCACCACGCCGACCGGCAGGAACGCCAATGCCGACATAAGAACTTCGTACTCTTACGGGCTCTCATAGGCTCCAGTCCAGCCAACGGTGTAGAGTCAGCAAGGATATGGAGGCAAATGCGGGGCCCACGGTTCGACAAGCAGAAAGTGACCCCGGGGAATGAGGCTCTTTTGCCACCAATCATCTCCATCATTCAGCCCTACCTAACTCGTTTAGCTATCATCGGCATCGTAAGGTGCCTCTCATATCACCACTGCCATTATTGCCTACACCGTCGGAGCCAATGAGCACGTCCATACCCCCCAATTAAACCGTCTTCCAATACATGACACTTGCGGACTGGCCAAGACCCCTGCCTAGACCGCGGCCGTCATCCGGAGAATGCAATGGCAGCATGACCTGCGACGAGTTCTTTCTCGCCAGTGAAAGTGTTGGTGTCACTACACGATGCTGCCCCTTTGCCCAGATAACCAGTTCGCCACGAGATGACTAGGTTAGATACCTTGTGATTCATCCAAGTAGATTGCAAGTGTCGAGGTCTTTGCTGTTTTAATTGTTTTTTTTTTTTTAAAGAAAAAACATGGGCGAAAATCGGTCCCTCTACGTGCTTCCAGTATCCTTGGGAATCGTGGTGAGAGGATGGACGACTGTCACGGGCAGTGTCTTCTCAGGTTTCCAGTGAAGCAGAAGTCCTCATACAACTTGAATCTGTCTACTGTATCGTATCTGGCAAGCCAAAATGTTCGCCGAAGTTGGCGGCCATACAAGAACATTCACCACGGCACGATGTTGACCTCATGCAAAGAGCCCAGTCTTCGCTTTCCATCGAAACGTCCTATAGAAGCAATGGCCATTATACCAAAGAGGCAATCTATGTATCATCGTTTCACCAGGTCATAAAAGTGGACATGAGCCAGTCCAATCAGTTCCGCCACTCTTGGTGGTTCCACCAGCCGATACAGAGACTCCTTGCAAATAGTAAGCGTTGCTGTAAGTAAGATCACTAAACGGAGGGTCACGGCACCGGGCAAGTAGAGTCATGTGTGTAGCCTAAAAGGAAGGGGCAAAAGAATGAAATCCTCAAAATGAGTCCCAAAAAAAAAGAAGTTGACTAAAAAATGGTTGCCTTGTCATCTGTCAACCGGACATGTGCCTATCGTTTGAGACTCATCCCCAAGGCAACAAACGGCCATCCTGACAATCTTGCCTAACGGAGCGCCTTAAATTCCGACCAACCAGTGCAGAGAATTGAGATGCGAACCATAATACACTAATTTAGTGCCGAGTTTCACAGTCTGAAAAACAAAAAAAGAGAATGATCATTTCTGTCTTGGAGTCTAACCGCCAATCTAATATGTCTAGGTAAAGAGTAGTGTGCCGAACGCTGACAATGCAAAATGCTTCCCGAAAAAGATAAAGTAAAGAGACCCAAGATCCAACGCGCGCTTTCGAAGAAGAGGCAACAAATTCCAAGAAAGAAAACTCCCCATCATGCTCTTTATTCGTGGTGGATTCTGGATCCTCATAGTCTAGACGTTCTAAAATGCTTCAATGGTGTGGCAATGCATGTGATAATACAAGAGAGGGCTGGTCGTATACGGCAATGCGACCAGCCACTGCAATCAAGTCAAAGAGGAGCGATGAGTGCCAGCAAGACACTAGTTGTAAGAGTATTCGCAGTTGCTGCAGCGCCACGCGTGGCACATGGGACAAGAATCATCGAGTGGATAAGAGTACCAGCCGCCATTGCACTTGCACTAGAGTGGGCACGTTTACGTTAGCTATGACTATCGATGAAGGAGAGCGAAAGAAAGGGAAAGAAGACCGTGAGACGTACGCATTTCCAGAGCCTTGGCCGGGATGAGCAAACGATGGCGGAGCTTGAGGCGTCGTACGAACCCCATTCAATGTCCCTTTGTCGACAACGAGACTGGCAGTGGGACTCAAGGCTAGGAAAGGAGATTAGCGTTAGGTTGTGAGTTGTTGGGAGCGGCATAGCAGCGTACAATCGATCTTGTGCCATGATTGCCGAGTTGCTAGCGGGAACGTAGTAAAGGAGACGGAGAGGCAGAGGCAGAGGCAGAGTCAGACAGATAGTTTGTGGATTAGAAAGATGCTGCTTGCGCGCGTGTGAAAACCTCGTAGATGTATGAGAAGATGGACTGAGCTGTAAGGAAGAAACCTCCTCTTCATCTGCTGTGAACCTCCCATCTTTATATATCGTCGAGCTCGCCTCCTTTCCCACCATATGACGCAGGACGAAACATGCCGAAGAGCAACTCAAACACACAGTCTCTTGACTCACAAGTCCTACAACGAATGATTGGACTGGCCCCGGTTGAAGATGCCTAAGGAACTGCCTGCCGTTGAAGGCTGGCCGAAGGCTCCCACCGGCCAAGACTTGCCGCAACCAACAAAGAAGAGAAAGGCCCAATTTTCAGGAAGCGGCCCTCACTATTCCTTCGGTAGTTATGACTTGCATACATCGAATCAATGCCAGAGGCGGATCGAAAAAGGGGGGGGGTGTGTGTGTGACCCGCTCATAGGGCGGAAACATGGACAGCCTGCAAGGCGTAGATAGAGGCGTCGAAGCGATCCCAGGCAAACGTTTTGGCGCCATTGAAAGCTTCCACAGAGCTTCCGTACATTGGCTCTGCCATATGGGTTGTCAGCAGACCGAGGACCGGCGCACTAGTCGCTCGAGCAGAGCCGGTTCGCGCAACCTCATTCGCGCAGGCCCAGCGAGGCCTCACCTCACTTCACCTTTACCCCCCCGGCAGTCCACTCTCATTTCCATCTGTCGGGCCCCATATCCGGATATTGCCAAGACGGGTGGCATTGGAACGGTTGAAAGGGGGCATCGAAAGCGAAGAGGTTCGCGATTATAGGTCGAGGATCGGTGATGATGATCAGTAATGCTTGGGTGTTTTGCGACGCCATGTCAACTCCCCGGGGTCCCATTACGGGCTGCGAGCGACCCTTGACCGATTGCGATCCCACAGGGAGTAGATTTAATCCTCTTGTCGACGATTTGAGCCGCGCTATCGCCAAGTATGGGCCCTGGATCTGATGATTAGAAACAGACAGGGGGGCTGAGCAATACACTTTTTCTTTTTTTTTTTTTTAACCTTTTCGCACAAAGCAGTGCCGTTTCATCCAGCGCACCAGAATGGCAGTGCATCGCAATATTGAATCAGGCTAGAACGTGCCCAAGAGGCAGCACCGGCGCTCTGGGCTCCACGGGGACGAGAGAAAGTGGAGCGGCATAAGACCAGGCGGACGGGACCAGGGCCCCCGTTATCAATGGGAATGATCAGAGGCGCTACGATTGCTCTAGCCTCATGGTCCTGTCAAAGTCCTAGCCGAAGCGGAGCGCGGGCCAGAAAAGCGTAGAGTGTCGTGGGACAAGGCAGATCGCGTCGCAGCAAATAGCGTCGGGTTTGACAGGAGTCTTGTCTGTCTCATCTGGTCTGGTCTGGTCTCGTCAAGGCGGACGAACCGCTGGCGAGCCTCACGTGCAAAGCGCAAGCCAATCACGATGCTAGTGCTCCTTAACCATGCTAGTTAAAGTGATGGGGACGAAAGCAAGGCCGGGGGGTTGGAGTCGCACTTCTTTAGCAGCGAATTGCCATCGACTTGTTTATTGACGTCATTGACGATGGCTCTAGCTGCCCAAAATCAAGGCAGGGAGAGAGAGAGATGGAGAGATATCAGTGCCAGATGTCCGGGCAGGTATGGGGGGATATTTGATATAATGAAGCGGACGATGCTGCCACAGAAACCAGGTGAGACAACACGAACCTCCTTCACTCTCTTTTCGATCAAAAGACGTTTTTTTCTTAGGCGTCTTAGGCGATTCACACCTCGTTCTGGGGAGCCTTTCCTCTAATTTCTGGCTTCTCTGACTCCGACCATCGCTGCCAGCCCTGCTTTGCTTCGACCAACGGCTTGAGGGAGGCGACGCGACGCTAATAAAACAATAAGCTTGTCTCGCCTCGTCTGTCAAAGGATTCGGTCTCAGCCCGGGCACAGCTCAAACAGACACCGAAGCATTGTCCTCGTCGGTGCGCAGCCATGATGCGGTCCAGCCTCTCTGGTGCCTACTATGCCTTTACGGCGCTTCACTTTGCCTGCTTCGCGCTCGCAATCACCGTCTGCGGCCTCTACGGAACCGACTTGCAACGGGCAAAGAAATTCGACGACTATACCAGCTCCAAATGGGTAAGGACGGTCTGCTCGTTGACGATCTAATGCATAGAGACTTGGGACTACTATACACATGCGGGAGCTGCTGCGAGGATGCGGCCCGCCATCCACCAGAATGTCCCTTCTTTGTCCTACCGAAGCAGCATGAACACCAGACACACCTACACGTGCCGTTTACAGGATGCTAACATTTGCTTTGACTCGCAGATTTACGCCGTGGTGGTTGGTGCTCTTTCGGCGGCCACATGCGCCCTCTACTTTATACCGTTCATCCTCGAAGCCGCAAGCATAATCGCCGCATCCTGGGATGCCATCCTCTTCATTCTATGGATCACGCTATTTGGCGTCTTTGGCAAGGTACGTTCGATGATGCAGCGTTATGCAAGGACGAGACGAAGCAACGGAGAGGAGGCTAGAGAAACGTTAGACTATGACGAGCTGTTGATATGCCACAAACTTGAAGCAGCAGTATGCAATGCTAACTTGTCAACCACCACACAGCTATACATTCACGAAAACGCCCATGGGGACGGAAACGTTGAGCGCATGAAACACGCCGTGTGGGTAGACTTGACCAGCGCGCTGCTCTGGCTGATTGCGACGCTCGCCACATTTGCGTACTGGTGGAAACATCGAAATGCTCGCACTCGCTATACCGGCCGAGCCCGCGTTTAACATGTTTCCTTTTCTACCTTACGATGCCTGTTGATGATCAAGACAAGGAAAAAGAAAAGGAGAGGAGGGGGAAAGAGCCGATACACAGCGCGCTATCAAGCGAACTGTGGACGAACAGCAAATCTATCCGCATGTGGCATGGAAGACGTCTATCAGCAGTGATTTTCTGGTGATTTCAGACAAATACCCGATGTAAGATGATGCAAGGTGAAAAAAACGAGAAAGGAAATAATGGATGATACCCCTCTGGTTCGTTGGAGTTGTAGGGCACGAGAAGACATGATGTGTTGCAAGTCATACCCCATTCATTCATTTATTCGCTCCGCTGCAGGCGAGAGAGGAGATGGAATACGGTTGGACAGATGGCTTCTGGATGGATGTGCTTTGTCCATGTCTAACGAGGAGATCCCTCATCCCCGGGACTCTAGGTCTGCAGCTCTCTCTCTCTCTAGTCCGTAGCAAGGTCGCAATGCCTAATATATAAAAAAGTCATGGATAGTTTGCAATGGATGGGCCGATGTGGGGAGGCACATGTAGGGGATGCATTCCGTATCCCCCAACCCTGGCTGATGAAAATCCACGCGATAGGATGCGATGGTGTCGCCAAGCGTCACCAAACGACTAGAATCCACAGCATGGCCGAGCTCTCCTTGGCCCTCCCCGCAGATATGGCTGACGCGAATAGTCGCCCCCATGTTGGAGATTTCCCCAGATGGCGAGTGTATTTTTCCTTTTTTTTTTCACCCTATCGCCCTCAGCGGTTGAAGCAACACGCGATGAGACCTACGCGGACCAGTGACATGTCCAAGGCGAGGAAAGGACAAAGTAGCAAAAGAAGGAGAGGGCAGAGCAGAGCCGGAGGCAAACTCGACAAAAGGGATCTTCCGCGGGTTATTCCTTTTGGCGTGATGGCGGCCGTTGATCGACACAAACCGTTGCGCGTCTAGCGGGAATCAGAAAGTCGTAAAGGCACTTGATATTGCAGCTATGTGACGTCAAGATCCCCAAGGATAATCCCGAGCTATCCAATGCCCTCAACGGTTTTGTTGCATTCTTATTTTCAAATCTGCCCCCCATGGCTTGCGGTGGCACCTTTGGGACTCTCTACCATGTACCTACTTCGACACGGGAAGTAATCCAGGCACACAAATAAAATAGTACTTGAAGGTAGTATTCACAGAGGAGGATGAAATAAAAAGAAAGTCGTAACGGCGTCCATTGGCATGAAAGCCGTCCATGTGGGGTGACGTGATGTCCCGTCGTTGATGCAGCTCGCTAATGCTTTTCATTGATGATCTGATACTACCTAGACCTTCGTAGTGGCCCTCCATACATGTATTCTCTTCTCGTCTATTGTATGCCTCTCGCTGTCGGGTAAGGTATCCTTGACCGTAAAGGAAGCGTATCACGCTTGCGTTTCTGTTCTCCAGACATGTCAGTCTAAACCGCGTGGCGCAAATCGAGCGCTTCTAGTGCGTAAATGTACTCCCCCATTTCCGGTGGCTCTTGGGAGAGATCACACTCATCCCGGTCAGCCAAGGCAGCTAGCGATCAATCAGAAGGCCTCAGGAGAGACATGGCGTCGCCGGGCTTTGGGCGCAAAAGCAGCCACTGCCAGATCAGGGGCGGCGGCCAAGCGACATGGCATGATGCAAATGCTCACCGACCGTAGGCTGGACTGGAAACCTCCGCATTGCGGGCAGAGGATGGAGTAAGAGAGGCCCTGAGCACTTGTTTGCCAGTGGACTGTGATCGAGGTCTTCTTTGACCCATGTCACACCTTCTGGGAGCATGGATCAGCCTACCAGTGGATGCTGAATCACATGGGATCGATCAACAGAACAAAAGAGAGAAAGGAAAACATACACACGGAGCAGGAAGGGAACAGATGGTTGCAGAGGTTAACCAAGCAGGTGGATGCTAAAAGTCGAGGTGACCTCTTCCTCACTCTTCCAAATCTTCGACTCCGTACTCCATCCAAATACAATGTTTCACTCACTTATGGCCACAGATGGATGGAGATCCACTGCTGATCGACAACTGAGAGGCGCGCGTGTGTACATGACATGCAAGAGACACACCATCTCCGACACCTCCATGCCGTCTGACATGAGAAGGGAAAAAAAAAGAGACAGAGAGGATAAGAAAAAGCAAGATGTAGCGGCTATCGAGGTGTAACTGGGGGCTCCACGTCCATGGCCTCCCCCGTCCAATGTCGCAACAAGATGCATGGCTGCAAGTGTCAAGTTAAGCACGGTCCTTTATTATCGGGAACGCTTGCTTGCTGCTACGCCATATGCCCCAGTAATTTGTACAGAGTATGCATGCAGGATATCATGTCGCAGCAACGCATGCACCCGTGTCGCCACTAGCAGCCGACCACGAGATGAGATTGAAGCAAGCCCTCGATGGGAAAGCTACGGGAACGTGCAGCAGAGGAAGGGACACTCTAGAGAACGTCTAGAGCGCGGCAAGCCCGATTATATATATATGTATAGGACCTTTTACATTACTTGTCGCTGGAGTCGAGGAAAAGTGGATGAACGGACGTGTTCAAAGGGTAAAGGTTGGTAGCATAGATGGCAAAAAGGGCACGCCATCGTATGCCATGAGCCTGTGAAGTGCTGCCTGCACGCAAAACAACAAAGGCTCTTTACCCCGGATGGGCTTGAAAGCGTATAGGGCATGGAGGATTCCCAACCAACTATCTTCCTTACCCCCATCTGTTCAGTAGGCCATCGTAGCAGCGATGACGGGATAAATGCGAGACCAGCCTTGCTCTTGTTTTACATCATAGCGAAGCGGCTGCACCTACGGAGTATTCCTTTGCATGGAGGATGCTCTGAGAGACGGGCAATGATAACGATGCCTGTCCATGGAATATGGCCCCATATTCGCCGTCACATTTTGTTGACCACAAGTCCCCCCCGAACTCCACTCTTACGCGGAAAATGCGGCCGTAGAAAGCATTGGTTGGCTCTTTGCCTACTTCCAGCTTTAAATTAATCAAACTCCTGCAGCGTTCGTGGCTGCAATGGCGGGCAAGCATTAGGGCAGTAAGAACAATATGTGGTAGGGGTGCTCAGCCCGTACGAAGTACTTGTACGTAGCTTCATCCCCTTAGTATCCCCAGCCAGCCCTGCCTTAGTACCGCTGTCTGTACGATAAGGCTGCCAGACGAGGTACCAGAAGAGATGCTTACCTTATGGAGCGACAAGACCATGTATGCCATGAATGACACTCGAGGTGCCTGGTTGGCCGTTCCTTGCCAAAGGCTGGCTGGAGTTTTAGACCTGTGAGGGGAGCCTCCCGGAAGCAGCCCGATTGACTTTTGGATTGGCTTCAAGGCCTCATTTCCCCCTGTCAACGTAAGTCTACTTGTTTTCCGGATTCCTTTATTTGATGCCTTGTCAGCTTCTATATTGTAGCAACCTCCGGCTTCCTCTCGCTTCCCTGCCGCTTTGCCGCTCTACCGCATAAGCACCGATCGGAAAAAGACGACATCGATGGCTGGATCGTTTCCCGACCGGCGAGAGAGAAATAGGCAAGACGCAGCAATGGCATCCATGTCTCGACCGAGCCAATGGCCAAAGCCACCGGGCAAGCCACGTTTGTCCGAAGCGACTCTCGATTACGGTGGAGGCGTGCCCGTAGCCGCTGCTCAACCACCCGAGGAGATCGGCTCCTTCAGGTACCGCTCGAAGACGATATGATATACTACACCGCGATATAGGTATGTTGACAACATGCTGCATGTACGGAGAACTGGACTAATGCAAGCGAAAATTCAAATGGGAATTCGACGCGGCAAACCGGTCTGATCATCCAACGTCTACCACCATGCTGAGCGTCCATTGTGCTATAAAAAAAAAAAACTAAAACATACTCCGTACAGCAGCAAACAACATAAAAAAGACACTGGAGACGGCACATCCCAGCCCCTCCCACTTTGCGGCTGGACTCGACGTCAAGCCAAGCCCCCAGTGCGCCATGTAGAGTCCGTGCCGTGCGTTCCCAGGACCAGGGGCAATAAGGTATGTATAGTACATTCAATTACTATGGATTCCTAGTGCCTGGCCGTCTACACTGGACTGGGTGTCAAGACGACACCGGAGACAAGACGGACAGGCGAAAAAAAGAGAAAGCCCAAAGGCCAGCCCAGCCCAAGCAGCCCATCAAGATCGGCGCCATTTGCCATGGGCTCCATAGCCAGGGCCGTCCAGCGGTTCCACCAAGCAAGCAGCTACCAAAAAAACATGTCCTGATTGCTATTGGAGGTAGATGCTTTGTGGTCCTGACGGACAAAATGTACGCAGTACCGCCTGGGGGCATCCAAAGCGCCTTGAGAGAGCAATTGTATGTTCCACAACATACCAAACCCCATAGAGGCACCCCTGTCGGTCGTCAGGCCCTGGTCTCTCTTCAAGTCGTGCCGCTTGTCCCAAAAGTCGCTCCTAGACGGGCCCCCCTCCTCCGTGCTGCTGTGCCGTGTCGATTGCTTCCTGGCCTCCTTGTAGTCGGAATGCTGCGAGGCGCCGCATGTACCAGCCCAGCGAAGCCAATACGGGGCCCGGAGCCCGGAGGACGGCGTGGCTGGGCTGTCCGTAGAGCTGCTGTTCCCTTTATTTTTTTTTTTTTTCTGTTGAGCATACGGAGTACGAAAGATGGAGAGCGGCGAGATACCTATAGCAAAGAGACGGGTCAGCTCAGATTATGTACTTTCGCATGGAGCCGGGTCCAAGTACAAGCATTGCTCGACATCAGTAGTGGGCTCATCTGGCTGTGTATTGGTTCCTGATACTATTCGCCGTACCTCTTTTTCTGTTCCTCCTTTCTTTATTTATCCCTGGCCCCGGAACCGCTGGCAGTGTGTAACCAACGCGGAGCCTTTTCTCAATAACCCTTCTTCCAAAGAACGACATCCATCCTCGCACTCTCCTCTCTCCTCTCTCCCTCTCGCCCTCGCCCTGTCCGGCACGACCAGAAAACCGCCATTCAGTACTTCGGCCCTCCTTTCCTTCCTCCTTCCGAGTCTCCTCCTTCCGAGTCTCCTCCTTCCTCGTTCTCACTACTCCGCTTCTCAACATCCGGTCAATCCCTCGTACTTGCCGCTTAGACAGCTCTTCTCGATCGTGCCCTCCTTCCCGCATCTGTTGAGCCTCGAATCCACTGTTCTTCTTCTTCTTCTTATCCTCTCTCCCCCTCTTCTTTTTCCTCTTCCTCTTTTCCCTTCTTCTTCTTCTCCATCGTCTTCAGAGTGTCGCCCCGGTTTACTAGGCGGCACGTCAATCCTCTCCTAGGTTCTTTTCTCCTAGTAGAGACAGTCAGATCCTCAATTTCCCTTGCCTATCTTGTCCGCTGCCAACGTTTGAATGGCCGGTTTAGAAAATTGGAATTCCGACAAAGACGACGCACTTATAGACTCTTCTTCTCACCCCTACAAGCATACCTTTCTTTCGCCGCAACGGCAACTAAACCGTTCACTGTCCATTCTGTCGGATCTAGCCGTCATGTTTCGTTCTAACGCCAATAAGGACGTCTTGCTTTATGACGACATTGAGGATGACTGGCCATCACCCCCCACATCACCATCGCCGGGTGCCCGGGCTTCATCATCTTCGGTCGTAGGCTCGGAGGCACGAGCTTCAACCAGGAGTAAGTGGACCCAAGAACTCCCCACTGACGACAGAGCCCGCGGAAAAGATTCACTTGTCTGTCAGTTTGAATCTCGCGGGGTCTGAAAATTGTTTTCTTTTCTTATATTTCAGTTCCCCTTTTCATTTTCAATTCCCTTTTTTTCTTTTTCGATTCTCGTCTCTTTTGTCTGTCATTGTTTGTTTTGCTTTCTTTTACCTTCTGTTGCCTCTTTTTTCTCGGCCTGCTTTTATTCCCCAGTCCATGGTTGTTTTATTCGCTTGTGCCATCATCGGCCGTCCTCTGCAACTTATCCTCGACCCTTTTTCCTTTGATTCGTAAGCCCCATTCCCGCCTCTTCCCCTGTGCCGCTGTCGTACGGGCGCCTCGGAGATTTTTTGTCATCTCGAGGCGTGTCTCGGCTTGTCTCATTTGGTGCTGGTCTAGCATCCGGAGCCGCCAATTCCATCCCCCCAAAAAAAATCCCCATGCCATAGCTACGGCCTAATCTCGTTTGTTGAAACCCCACAGAGAGCCACTTCGAGCCGCTGCATCGCGGGGTACTGGAGCCCTTTTGTCTTGCAACGAGGCGGCTCCAGCGAAGAAAGTTTCCACTGAAACAAGGGCCGATGGCGCCGTTTTCTGTGGATTCTATGGAGCAGACGGCTTCTGTCCGTCATGTGTCCATCGGGTCTGGTTCGAGTGACGCCACCCGTTTCCTTCTGCTCTGACATATATCCGGCTTCTTCCTCAAATGTCTTTATTCTTTCCATATCATTGCAGGCAATTTTCTCCTCCCCTTTTGCCTTCCTTGTGTTATCACTTCCGCTCCTTTGTCCTTGTGCTTCTATCTTTGGTACTGACACTTGCCTTTACAGCAACTGCTACTGGGTCTGCTACTGGGTCTGCGACTGGGTCCGCTTCTGGCTCCCGTCGTAATCGTGATCTTGGTTTTCGTCCGGGTTCTGGCTTTCGTCCGGAATTTGATTTTCGCCCGGCTTCTGAGTTGCTCCCGGCTTCTCATTTTCGTCCTGCTTCTGATTTTCCTCCGGCTTCTGAGTTTCGTCCTGCTTCTGATTTTCGTCCTGCTTCTGATTTTCGTCCTGCTTCTGATTTTCGTCCGGCTTCTGGTTTTCGTTCGGATTCTGATTTTCGCCCGGCTTCTGATTTGCTCCTGGCTTCTGAGTTTCGTCTGCCTTCTGATTTTCCTCCGGCTTCTGAGTTTCGTCCTGCTTCTGATTTTCGTCCGGCTTCTGGCTTTCGTCCGGAATTTGATTTTCGCCCGGCTTCTGAGTTGCTCCCGGCTTCTCATTTTCCTCCGGCTTCTGAGTTTCGTCCTGCTTCTGATTTTCCTCCGGCTTCTGATTTTCGTCCGGCTTCTGATTTTCCTCCGGCTTCCAATTCTGACTCGTATATGCCAACTATCACCCAACCTATTCCGATCCGTGTTCCAAGATCGAGACAGAATAGCTCTGCTTTCGCCTTTAGCCCTACAGAGGTTTTATCCGCTAGAGGCGACGTTCAGGGGTAAGCCAGAAAGATTTACCCCCAGTCCCATATTCTGCTTTTCACATCAAGTATTGACTGGCTGCTGAACATAGAGCGTACTTTCCCCTTCATGAGGATCCTAATACGCGCGTACGCCATACCCATCCTTTTTTTCTCGATTGGGACCACTCGGCCCAGCACGACGTCAAGGAGGAGGATAACTTGATTGGAGCCCAGACTCAGCAGCCGATCAGAAAGGAAGAAGCCGAGGACCTTGATTTCAAGCCCGCTGCCATATCGTTCGCCAAACACCGACAACCTGCTAACCAATCTGTCAAAGCTCTGAAGCCGATCACAAAGGAGGAAGTTGAGAACCCTGATGTCAAGCCCGCTTCCATATCGCTCGCCGAACCCCAACAGCCTGCTAAACAATCTGCCAAAACTCTGAAGCCGGTTAGCAAGGCAGCTATC
This sequence comes from Trichoderma orchidacearum, assembly GCA_023653515.1. Lineage (NCBI taxonomy): Eukaryota > Fungi > Ascomycota > Sordariomycetes > Hypocreales > Hypocreaceae > Trichoderma > Trichoderma orchidacearum. The sequence continues at coordinate 598,817 of JAAOZV010000019.1, forward strand.
AAGGAGGCCATCAAGGCCACGCTGGCAGGTGAATCCGATTCTTCTGATGATGTGGATATCCCGTACGACGATCCTTACCGTATTCCCTTGAGTTATCAACTTCAGATGGCCCAGGAAGGCGATCCCGAAGCTTCTGATGACGTGTCGTCGCTGGGAAAGTATCATCCCTCCGTCTATGAGAAGCGACAGGCCCTGAAAAAGAATGCTCGGGCGGCTGCGTCGAGCAGCAAATCGTCTATTGTCAAAACAGAACCGCAGTCCGCGGTTCCCAGGCCGACTCGACCAGCGTCTTCGCTGCTTTCTAGACCATTGATCAAGTCTACCGTGCCCTACATGACGGACGCCGAGCAAACCAGGATGTGCGAGAAGGTGGAAGCCCGTCGCCGATATAATGCACAGGTTGCCCTGGATATGGCCCAGGACAAGACTGGCAGTCACAGACTGGTCGACATTCACGAGTATGGCAAATTGTTTCAAACCAAGAGGGCCGACGCGCCCAAGAAGGCCGACGCGCCCAAGAAGGCCGATGTGCCAAAGACTGAAAAGCCTAAGCCCCGCAAGTCCAAGCCGCGCTTCAAGACTCCGATTCGATTTGACCCGCTAACTCTGAGCCCGGTTATCCTGCCTTTGGACACCGATGAGCCCGTGACGCCCATGGAGCTGGAGTCTACAGATGGTCCCCAGTTGACTGGTCCTTGGGAAAAGAAGTAGCCATTTTCTTGTGGATTTTTTTCGTTGCGTTTCTTTCTTTATTTTTGGGAGTTAGGTGGTGGTATGCCTCATCTACTCGGATGTGATGAATGATCTCACTTTGCTTGATCTCACTTTGCTTGTTCGTGATTGGTCTGAGAAAGGGAAAGAAAAAGGAAAAAAAGGAAGAAAAAAAGAGGAAAAAAAAAAAAAAAAAAAAAGGTAACTAGCTACAGTAGGTAGAAACTTCAATGACAGAAAAAGTTTTTGGCATTCGGAATGATGCAGCAGCGTGAAGTATCTAGAAGGGGTCGCGAAGAGCTATCTCGGCTGAGATCTCAGCTGCCAGGGCCAAGTAGTAGTGCCATCTTGCTCGATTCAGTAGACTCTGACCATGCTCCCCTTTGATCAGGACAAGCATATCACAAGTACAGTCACGGGTTTATAGCAGTATACAATAGGCTGGGATAATATTCTTTTGATCAAAGAATGGTCTGTTTACAGATTACTCGTGGGCAGGCCCAAACTTCGACGCGATCTGGGCGGTTACTGCAGCCACATAAAGCCTGCTTGATATTGCTCTCTCCTTCTAAGCCCACAAACTCAGGTAAGGGATGCTACGTTGGGTATGGAAAAGAAGCACAAAAAGTCGGTCATAGGCAGCGGTTGAGGCAGAGAAGCGCGAGAAGAGGAAGTCGGCCAGGGAGTTGAGGGGGGAAAATCTCTTGAGCGCGAGGCGGGGTGTTGACTATCCAGGATATTCTATACGATGCTGGCGCGGCAGGATCGAAGCCTGCCTAAGCGACACGGGGCAAGGACATTGAAGCGAGCGGAAGGCAGAGGAAGGCAGAGGAAGTGACGGCTGGCAGGAAGCAATCGTTGCTGCGTCATGGGGAGCAGCAACGCAGGAAAGTGCGGCGCTGCGAAGCGAGCGATCGCGATACCAGGTCACGTGCACCCATTCATCAACTACCTTACCTGAACGGCGGTCATCCTCTTACACGTTTCTCTTTCCCACCACCTCGTCCATCACGCTCTTTTCGTATCCTCACATTTCCCTTCCCATGGCCTTTCTTTGATTTTTTTTTCCTTTCGTCTTCTTCATGTGTCTCTCGTCTTTGCCATCCCGGATGAGCCACCGCTCTTTACCCCGTCTCACGTCTGCTTCGTGTCATTCCCCAAAGCCCAGCCGTCACCATGTGGACGGCTAAACCTCCCCCAACTTCTGCCACTGTTCAAGATTTCATATGCCTCTATTCTCACGACCTACGCCGCAAGCAAAAGAAGTGGCACGATGGCAAGCTCCACTTTCATACATTTAACAGGAAAATCATGGTTTATGATGTCGATGGTGGTTTCGTTGGCGAAGCCCATTGGTCTGCGTCCGCAGACTTATTTGTAGAGGGAGTCGATGTCGTGCTTGAATGGGGAGCCGCCATTGTGCAGGTTGGAGAATGTACCGGGTCGAGAGAGCAGGACCTGACGCCTGTCCTGGGTAATCGTGCGCAGCAGGTGGAACAGAGACGTGTCGAGGCTGCAGCCAAGACGCCAGTGTCATCAAGACGCCCCGGAGCTGATGTCTATATATCTACCGATCCTTTGGTTCGAGCGCTGGATCGGGCAATGGAGAACCGCGTGTACAACACCGGAAGGCTCGGCGACCTCGCGTCACTTGGGCCGAGTCCTGCCAAGGCCAACCCTACCAAGGCCAACCCTACCAAGGCCAACCCTACCAAGGCCAACCCTACCAAGGCCAACCCTATTCAGGCCAACTCTACCAAGGCCAAGGAGGACAAGCCAAAGCCGGCCTTGACACTATATGAAAGAATGGGAAGAGCATCAGCGCCGTCCCTGACGCTATACGAAAAAATGGGAAGAGCGGCAACGCCAGCCCCGCTACCGCCGGCAAAGAAGAGAAGATTGCAGGAACATGCACCCAGCCAAACAGGGCACGCGCAGAGCCTGTTCGGAGGGAAGCTGAACGTGACGGCTTCATCTGCGTTCGCTTCGCCTTATTTCCGTGAGCCCGGAAAGGATAAGTCATCCATGACAAAGCCAGTATACAAAGATGCAGCAATCCAGACAGAACCTTTGGACAAGGCGTCTACGACAAAGCCGGTATACAAGGATGCGGCAATCCAGGCAGTGTACTTTAATACGGCGTCTACAATCAGTCAACCTCAAATAATCTGTCAAACTCAAGAAGAGCCAAGGACTGAGCTTCGCGTTAGACCAGCCCCTAAGAGAGGGCTGATGATGCTATCCGAGAAATCTCAGCAGCAGCAGCCGCAGCCACAGCCGCAGCCGCAGCAACAGCAACAGCAGCAGCAACAGCAACAGCAACAGCAACAGCAACATTTAACGCTACAGGAACAGGTACAGCGACATCAACAAGAGCGAGAGCAACAGCAGAAGCAGCAGCAGCAGCAGCAACAACAACTACAGCAGCATCAACAGCAACAACAGCAGAAACTACAGCAGCAGCATCTACAGCAGAAGCAACAGCTACAGCAGCAGCAGCGACAACGGGAATGGCAGCTAGCACAACAGCGGGAAGAAGAGCGAAGGCAGCAGCAACAGCTACAGCAGCAGGAGCAACAGCTACAGCAGCAGCAGCAACAGCTACAGGAGCAGGAGCAACAGCAGAAGCAGAAACGGCAACAGCAACAGCAACAGCAACAGCAACAGCAACAACAGCAACAGCAGAAGCAACAGCAACAGCAGCAACAGCAGAAGCAACAGCTACAGCAGCAACAGCAAAAGCAACAGCAACAGCAGCAACATCGACAACGGGAATGGCAGCTAGCACAACAGCGGGAAAAAGAGCGAAAGCAGCAGCAGCAGCAACAGCAGCAACAACAACAGCAGCAGCAGCAGCAGCAACAGCAACAGCAACAGGAGCAACAGCGACAACGGGAATGGCAGCTAGCACAACAGCGGGAAGAAGAGCGAAAGCAACAGTGGCGGGAAGTACGGCAACAGCAGCAAGAGGAACAGCAGCGGAAGCTGCGAGAGCGACAACAAGAACAGCAGAGGGAATGGGAACAAAAACTGATAGAAATGCGGCAGCTAGAAGAACAGCAGCTAGAAGAACAGCAGCGAGAAATACAGCAGGAGAAGCAACAGCAGCGAGAGCAACAGCAACGTGAGCAACAGCAACGAGAACAAGAGCAACGAGAACAAGAGCAACGAGAGCAACAGCAACGAGAGCAACAGCAACGTGAGCAACAGCAACGAGAACAAGAGCAACAGCAACAAGAGCAAGAGCAACAGCAACGTGAGCAACAGCAACGAGAGCAGGAGAGGCAGCAGGTGAGACCCCGGATCGAGAGGATCAGGCGCAGGGGAGTGAATAGCATGGAGATTTTTGGGTGGGAGACTCCCGTCCAGATCCCCAGGATGCCGGCAACGGGCATTTGGAGCAAGCATACTAAGGACTTGATGGGTTTGAGTCGGCCAGCGCGCCAGTGAAACAAAGCCTTTGCTTCCTTTTTTTTGGCAGTTTATCAGACGAGCTGTGCGAAGTAAGAAGATTTTGATGGGGGGAAAGGACGGTTGAAAAAGGGAAAAAAAAAAAAAAGAAGGGAGAATTTGAGAGGCACTGAGCTCGCGGGCTGAAGCGGGGAGCTGGGTCAACTTTATCTTACTCGCTTGGTGGCCTGCATGGGATAGATCTTGACAATATGACTCTTACCACTCGCCAACCCCTCGCGGTTGGGCGTAACTATCTATTCCATGGTGTTGGCTAAGCCGCTATCGAATAGTTCCGCCATCACAGCCTATGGGCAGATTAAGAGCTATAACCCCCCCCCCCCCCCTTGGGGTTCCTGGCTCTACTGCGTACTGCTAGTATACTTTGCAGGTGGTGCGGAGACCCCCCCCGAAGCGAGCAAAAGGGTCACGAAGTTGAACGATCCATCCAGACCCCGAAAAGCACCATGCGAGTGACTCAACAGCGGCTACGAAAAAGTTCCCTTTTCTGGTGGCCTCACGGCCCAGGCGGGCGCCATTGGCCAATCAGCGGTGCGGAGCGCTCGCCGAAGGCCCATCCAAGCCGGCGCACAGAGTGGGGCAAGCGGGCCAATGAGCGTTGCGGGCGGTGGGACCCTGGGGAGATTGCGGCTCTACCATTGGCCAGCCGCGCCTCGCTGGGCGCCTTGCGCTATGCCTCTTCGAGCACGCCGAAGGAGTCAGGGAAGGCAGGACTCACCCACCCACCTGCCGCGCCTCTCCCACACAAAGACGGCCCCAAAGTACCCCCAAAGGCGCCCTTTTGCGCAGTTTGCAGACGACACTTGAAATACCGTCGTGACTCCCGCCCGGCGACGCCTGAGGACTTCGTTTTTCTTTCTCTTTCCTTTCCTTCAACTCTCACCAATCATCAGATAGTCTCCGAGCTTCATACCAGGAGTTTACTTCTGGCATAGTCAGCCTGAAAGCTTGTTTAGCTAGCTAGCTTCCTCCTCACCCGATTTCCCATCTCACTGGGGATCCTCTGTGGCTATCTCCTTCTCCTCCCTCAGTCCAGCGCGCCAAGAACACCCACTCTTCTTACTCTTCTCAATCTCATCTTCTTCTCTTACCCGAACTTGGCGCAGCTGCGATTAGGCATTCTGCAATCTCATCATTGCCTCTTTAATAATTTCCTCATCTTTAAACTGGCCGTCCAATTGTGTAAGTATTCAAACGAGGAAAACAACTAGAGAGTTATCGTGGGCTTACATCTTCAATGGCTGCCCAAACGACGTCTTCGAATAGTCTCGTGATAGCATTGTTAGAGCGATCTTCATTACCACGACGTCCATCCTGAAGACTTGCCTTCACACCACCTCTTTGTTCCTTTATTCAAAAACTGCATTGGACCAGCGCTTTCTGTTTCTTCAACGCAACAATGGCTTCTCAGTACACCTCCACAGCCCCTCTCCCTCAGGGCTTCTCAGTCTACCAGCCTCAGCTAGGCGCCTCGCTTCAGTTCTTCCCAGCTCTCGGTACGCCAGAGCTCGATGATCTGATAAATGCCTACATTCCCGGGCCGTCTCCCATCAAGGAGAAGCGAGCAACAATCTCGCTCGACTTCCTGGAGCACTCCCGTCTCACGGGACAGACCTTCAAGTTCTACCCCGTCTACTACTCATCCAGCCCCGTCGCCCCCGTCGCAGCCTCTCCAGTAATATCCGTTTCCGCTTCCTCTTCCTCTTTCAGCAGTGCCTCTCCGGCCAACTCAACGTGGGACTGGAGTCGGGCATCTGGAGCTCCCTCCGCATCCTCTTCTCGTTCTTCCACAAGCCACTCCACAAGCCAGAGCCGAAGGGCCTCCAGGGCGGCTGGCACCATCGCTTCACGCTATCCTACTACCGACTTCTCACACCTCCCGGGCATGAAGATCATGACCAAGGATGGCCAAGATGTTACCAACTCGGCATCCCGCGGCTCCAAGACCAAGGAGCAGCGCGATCACGCGCACCTAATGAGAATCATCAAGGCCTGTGATAGCTGCCGACGGAAGAAGATCCGTTGCGACCCGAGCCACAAGAAGCGACCCGTTTCCCAGACACAGCCCGCATCTGGTTCAAAATCGGCAAAGAAGGCCCGCACTGCGCCTCCGAAGCCGGCTGCTGCCGCGGGCATATCTCCGACAATAGACGAAAGACCGGGCATACCGGTAATGTCGCCGTTAGGCCTCGATCCAACTTTTACATTCAGTGGCCTGGACAGCTTGGAATCTGCAGCTCCGCTCGGCGGATCGTGGGAGGAGTTCATCCAGTATCCTCCTGCGGACGTGGAAGAAAACTACGACTTCTTCCTCGACCCCGAAGGGTACTTTTCCTCCCAGTCCTCTGCTTCATCTTCCTCTGCTTCGCCTTCCAAGGTGTTCACGCCTGCATCTCAACAAGAAATGCTCGCCGCGTCATCTGGCGTTGACCAAGATTGTGAGGGAATTGTGTTCAAGTCTATTTCACCGCAGCTTCCGTTCTTGGAAGAGGGCCAACCTGGCTATGCGAACAGCTACACCGACTTCAACCTGTTCTCGCCAGAATCTACCTTCTCTGAGGATGATCGCATGGTTCCCATCTCGTCCACGCGGACGTTGAGCCCAAGCCAGCCGTCATCTGCAACCGAGTCTGAATCCGTCATGTCCATTTACAACACCTTCGACCGTGATGGCTACCTAGCCGACTGGAGCAGCGCGGACGCCTCTGGTTCGGCATCCATGTCGGCATCGACATCACCAACAGAGACTGACCTGGTAACGAATGCCCACACGGGCCTGCCATGGTATGATCCGGGTCACACTTTGGGCGGCGAATCGAGTCGACAAGACTCACCGACCGCTCTAAGTGTAATACCTTCGACCACCTGGGCAGGCAGTCTTCACATAGCCTACCCGCAGGACGGCTCCGTCGTCGTGACTGGGCCACCTGGAGGCGGCATCGAAATGATTGCGAATAGCGTATGTGCCTTGGTCCTTCTGTTGATCCTTTCACTGTTACTACCATCTATGATTGTTGAACGGGGAAACTGACTTGCTGGAAGACATCACCACCTGCCGAATCAGATGTTCCTGGATCTGTATCCATTGCGATCCTCGGAAGTGTACGTGCCCACATCCATCAGCTAGATTGCCGAATTGCGACTAACTTGGAAAAAAGGACACATCAGTCGAGGTTACCACCACAAGCCCGACGACAAGCACCGCACTGCAGTTCCGCGGCGTACGTTGTCCTCATCTTCAGCTAGATTGCAAGATTGCGACTAACTTTGAATTCAGGACATGCAAGAAGAAGAAGCATACAGACCAATGCCGACAACCGAACGGGCCACGGCCATGTCAAGAGTACGTTCTCGCTGCGCTAGGGGCCAGCCGGCTCTGGCAAGACTACGACTAACTTTGGGCAAAAAGGAATCGCCAGGTGATTATTCATCTCGAATGTCGATGTCACGCGGCGAAGCTGCCTCAAGAACCGTATGTTTCGGCCTCGGCCTACAATCCATCGTCCTCGCTGCCTTGACTGACACTGGTGAAAAGGAGTCAACCGCCACCAGCCAGCGCTCACCGCAAACTGCGATGGCGACCGCCGCGAACGCTTCAGTCGAGCTTTCGGTCGGCTCAGAAGTCTTGCCCGCAAGGGTACGCCACGCCATTCCACTGTTCAAATGGGCAGCCGTACTAACTTGTTTCAAGGTTCAAACCGGCCACTTCGTAAACGTCGGCACTGCCGCCGTCGACCGACACACATCGTACGGCATCTCCTACGGCATCCTGTCCGATCCATCCTACGAGCCTACGACCGCTGCCGGTCCTCTGACGACAGCTGCCGCTGCTGCCCTTGTGTGGTCAGGCCTGCCTGTTACCGAAGCGCCTGTTCTCTTCAACGGACTGCCTTCTCGAGAACGGAGCAACAGAAGCGTCAACTCTCACCAGCAGTTGATGCTGCCCAACGTCGTTGCCGGACCACAAACCCCCAACGACACTTCCAGTGTCGCCGCCGAAATTACCGTCAAGTGCGGAGAAGTCAGGCCGGGCCAATGGCTCGGCGCTCTGGCTATTGCGCAGGCTTCCGCCGTCATGTTGTTCGCGGCGATGGTCAGCGTAATGTGGATCAACGTGGCGGGTGCCTCAGCGATGTTCACTTTGGCTTCCCTGATGCTCGCCGCAGGCTCCATGCTTCGGCACGTTGCGTCTTTCCCCATGGACGTCACTACCAAGGCGTCCAGCGCGGCGGTGTTCTCAACGGCAACGTCAAGTCGATATATCCATTCCTTCTCGAACCGTTTGGTTCGACGACCGACGGGCTCTTCTCGTATGTGGGGAACGCTTGCTTCTTCCCTAGGCCACGAGATCTCCCGGTTCTCCCGCCTCTCTTCTTCCCCCCACGGAGCCGTGACTTCGTTCTTCGTCGCGCCTTTGGCGACATAGTATCTTTGCGGTCGTCGGCGTTGGATGAGAGATGGGTGCTCACACTCAATGTATTTTCTACAAGCCCTCGGGCTGATGCTGATACCCCTTTGTCTGGAAAATAATGAGATATGGCGCACTGGGCGGATTCTGCTTTTGCATCCGCCGTCACTATGTATTATCCTAGTCTATAATAGTTTCTTGGGAAGGCTTGTCAGCTGGCAGGGCTGTGAAAAATATATCACTGGGCCAAAGAGGCCTAGGAAATTTTTTTACATCTTGAGTTTCCCTGGAATATTGTATCTGTGTGGTGTTGAACTGTTATTGTGTATTTAGCCCTGCTTCATTATTTTTTCTTCTTCTTTATTGTAGTATTATTAGGCAAGCAAATACGGAGACGCTGAATGGGCTCATGATGATGAGAGGCAATTGGGGTTATATATTCAACGGCATTGTCTCATAAAGAGAAGGTCATGCAAAAAAACCTGAGGAACAGAAGGATAGTCCAAAAAAGGAAATCTCTGGCTGCGGCCAAATAGTGGGGGGCCTGCTTAGTCATACCATCACATAGACCCAGCTGATTTTCCTTATGAAAAACGGTATGACAGCCAATCCAAACGCAAAGGCTGGCTAAAAATTGCCCGTCTCACCGTGGATACAGCACAAACACAGAATCTGTTGGACAAGAAGAAGGTTCTTTGTCCGAAGCATTTTATTTTACCCACTAGTCTATCTCGAATCGAGATTGCATCCGGCTTGCGTTCTGGATCAGAAATTGATTACACTCGTCAGATTGAAACACAGCTCCACGTCCTCTCTTGTCGTCCATACAAGGAGGCTCAAACTGCGCGTCACAGGGGATTATTCGTTGTTCGACGTGGTGTGGGTGGGAAGCAAGGCGTGAAGAGCGGTAGTTCAGAGGGAGAAGCAGTGCCTAACCAATGCCAGAGGCGCTCCTTCATCTGCGATCAGGAGGTAGGGGAGAGTAGTCTACTCCGACGGGGCGTTGAGGAGTGAAAACGTCTATCCTCATTTTCAGCAATCATACTGGAGAAGAAGGGCAGAAGAAAGAAAGGCAGCTCTTTTGGTCTACATCAAGACTAGGAGAAAGACGTCAAGAGAGCAGGACTACAAAGACAAGCGGCAAAGGGCAAAAGCACAGATCCAACTCAGAACTCGCACATAAGACGGCGGTCCAACTTGACGTGTGCAAACCCAGTGCACCAAGCATCACATCTCATCTCATCACATTCGGCATTTTGAATCAGAAGCAAATCGCCGACCACGGTGTCTTTAATCGCAGGCTACCGTCATCAAAGAGTCTCTCCTATTCACCTACATCACCACACAATCCGCAAAATCATTTTACTCAGCCGCTTCTTTTCTTGCGCGAGGAGAAGGAGCACCAGATTGCATTACTGAGAAGTCGCGCGAGGAAGGAGCAGGTCGAGACCAGAACGCCGGGCTAAAACGGCAACTACGACCCTGAGCAGGCAGAGCTGAGCGAAGCCTGTCTGAATCACGCATCTCTCTGGAGCAAGGGAAAAAGAAAAGCCAGCAAAAAAAGGGAGCAGCTTTTTCTGTGTCTTTACTCTTCATTCTTTTTTTTTTTTTAAAAAAAATTCTTAAAAAAAAAACTTGAAGAGAAAAAAAGAGTTAATAAGGAGAAAAGTATTCACCCAAATATCACCATGTCAGTCACGGCGTTCAAGTCACTTGGGCTGGCAGGTGCCAGGAAGACGCTGCGCAGGTTATTCCGCCGCGTCCTGCCAGCTGGCGACAGCTCTGATGACGAAGCTGGGCCAGCTCCTTCTGCCACTTCACAGACCGACCTGACTGGCGCCTCACTTCTCCCAGAATCCGAATCAACAGCGCAGTCTACGACCGTCACCGACGCATGCACTGACAACGCAGACATCTACGAGAAAGATCGTGGTGCAGAAGACGGCAGAGACAGCAACGAGTCCGATAACCTCTCGACGCCGCCGAACACTATGGAGCCACTGGCGGGCCAGCGAGCCCTTGTGGGTGATGACAAGGAGAACCAGCCGCCTCCTGTTGACCCCGTCGATGTCCTGACCCAGCAGACGACGGCCATCAAGATTACTCAGGAAGATGAGGGAGCCACGACTGTGACAAAGGCTGCCGTCCCCGGGGAACACGGAGACGTCCAGGAGAATGACCTTCCTGATGCCTTCTACGATCCAGTCGTGATGGCTGAGCGTGCCGAGCATCTCAAGTTCATTGGCGAGGCCTTGGATATGGTGAGACTTTCTGCTTCCTGACTTTTCGATGCATATTCCCGCTGCTTGCTTCCATTGCTTAGGATACCGCGTCCCTTTCCCATGCAGAATCAACCTGGACGTGGCTAACTAAATGTTGCGCTATAGGCCCGACTCGCACTCAGAACAAATGAGACTCCCGTTGGCTGTGTGCTCGTGCGCGATGGCAAAATCATTGCCAAGGGCATGAACGCGACCAATGTCACGCGGAATGGTACCCGACATGCCGAGTTCATGGCCATTTCTGCATTGCTTTCCGTTCCCCGCCGTGACGGACCTAAGACCACATGCCTCAAACCCAAGGTGCCACCTAAGCGAGAGCCGGTGGTGGGTGAGGACGGGGAATCTGACACTGCCTCGATAGAATCAGAGTGGCGATCTCCCGATGAAGGCAACGAAGACGGTAGCAAGGGTCATTTATATCCATACGGCCAGAAGCTGCTTCCTGACGAGCGTGTGCCTCGTAGCATAATCCGGGACAGCATTCTGTATGTAACTGTCGAGCCTTGTGTTATGTGTGCGTCCCTACTTCGACAACTAGGCATCAAGAAGGTCTATTTCGGTGCCGTCAACGACAAGTTTGGGGGTACGGGAGGAGTCTTCAGCATTCACGCCAACTCCATGCCAGTCGCTGCAGACGGCCAGACGGCCAGCGCTCATCCTCAGCCCAAACCGGTCCAGTATCCTGACGGAGGTGGAAGCCTAGGAACCTCTTTCCCGCCAGGGGGAGGAGATGGAGGCAACGTCGAGCACGGCTATGAGATTGAAGGAGGCTGGGGCCGCGATGAGGCCGTGGCTCTGCTTCGTCGGTTTTACGTGCAAGAGAATGGCAGAGGTAAATGCCCCGTTTCTCCAATCAACTCACCAGTCGCTTTGCCAACGTTTGCTAACCAACGACCGCATAGCACCTGTCCCACGAAAGAAGGAAGGTCGAGCAGCGCGCTTGGCTGCCATGATGGAGAAGGATGGCGCTGCCACACCCTCCGATACCGCCGACAGCAAAGATGTAGCCACCGAAGATGGTGACATTGCTGAGGCCAATGGTGACTTGAAGGAAAACATTGACCCTGCTGACAAGAGCAGCAAGCTTTCTCAGAGTGACGGGGCGGCAAAGGAATTCTTGTCCGAAGATGGAGCGCAGAGTACAGCCATTTGAGACGCCAAAGTTCTTGGAACCTCGGCTGAAGGCGACTGCTTGTCTCTCTTTCTTTTTCTTTTTCCATCTTTCAAACATCATTGAAGCATAATTGGCGTCTTATACTTGCTTTTCATCTTGCAGCTTTTGTGCTGCCTTGCTTCGCAAAACAAAGACTAGGGCCCGGAAGAGCTTCTTTATAGAGTATAAAGACAGCAAACATCAAGGAAGGTCATTTTGGAGTTTATAAATTTGTCAGCTAATATAAAAGAGAACGTGCTGCAAAGTGCGCTCTTTTTGTTCGGCCAATTAATAAGTCATGTCTGTATCGTCCTGCCTGTGTTGTTCTCGGTTGTCATGATAGCCCATGCAAAGAATCCGCCTTATGAATGGCGTCCACCTTTCAGTCGGAAAAAGAAATAAAAAATAAGAATAAACTAAACATCAGCAATTTACTTGGTGATTTCTGTTGTCATAAGACAACAAAAAATAATTTTTCGATGCGTAATCTGGGAATCGAACCCAGGGCTCCCCGACGTTGCTCGGATGGCAACGGAGAATTTTACCACTAAACCAATTACGCTTTGTGATTCGTTGTCTGATGCAATCGAAGGACGACTCATGAACCTGTCAGATGCTGGAGCATCTACTGATACCTTCCTTACCAGTTCATCGATCCATGCTTCAATCGCTGTAGGTTGCAGGATGATTTTAAACCTCACCTGGTATATTTTCGTATATCCAGCATCGATACTATGTCATGGGTGCCTGAATAGGCAATCTTGCAGTACTGCCGGCTCTTCGAATCTTTTCTCGCAAGCCTATAACCTAGCACCACTTCCATCAGAGGGAGATGGTGATTGATGACTGAAGCACCAGAGTGGGGTATTTCTGAGCTTGCGAGTGACTGTATTCTACATGAGGTCGAGGCCAAAGGGGCGTTGGGAAAATTGACTAATTAGCGGAGGCTGCTGCGGTGGACGCCTGAGCTTTCGAAGCTCTTCAATAAGGGAAGATGAGAAAGACTTTCTGAAACGGAGTGTGAAAGGTGCGATGATTTGCCTTGTTGATTACTGCGAAGATGGTTGGCGCGAACACCAAGGATATATTCAGGAGTATCTCACGATTCCAAAGTTGGGAGGAAGTTGGAATAATGGTAGGCTTGTGGTCTATCTCAGCTGGCTCAGACATGATATAATGCCCGCTAGCCTACCTTACGTCCAAGCAGTCGATGAAGATGGTGCTTCAACGTTTTATCGACGATGGTTAGGTCACATTCCGCACTATAGATGAAGGTCTGCTGAAACGCTTTGCCTATAACGAGTGTGCTATTGAGGCCGGCATTTTAATTCTTTAGGTATGCTCTCTTTCGGATTTGAAAGGCGAATTACCGACCGTTGGACTTGTCTTCTCTAAAGTGATTGCAGACGATTCCAAAGAACTTCGGCGTCAAAAGTCAATCAGGTGGCCGAGAAACTGATGGATCTGCTGTAAGTCATAGCTCGTGGGGGCCTCGGCCAGCATATCACCGCAATCGCGCTGGCAGCAAGGTGGAGCAGCTTGTGCGAACAATAGCCTCGTTTTGCTCACCTACAGCTTCGTTACACGTGTTGATGCAGGGCGGGCGGGACCCCTTTTACACCCTGGTTGGACGAATTCATAGGCTTATGTAGAGTCGCGGCCTGTATGCGGCCCACAAATTGGAGGCATGAGATGCGTGGGTTCCTGGCTGCGGGTTACGAAAACATACCTTAGTACGTAGGTAGTATGACTGGACTGATGTCCGTTGGCCGGCCTCATGCAAACTGGCGGTCATGCTGTCAAGGTCGATACCATGTAACAGCGTAGGCACTTTCTTCTTTACCCCGAATCCGTAGCGCAGCCGATCTGAAGCAGGGGTGCCCCCATGATGGAGTGAAACGGATAAGAACAAGAGTTGAATTGACAAGGCCGCATACTCTACGAAATGTTGTATGATCAAAACTTCCTCATACGAAAACGATTGTCCCATTTCCGAAGACATTTGTCTCTTCTTGTTTTGCTTTCAACTCCCTTCGAAAAGCCCTTGGAAGTAGTACAAAAGGTAGCTCGCCGCAGAAAGCGATGCCAACGCCCGGAGTCATGAACTCTATGGGCGACGGCAGAGAAGCCGCGAAGCGCCAAGCCGTCATTGTCGTATCGATCGCGGCCACCGTCTTCATCCTGTGGCCAGAACGGTTCATCATCCTAAGAAACCTATGCCTGGTGCCGTTGTTGGCATGGCTGACCGCGGCTGTGTTTGATCTGAAGCATGGCGCCTTGGATGCATGGGATGGAATTCCACCCTGGCTAAAGAGAGTGATTGGCGCAAGCAGTCATGAGGGAGCTTCTCGAATTGATACTCGAAGGCTACAGCACCACACAGATGCGAGGACAGCATCAGACTATGTGCACACGCTTCTAAGCGAAGCAACTTCTCTAATCACAAGAGAAGCGGTAACGCTGTGGAGAAACGCTCAACGTATTCTGTCCGAATGGATTCGCGTGGCCATCAACTCAGCGGCCCTTCAACGTTTGTGGCCACCACCTTTCTCCCCTCCGTCTTCTGTATCGATTGTGTGCACGGAATATCTAATAAAGTTCGATTTCACCCAGGAGTGCTAGATTTTATAAGCCGCCAACTTTTGCAACATCCGATGGGTGCGCCGGGGCCAAAGTTTACTCAATACTATGGCATTATCGTCAAGACTCACAGGAAAACTCCCCTTGACTACGGGAGTGCATCTTGGTATCCAGCTCCGCCTTGCCGCGATAGGGAACCCAGCACATGGCTCGCGTTTCCGTGGAAGGCCCAAGTCGACGGGGCGTCGTCGTCTGCTGCTTCCTCGATATTCAATGAGCGTTGGGACCCTAACACCTATCTCACGTTCTGCCTCGTAGAGAAGGATGTCTGGGAGAATGAAGAAGAGCCGATATGCGAAGCGCTGGGGACTGCGTTATGTTGGGATGTCTTGGGAAAGGATGGTGGAAAGGTCGCTGGGAAGAGCTTAGCCTGGTCCGACATATGCGACATCGGCGGTATCGAAGTGATTGGGCTTGGAGACGGGCAATATGACGCTGTGAAAAGATGTCAGGATAGTAAGTGCGCCTTTTTTTTCTATTCTTGACTATGCAGGAGTGGTCTGGAGTCACAATGTCGGCAAATGCTAACGAATTCGGGCATCGCTGTCTAGGTGTTGAATCATTGTGGAAGAATTGGGATCATATGTCGAGTTTCTGGAACGACCTGGACTTTGCTGTCGTCCTCGGACTCATATCAATGGGTTCATCTGCCACTGCAAAGTCTGTGGAAACATATCAAGCCCTTCAGAAACTTAGGAAGAAGGATTTGCAAGCACAGGCTGGTGCCCGGGACATGGCGCGAAATCCCCTTGCCTTCAACCCACTCTTTCTGATGGCCACAGGCGGCTTTGCAGATATGGGAGAAGACTTGTCAAGACCAAACCCATTTCAATATGCAAGGAGGGACTGGAACGGCAGCTGGAACAGTCCGAGGAGAGTGAGCAACGAGGTTGGCGCGGTTGCCGGTGCTGAGCTGTGGTCCCGATGCCCGCGAAGACGGGCGAGTTATCAGAATTTGATGGCAGATTTTCCTATTTTGAGAGCGTTGTTCGAAAAAGAAGAAGAGTGGAATGAAAAGCAGGAGAAGCGGAAGATGGAGGAGAGGGAAGGCCAGAATGGTGAAAGCAGGAGGACAACAAGACGCCGGTTCAAGCTCGACAGCGATGAGGTGGAGGGAGAAAAGCTGGATCATCTCCTAGAGAATAGTTTTCTTGGGCATTTGTCGGAGCTGATTTCCGACTGGTAGAAAGGGAGGGGGGAGAATATTACGTCCAGTATCTGCTTGCTGAAGCGACGCTCGAGGGGGATCCAGAGCATCAATTAAAGGATATGTATATATGAAATCTATCGATCGGGAAATCAACTAGTCGGTATCGCATCAAAGATCTCTTCAATATTTCAATTTCTTCCATTTTCAATTTCCCTATCTTGGTGTTTTGGATAAAAGTACTGCAGTGCATACAGATGCACCTTCCCAAGTCTAGCCAAATGCATTCGTCTTGCTCTTGAGCGGCAGCGGAAGGTGCATCTAGTGCATCTGGTGAGCGGTCCTGCCATCAGAAAGAGCGCCTACTGACCGTCGCGACCGTCTGACATCATCGCTAGGAATAGCATCTGAGGGAGGGGACAAAGTGATAGAGTGAGAGCACACGGTATATTGCCTTTTCTTTTCTTCGACGACTGAGGCCATCACGGGCGGTTCTGCTTCGCCTTGAAAAGCCTATGGTATGCAAAATAGTCGATACCGTGACAAGAATCCAGCAACCCTCGGTCGCTGCGGACATGAATTCAAAATTCATTCAACACACACACCATCTTTGGCGCCACATGCCAGAAACCTGGAACGACGTCTCACTATCAATGTCCAAGAATGTATCAACAGCAGAGTACTACTACTACTCCGTATGGAGCCCTCCATCCATGCAAGATGCGATGCGTTTCCAAGAATAAACACGAGCCCATAGACAACCTCCAGCCAATGCCCTGGCGCTGCGTGCCCCAATGGCCCGCTTCTAGTGGCTGCTGCTGGAGCTCGAGTTGCTGGGCGGAGGCGCAGCGCCAGACAATAAACTCCAGCCCATGATCCATCAGCGGGATAGTGCTGCTAAAAAGTACGAGTAATACAGGCGAGTACAGGAGCGTCATTGGTGGGCAGGAGGGACACGAGAGGCCCCAGCCCGGCCCCCCTTACAGCCCTTTTCAGGGGCAGGACAGCTAAAGCGGCCGTGGGAACAGAGACGGAGGCAGCGCTTGGATATAGGTAGTTACAGGTACGGAGTGGTGGTGGAAGATGGTATTATTGTACGGAGTAGAGGTGATGCCGGAGGCCCTTGGGTAGAAGCCTGTTGGTTTCTTTTGATTGTTTACAAAGCATCACAAGCGTGATTCAAAGCTAGATAGTCCAATCAATGCAATGAACATAAGCAGCTGCTAGCATCATAAATAATTGTGTCCAATGCTTAGTACTTCTTATCCGTGTCTGGTGTGTCCGCACGGAGATTCCCTGCCGCTATTTCGCGACCCCCCGAATGCGGCGTCAGTGTCAGCCTCGCCCTGCCTCTTCTCGCTCTGCTAGCACGAGTCGCTCGGATCCGTTTTGGTTTTGGCTTTTTTGTTTTGGCTCCGGCCTGGTTGGTTTTGATTTTCTGCCATTTATTTAACACTGATCTGCAAAGTCCAAACTACGACAGCGTCATCCTCGATCCCCCTCTTCTCTCTCTCTCTCTGTCCAACAGTCCCATCCTCTTCCATTCGTTCTCTTGCCGTCCGCGCCTTATCAGCTTTCCTCTATTCGACGTCATCTTCATTTCAACCCACCTGTCGATTTCGATTGATTCATTGATTTTCTCTCGCCTCTCGCGATACGATCCAATACTCTCGAACCTAATCATCAACAACGCGCGCCCATTTCCCCCCTATAGTTCCAGCCAGCCTCTCTTCGCTCGCTCAATCGCCTTGTCCGAAAAGCAAAAGCACCACGACCATGTCGCCCTCCATCATCCCTCCCATCACCGTCACCATGGCCGTCCAAGATGGTCTCTTCGCCGAGGACCTCATCTCCCCAGACGTGTCTGCCGCCCTGCCGCAAGGCTACAAGCTACGAGCCCTTCGTCGTTCCGACTACGACTCCGGCTTCCTCGACTGTCTCCGCGTGCTGACCACCGTCGGCGACATCAGCGAGGAGCAGTTCCAGAAGCAGTACGATAACATGGCCGCCCAGGAGGGCTACTACATCATCGTCATAGAAGACACTTCCCGCGAGAAGCGTTCTGTCGTGGCTACTGGTGCCTTGATAGTCGAGCACAAATTGTAAGCCGTCTGTCCCCGTCGGGAGACTGCATGCTCCTAGTGCCGTGGCTCTTCCCCAATCCTCGCGAACGAATATGCACGCCCAGCGGCTAACACATCTATTCTACAGTATACACAGCTTGGGCAAGGTCGGCCACATCGAGGACATTGCCGTCTCCAAGGATCAGCAGGGCAAGAAGCTCGGTCTCCGACTGATCCAGGCCCTCGACTACGTCGCCGAAAAAATTGGCTGCTACAAGAGCATCCTCGACTGCAGCGATGCCAACGAAGGCTTCTACGTTAAATGCGGCTTCCGACGAGCAGGTCTACAGATGGCTCACTACTATGAGGGAGGCAAAAGTAAATCTCACTAAATCTCGCGTCCTCTTTTGACTTGATTTCTTCCCTCTTCGCGTTTGTTCAGCATGGAACAGCACCTACAACACCCCCTCTACACTACAATGCCTCTCTACTCCCTTGGAACATGAGCGACCAAAGCACCTTTTGTCTTCGTGCAAGTAACGACGCGTCCTTTTCTTGGTTTCAAAACTCCATAGCTGTGTTGCATAGGAGCTGATGATTTATTCTTGTTTTTTTCCCAACGGCGCAGGCAGTAAAATCTAGAAGGAATTGGATGATTTATTAGACCTCCCGGACATGACAAGAGATGGATGAGACGATAGAGCCGACAGATGATAGATTAGTCTTGTTGAATGCGCGACTTTCGCATCGCACGAGGACGCCGTTGACATGGCACCCTCTTCACATTCCAAGCATCCAACCGACGGATTCGGCGAGAATAGGACCCTTTTTTTTTGTCCCCTGGGGGCAACAGTGTCTCACATATAGTCGCATCTAAAATAAAGAAGAAAGAAAAAAAAGAAACGAACTTATCTACATCTATCGTCGTCTGTCGTGTGTCATAACTTGTGTGTCATTAAGCTCGAGTGTCAATATACATCTCTACCGTCCCATCCATCCACCATCCACCACCAACACATGCCCGCTCACGTATGCGCTCGCCTTGCTCGCCAGATACACTGCCGTGCCCTTAAAGTCCTCCGGCGTGCCCCATCTGCCCGCTGGGATTCGGGCGCTGATGCTCGCCAGCCTCTCTGCATTGTTCAGCAGGGCCGTGTTCATGTCCGTCTCGATGTAGCCCGGCGCAATGGCGTTGACGGTGATGCCCTTGGCCGTCCACTCGTTGGCAAAGGACTTTGTCACCTGGCCCACGGCGCCCTTGGACGCCGCGTAGGCGGGCACGGTGAAGCCGCCCTGGAAGGTGAGGAGAGAGGCAAAGTTGATGATGCTGCCGCGGCGGCCGGTGGCGGCTGAGACTGGCAAGGAAAGCATCTCGCGGCCAAAGTCGCGGCAGAGGGTGAAGACGGCGTTGAGATTGACTTGCAGGACCTGTAGGAACGGTGTAAGCGTCTACGCAGTTTTCGTTCATTCATCGCACCATGCAATATGTGAATATGCTGGCAATATGCCCAAGCGGAACATGCACATCTCTTTCAGCAGGGTTTACGCACATCATTCCAGTCGTTATCGGGAAACTCTTCGCAAGGATGCCTCCTCTGGATGCCGGCGCAGTTGACGAGGATATCAACCTTGTGCCCAGCGCCGGTGACGTCCTTGGCTAATCTCGCGACATGCTCCTGAATAGCAAGATCCGCCGTGAATATCCACGCCTTGCGGCCAACTTTCTCAATGGCTTCCTTTGTCGCCGTCGACGTAGTGTCTCGCTATCTCAAAGCTGGTCAGTCTGGTGATTCCCCCGCCCCCCTCTTCTTTCCAAAGCCGCAATTGAGCGATCAATTCTTCTTTATTATCATGATATTTTTACCTGGATGAGAATAATGTCTGCGCCAGCTTCGGCCAGGCCAACTGCGACAGCCTGTCCGATGCCTCTCGTGGCGCCGGTGACAACCGCCGTAGAACCCTCGAGGGAGAAGATGGAAGAAGCCATGGCTAGAACCCCACGGAAAATTAAGAGGCGTTGTCAAGGAACGAGGGACTGCGCTTGTTGGAAAGGAAAGAGGTATTTCAAAAAGACAAGAGACTCGACGGAGAAGAGTTGTGAGCCACCCTCTCACGGACAAATTCCAGGGTAACCTCCGATGACGAAGATGGGGGGATCAACCAGAATCATATGAATCGTACGGATCCTTATGGAGGGGCATCTTCTTAAGCTTGCCCCGCGATTTGTCTAAATGAAATTGGCTTCCATTCTCTTTTGCTTGACCCCCCCGGAAACGGGACCGGAGGCTCCTATTACGGCAACTGTTGCCGGGGGCGGGCCTCCAAGGGCATCAAGCCATCTCTTCAGCTTCTGGTGGGCGTGGTTGGTCAGGCCATTGGCGTTTTTTCATTTGAGGGGTTTAAACACCCGAATTTGTGGAGTTTGACTTGCCGGCGCCAGGCGCTTTTGTAAAAGAGTTCGGCTCCTGTTCCTTGATACGGAACCCGCGAAAGCTACACGCTTACGTCGTACGATATCGGAGCTTCAAGCGTGTTTCCTTGTGTCATGGCTTGTTAGGAAGCCCCTTGTATTCTTTGATCACGGGAGCAGTGTTTTCAAGTTTGTGTAACCGGGTGACTAGTTGAAAGGCATTGCTTCTCGATCCTACTCTATCTGTGTGTACTGCCCAAGGGACTGGGTCCGACACTTGGCTCCAATCTATTGCAACCCTCAGCCTCTTTACTACTACTACTATAGCTACTGCAACCAGACAGCCATCGGGTTGAGCAGTAACCTCATTCTGAATATCCGTCATGTCTGTGGAAAAAGTCAAGGCTTCCGTCTTACATGGCGAGAAGGACCTCCGATTGGTATGTGGCTCATCTCACGCATAGTTATACCACGGGCTGTAATGTGAAAAAAAAAGAAGAAAAAAAAGAAGAAAAAAAAGAGAGAGAAATGAAATGAATAGCACCAGCTAACCTGGCTTCTCGATTCAAAGGAGGAACGCGATCTTCCAGCTCCCTCTGCAGATGAAGTCCAAATCGCCGTCCAGTCCACCGGCCTCTGCGGCTCGGACCTTCATTACTTTGGCCACTATCGCAACGGCGACATCCATGTCCGCGAACCGCTGACCCTCGGCCATGAGTCCAGCGGCACGGTGGTCGCGGTGGGATCTGGCGTCACCAACCTCAAGCCGGGCGACCGAGTCGCTCTCGAGGTTGGCCTGCCATGCGAAAACTGCGAGTATTGCAACAGCGGGAGGTATAACATCTGCAGAGGCATGAAGTTTAGGAGCTCGGCCAAGGCGTTTCCGCACATGCAGGGAACGCTGCAAGAGAGAATCAATCACCCTGCAAGATGGGTTCACAAGTATGTCTGCCACGGCTTGCGATGGAACCTTGAGCTGATCAGAGCAACGCAAGGCTTCCCGATGCCATCTCCCTCGACCTGGGCGCTCTCATCGAGCCTCTCTCCGTGGCTATACATGCCCACCGCCGTGCCAACCTCTCCTCTGAAACCACAGCCCTCGTCTTTGGAGCCGGGGCCGTTGGCCTCCTCTCTGCCGCCGTGAGCAAGGCCAACGGCGCCTCGGCCGTCATCATCGCCGACATCCAAAAGGACCGCGTGGACTTTGCTGTCAACAACGGCTTCGCCGACGCGGGCTTCGTCGTGCCGCTGGCTCGCCCGCAGACGCTTGACGAGAAGCTGGCATACGCAGAGCAGGTTGCGGAGCAAGCCAAGAGCGTTAAAGTGAATGGCACAGAGGTTGGCGAGGTTGGGGCCGTGTATGAGTGCACAGGCGTGGAGTCTTGCTTGCAGAGCGCAATCTATGTGAGTGCTTCTTCTTCTTCTTCTTCTTCTCCTAGTACTATTACTACAACATCCTATAACCCTCGCCTTTGTTGATTGGTATGTGGCATGATGTATTATATGAGTGTGACTGACGTTGTTCTTTTCGATTTCACGCCAGGCTACGAAGCCGGGTGGAAAAATCATGATCATCGGCATGGGCACTCCGATCCTTACCTTGCCCATGTCTGCCGCTGCTCTTCGAGAGGTCGACCTCGTTGGCGTCTTTCGATATGCCAACACCTATCCTGCTGCCATCGAGATCCTGTCAAACAGGCCGGCTGGCCTGCCAGACCTGCAGAAGCTCGTCACACATCGCTTCAAGGGCCTTGAAGAAATCCAGCATGCGTTTGAGATGGCGGGCAAGATCAAGGACGGGGAGGGCAACTTGGTCATAAAGGTGATTGTGGACATGTCATAGCTGTGATTTAGGCTGCCCAATATTCAATGATTTATGATTCTTAACGACATATACATGATATATTTGCTACGGAATGTGACTGTTCCAACCCGTGTCTCCTTTTCGCCGCAGCCCAACTGTCTGACTCTATTTCTATGACTTGTCCGGGAAGCCAAAGTCCACACCAAATGGCGGGTAAACATAGCGTTTCAGCTCGCCCTTTTTGGTCAGCTCATCCGAGTAATCGTTTAGCAGCTTCGTGTCCTCGTCATCCAAGCTGACAAGTTCCAGGTTGGCCTTGATGCGGGCTGGTGTAACTGACTTGGCCAGCACGGTGCTGCCACGGTTTACTGCCCCAAGTGTAAGCGAAGAAGGTAAAGCCAATATCACGATAAGGTCTCGAGACGAAGAAACTGGAGACACTTACTATGGTAACTCAGCAAGACAGTCCCTGGAGAAACCTTCTTCTTCTCAGCAATCTTCACCACTGGCTCCGCGCTCATCAGAGGACTGCCCGTGCTGCCCAGGGGGCTGTACGCCATGACGTGTATGCCTTTTTCCTTGCAAAAGTCGACAATCTCCTGCTGTGGGAGACTGGGATGGTTTTCAATCTGGTTGACAGCTGGAATGACGGTGGCATGCGGGAGGAGCTCTTCGAGATACTTTTTGCTGTACTAAATCGTACCCATAATCTTGTTAGATTGTAGAAGAAGAAGAAGAGGACAATATTGAAGACAGCTAGGAGAAAAGCAAGGTAAACGCACGTTGCTAACGCCAATGGCCTTGGTCTTGCCCGTCTTGAGGACGGCCTCCATTTGCTTCCAGCCTTCGACGTGGTTATAGTCGCGGATGACATCTCGCTTGCCGTCAGGCAAGGTAGGAAACTTGTCGTGATTTCCTGTTCACGAGATTAGATCAAACGGGATATTGGAAGAAGACACTCGTGTCTCTCACCTTTGGGGTTCAACAGAACAGGCCAGTGCTGAAACCGCCTCGCCCGTCAGCTCATTCTTTTGCAGTTCAACTTGCGATGCCTCAGATCATGTGCACTCACCACCAGTAATAAGTCGACGTAATCCAACCCCAAGCTCTTCAAGCTCTTGTCCAAGGCTTCTGCAACCCGGGTATTGTACGTGGCCCATACCTTTGTCACCACAAAGACGTCCTCCCGCTTCACGCCCTCCGCAAAGGCCTCCTTAAGACCCTCGCCGACTTCGTCCTCGTTGCCGTAGCAGTAGGCTCCATCGACGAGCTTGTAGCCGTTCTTGAGCGCATAGGAAACGGCGGTTCGCACCTCACCAGCCTGAGACTGCCATGTTCCTGCATGATAGAAATGACAGAAGGACCCTGGTTAGCTTTTCGCTGCTCCATCGCCCTCAAAAGTTGTTTCCTTCGCCATCTGAGAACTCGACCGTTCGCGACGGCTGTCCCTCCTCTCAAGAATCTCGTCTCTGTGAGCAAAAGGACGTACCGAGACCAACAGCAGGAATATCCTGGCCGGTGTTGAGTTTGAACGAAGTCGTAACCATTGTCTCGATTGATTCTGCCCAAGATGACTGATATTCTGCTATACACTGGCGCCGCGAGCAATCTAGTCCGGTCGTTGCAGTGAAAGAGCACAAAAGATCTTTCACCTTCTTCGTCTCTTTTCAAACGTCCCTCAACGTCGCATCTCCCACTTCACCCTCTCTTACAAGCACCGCTCCCCCCACAACCCCGATCTCGCTTCCTGAATAGGCTGTCGTCGGCGGGCAGCCGCTGGTAAAGCCCGCGGACCAAGCTGGAATGCTTCCAATGGGCGAGCGCCATCACTGCGTGGGGGGGCCGCCATGGCCCAGATTCTAGCCAAGGAGAAATCAATCCGTCTGGGGAGGCACCAATGCGCGGCTTTGCGGGTCCTAGACTGGAGACGCCATGCCAAAAAACTTGAGCTGCCTTTTTGTCTTTTGTTGTATGGAGAAAGCCGCATTGCGAACATGCATGCTATATATGTAAGAAGAGACACGTTTGCAGATATGGTGGGCGCTTATATATATCGGACGCATATGTACGCAGGGAACATTACGGGCCTTATTTCATCCTTGAGCGACTGGGCGCTTGCCGTTCGATCATCATTTACAGATGGACAACATGAACAGAGAATGAGCATGACTATTTGAAGAAAGAGAACAAATTTCTTTGTGCCAACAACGCCGCGTTGACCCCTGGGCACCTCCTCGATGCTTCTAGTCCGATTCTAATTCTACAACAGAACCTGCGATGCCTTGGAGTGAAAAAAAAAAAAAAAGACTAAAGGAAAAGTAAACATGGGAAACATGAGAGTTCCTTACACATGCCACATAGTACATGCCGAAAAGAAAGAAAAAGAGGAGGACAAGAAAGAGAAAAAGCGTCGGAACACTGCCCTGCGGTATCCGTGCCAGCTACATTTGCGTCGTCTATAACCGATTCAAAATTATTCATCCCGAGACCAGAACCCATAGTCTAAATCACACGCTTTAGTTAGTCATTTGCCATTGGTAGAAAGCACACACGGCCATCAGAGAGTAGAACGCGCGGAAAAACACTCACAAGAAGAAAATCATCAAAACGCCAAACATCTTGGCAATCAGCCATCGATTGCTCGATACTCGTGACCAGTACTTCATTAGTTCGCGTTGCGCCCCTTCCACATTGTCCACAATGTCTTCTGTGTTGGCATCGATCCTCTCAATCATCTCGCTCTGCTCGGAAACCATGGTGGCCAGCTGGCTAAAGATGCCTCCCAGCTCGTTGATTGTCCTCTCAATGGCTTCGATGGCCTCCCCTCTCTGCTGGATATAGGTATTCGTCGGGTTTGCCTCTTCCATCATTAGCAGCTGCTGGTCGCCTATGGGACCTGGATTCAGAGAAAGCGTGTCGTTGGCCGGCGCGGGCGATGCTCGGTTCGGGGTTCCGTAGAGGGGTGAGGCCGACTGCTGCAGTGACGGTTGCGCATGCTGGGACACTGAAGATATAAAGTTTTCTGTTCGTGACCTCGACGCCTGAATATTTCTTGTCCGGGCTTCTAATACATCTTTGAAATTGACCGAAACATCCGTCAGCTTGCCCTGCAGCAAGTACACAACATTTTTGTTATGTTCGCCCTCCTGGTCAGCCTTGGGATGCTGCTGCTTGGACATGGCCTGCAGGGCGCTAATCTGCTGGTTCAGGGACGACAAGTCTTGTTTGATGACGAACGTAAGTTCATTGATCTCTACAGGCCGGTCATCGAAGAGAGTGCGACGTTTTGCAACTATTGTATGTTAGCTTCAAGGTTCCCCGCGCCCATTCCTTCAAGTCTCATTTCAGTTCCTCACGAGATATCACGGGGCTTATACTCACGTTGCGCCAGCTTTTCTAGCTTGCCCATGGTGGCCGAGATGCCTCGCCCAATCTCGGCAGCCTTCCTGGCAAAGTCTGATCTTCTCGTTCTGGCATCTCCGTTTGCGGCAGACTTTTGCGCGTCGTTCAACAGCGACCTCCGCTGCGAGCCGACCTTGTTGGCATTTTGGCGACGTTGGGCCTGAGCAAGGACTGATTTGAACTCGGCCGTCCGATCTTGAATCGATGCGACAGCCATCGCGGATGTGGAGACTCAAGGATAAGTGCAATTCGAGGCTACGGGGTATTCGGCGGCAAACTGCGACCAGCGCGTCCGGCGACGAGAAAGATGCGTAGGCTACGGCAACACTTGATTCCGGCGTGGATATCTTCAAGGCTCGTTCGTCGCCTCGGCAAAGGCAAACGGGAATAATAGTAATCGAGACAGTACTTTGTATCGCAACCCCCAAGCGTATTAATTCGAAAGACTTGTACTGGGTATAGCGTACTTCGTATCGTGAGAACCGAGTAAGGACCGGGGAAGCGAGGTAGCAATGAATAAGCACTTCGGTCGCTTCGGGGACGGGCGGCTCGAGAACAGCGATACGGCAAGGATAGATATCTGATATTAATTAAACGGGCTCAGCGCCAAGTAAGACGTAACTCGAAATAGCGATAAGGAGCGACACCACGAAGGGGAGGGTTAAAGGATGGGAAGGATGTCGATGGGTTCGTTCGCCGGCCGCTTAGCGTTAGGGGAGTTTGATGAAATGAATCCACGTTGCTCGAAAGCTGCGAGTTGCCACACGTGCCCTTGCTCTGCACTAGGGCGCTTTTGTCCTAGTCCGCCGTGCCTTGCTGGATGCGTGCCGACGTCGATATTAATCATTACGCAGTATTTACGAAGTACTGCTCTTAGAGGCGAAGAGGCCACGGGACCGGCTTGGTGTTGGAGTACAGCCACAAACGGGAGGACTATCTGTGCCACACTTTCCCTTACCGAACGGGGCAGCACAAGTACGGAATACGAGAGACGAAAAGTACCTTATACTTTCAGTTCCAATGGCGTCGGTATTCATCCCAGAGTATCAATTACAGACTTGTCCGCACCTCTCGCAACTCCCTGCTCTGTGCCGCCTTCCTGCCGCTTCGTTCGTCACCAGCCACAGCGCTGCGACGCGCCAGCCTCCTCAGGATATCCCCAAGCATAGGCCGAAAAGCATTGGCCTTGATCTGCCACGACGATCCCACGCCTCTCCCTCCTTCTCCTCCTCGCCAGCTCCAGCGACCGACCTGCGATCACAGCGCTTTTTCATCCCTGTATCAGCATTGTTGGTGTCTTCTTGCTCTGGGCTTTGCTGGGTCTGTGTTAGGCCTTGCCGGTGACATCGCTCTGCTCGAGTTTAATAAATTTCGCAAGCAACATTTCACTGCCATCGCCGTTTACTGTGGCCTGCCTCTGCAAAGGAAGAGTGTGATTAGCGCCAGCTTGACATCCTGGGGAGGGGACAGACTCCCAGGCGGACGTCTGCGCTTCGCCCGTAGGAGCATGCTATTGAAATTACATCCAGGACGAGTTCGCTTCGTGGCCAAGACAACATGGACGGTTCTTACAGCCACCCAGTGAGACGTGCTCAGTCTTCTTTGTATGTCTCTGCCTCTCGCTTCTGTCTCTATTGTTCTGCACTGCGTGGCGTTGCCTTGCATTGGCTTGTATCGCCCTATTGATCGACCCATTGTTTGCTGACCGAAACTCCCCGTCGGGCTCTCTAGAACTCCGGAGACACCCTCAACGAATGCTTATCAGGTTAACGTGAGCCGGAAAAAGACGAGGAAATGGGTGGAAGCCAAGGTACAGAGCTACGATGGCGACGACTGGGGGGCAGATGAGTTTGAGGACGACGACGAGTCTGACCATGAACCTCCTCCGCCGCCGCCAATCAATCCCTCTCTGCGCACATTCTCCGGGACCGAATTACTACACTCGTCTCGTCAGGCCACACCGAGTCCAACCTCGAGCCTAAGTGCGCTGCCGTCTCTGCGAGTTCAAATCCAACAACAACAACAACAACAACAACAACAACAGCAGCAGCAGCAGCAACAACAACAACAACAACAGCAGCAGCAGCAGCAACAACAACAACAACAACAGCAGCAGCAGCAGCAGCAGCAGCAGTCGGCCGCAGCGCCACCCACGAGTCAGCCTCCTCTGATTGGAGTCACTTCACCCGTCGTTTCAGACCTGTCGTTTCACAGCTCCTCGGAGCCGGTGACCAATGATCAGCTTGTATCACCTCAATCTGCAACCACTTTTCAGGGTCGCGACAGCGACAATAGCCTGTCGCTTGCCGGCATTGCTCAGTTGCCTGCACAAGTGGCCCCAGGTCCCGGTAGCTATGATGGATCACGCTCATCGAGTTTTGAAAGAGCTACAAAGCCTACGCCTACGCCTACGCCTCCAGCTATTGGCGATCGTTCCGCGGCGGTAGATGCTGAGCCATCTAGATCTTCTCCACAACCATTATCCGCCAAGGATAGACGCGACACGTGGGAGAGGGACGACGACGACGATGCTTCTCACGCTGATGAGCATGATACCCAACCGCATCACCTGGACGCTGTAGATGAAGCCAGAGCAGCGGCGCAGGGAATCGACCGCGGGCGAATGTCCGTTAGCCCCAAGCTTCCGGACTTTGCGCGCATGTCTGCGTTTGGGAGCGACCTCTTCTCTTCCTCGCTGGGCAATTTTCCTCAGGAGCCGCCGTCCGGTGAAGACCAAGCGAACAAAAAGGAGCCGGCTACGAGCTCGGAGGCCGTATCCGACGATGTCGCTACTGACTCTAAAAAAGACGTTCAAGCGGGAGCAGCTGGTAGCCAGCCATCTTCCCAGTCTCTCGTGATTACGCATGACACTCGACAGGCGGAAGATGAAGATCCATCAGAGACGCAAGGGGGTGCCTCGTTGCGTGGCGCGCAGCCCTCTCAGCCTGGAAGTCTATATCCTGGAAAAAATCTCCCTTCGATTCCGCCTCTCCGAACCCCCAGCCCTCACGAGCCGCGCAATGCGGTTCCTGTTGTGGAATCCCCAAGCACCAACATCACCCCGACAGAGCCTCTTCAGCCCCATAGAGGACAGCCTGGAACAGAGCTTGACGACGTTCAACTACTCCAAAGAGTGCCAACTTACAGTCCCGCGACGTCGTCCCCTTTGAAAGACAGTCCTCTTAAGGAGAATGATGTCCTGAGTGATGAGATTATGAGGACTCTCAGTCCCTCAGGCGCAACTCCCGCTCAAGCTAGGATTGGCGACGGTCCTCAACTACTACCTCCGGGATCCCGGAGTGCCGTCAGAGAAAGCAGCTACACTCTCATGGATTATGATAGCTATTGGGCGGATACTGCGGAAAATCCGACTCACGAGACTGCATCAGTGCCGCCATCTGGGGATTCGCAGGAGACAGCAGGTACTAATGACACACCCTCGTCTCTTCCGGCCAGACCCGCCTTGAATGTGTCTACTGATGCTGCGTCTTCGGTGGCTCCGACAACATTTGATTCTATATTCTCCCCGCAGCAGTCCAAGTCCGGCACTCAGAATCTGTCCCAGCAACTGCCACAGGAACAGCAACAGTCACAAGGCCAGCCACAGCCGCCTCTCCGGCGAAGATTTTCCTGGGAGGCTGAAGAAGATCCAACTCCTACTACTCAGACTCCCATCCTGGCTGAACCGACGAATGAGGGCACCACGCCTGCAGTTCAGCTTGCTGCGTTGCCTTCCAACCAAGCGGTCGAACCGCCCCTGGCGAATGTGAATAACGAATCGCGTAGCCACAGCCCTGTATCCCAGCTGTCACAGGGAGCGGTGCCAGACTCTGGCCTAGGTATCCTGTCTCTTCAGACATCGATTCCTCCTAGTGGTCCCTTGGGGCAAGAATCCTCACTACCTGACGCTCCTTCTCCGGTGTCTACGTCTGTGCTCAGCGACAAGCCTTCTACCACTGCCCATGAACAGGCGCGCTTACCTTTAGCGGACGAAAAGCTGCTCGCAGATCAAGGCTCGATAAGCCTGGTTACAGGAACCCCACCGCCGCCTGCAGAGTCTCACCCGGCTGTATCTTCACCGACTTCTGTGTCATCCATACCGGCTCCGGGGGCCCCTGTACCTAACCCACTTCCGCAGGCCAAGGCAATGAATTTCCGAGATATCATGAATCTGCCAACGCCTGCGGAGAGAATCGCAAAATACAACGAAGCGTGCCAGATCCTGGCGTCTAGAGACTCTGGCCTGCAGAGTTGGCTTTTGCACCTGACAACCGAGCACCCTGAGCTTGCCCAGGCTGGGTCGAATTCTGCCTCTGGAGGCTACACGACAGTTCAACCCACTAAAACGAACTTGCCGGCAGGATCCCAGCCTTCGACACAACAACCTTATTATCAGCAGTACCTCAATGCTAGCTCGCCAAGTACTACATCTGCGCCGCAGGGTAGTGGTGTTGGTGGTGCCGGTGGCGGTGGCGGCGCCCGTTCGAGGTTGGGTGGATTGACGATGCCATCTCAAATGTCTGGCAGTGCATTTAGTCACTCAGGCAATCAGATTGGCACCAAGAGCAAGGAGTTTATGCATTCCGCTGGGAAGATGGGCAAGGGGCTGTTGAACAAGGGCAAAAGCAAACTGCGCGGAAGCGGGGACAAGGTATTTCATTGATTGCTTCTTTCTCCAGACCCTACTCGCAGTGAGTGGGCCCTCTCTCTTCTTTCCCACGACAGAATAATACTTTTTTTTTTTTTGGTTCTCTTTCTTCTTGATACAATTGGTTATCTTGAATGATGCTATGAGATTGGGATATATGTACCCACTTCCCCTTATTTGGGGTCTAAAAAATATGGCATGATGTGATGGTGGCATATGAGATAGGAATTACACGGCACATGATCTGCCTCTTTTTTTTCCCTGTTGGACTTTACTCATCGTTCCCCTTTCACTCTGCCCTACTTCTCCCTTTTCCCCCTCCCTTCCTCCCTCCCTTCCTACGATCCCGATTTTATCATTGCCATAGACCACCTCTCTACCAGAAAGTGATGGATGAATATTAATACTTCTTTTCTTCTGCTAATTAGGTCGATTCGATCCCTCCGGAACACCCGGTCCCCAGCAAGCCCCAGCGACGCTCAACATGGAGGTTCAGTCTCGAGCCAAAACCTCGAGAAGACGAATCGGACCCACATTCCATTGATCAGATCTCCACGGCTGGGCCAACGGCGCCACAGCTGCCCGACCCGTCTCCAGTCTCACCCTTGAACGCCGCGTCTGGATCTGACTCCGCCTTTCCATGGACTGTCGCTACTGAGACCTCAGATGCCGACCCCTCGTCTGTAAAGCAGTCTGGCAATGAACACGTCAGACAAGATAAATTAGTAATTGCAAGTGCCTTTCTTCGTGGAGATTACACCGCAGCGGAGCCTTCGGACAAATTGTTTCCGGCTGGCCATGATATATCAGACGTAAACCCAGACATACTGGCATCCGACGATTGGGTCATGGTTCAACGCCAGGCCGAGCAAAGCCAGGCCCAGAGGGCGGCTTTGTCGCACAGGGCGATGCGTAGTGACGTCTCTGGGACTGGGGCCGGGACTGGGGCCCAAGCGTGGCAGCCACAAACTCAATCCCAAACTCAATCCCAGCCCCAGGACGGCTCGGATCCACCAAAACGTAGCTCGTCTTTTATCGGCCTGCCGCCCATCAGAAGGGGTTCAACATTTGGAGTGAAGTCGAAAGCGCGAAGGGCCACAGAACGCTTCGCTCTGGATGACGATGACGACGACGGCGACGATGTTGCTGGCATAACTGGTGATGGTGTTGATCTCAGCGTTCCCTTCTCGCCAGACGGCGCGAAAGAGAAGACGCTGCCAGTCTCTCCTCCAGAAACTCTAACGGGAGCAGGCGCCCCGCCGCCTCCAGGAGGACATAATGAGAGGCTTCTTCAGTCAGCACCCCCAGCACGAGTGGCAGCACGCCCTGATGTCGGATTTAGTCAGGGGCATATAACACCTAATGCGGATCGCCAGCAGCAGCATCATTCAGACAGGTCGAACCCTCAATTTATCGCCCAGACGTCGCCTCCGAATACGCAGCACGGAAGCACGCCAATGGTCGGCAGTCTAATACAAAAATTGCCCCCGGCAGGCCCTTGGAAGCTGGAAGAAAGTCATCTGACCGAACCCCTTCATCTGACCAAGAAGCGCTCTGGTACGGAATTTGCACAGCAGGCCATCTACCATGGCTATGATAAAGAGCTTGGGCTGGAGTTTCCTCCAGTACCTCCAGTACAGGGGCCCCCGGGACGATTCCGGAGTGATGTGCCGCCGTCATCTGCCCGTCGATATCCGGAGTTATTCTCGCTACCTCCTTCGCAAGACCCGCGGCAATTCGGTCGAGGCCAAGGTTACGCTCCTCCGCAGCTTCAAGGCCGCCTCCCAAGGGACGGAGTAGTTACTGCACAACTACAGCATGGCCAACCCGAGATCCCTAGCGGCGGCGGGGTGACGGAAGAACGTGGGCGCAGGAGAAATTCAGGGATTTTCAAAGATCTTACGCGGTTTGCGAGGGCGACCTCAAAAGAGCGCCGGGGCTCTCTTACAGATGCTAGACCTCCGTCTACGCCGCTTCGCGGTGATGAAGTATCTGAGGCCAGCATAACGACAGAAGATACACCAGACCGGAAAAGAAAGAGAGCTAGCTTCTTTGGGCTTGCAGGCCGGCGTTCATCGACTGATCAGGGCCTTCGAAGAGAGGATAGCATCAAACGACAAGCGCGGCAATCAGATGTCGGGCATCTTTCTGGACCTGGGACACCCTCTGATTCTCGTGAAGAGGGCAAACGCTCTCTCTTCAGCACCGCGCAACTTAAAATGGCTCCAGGGGGGTTCGCTCGTTCCGCTACGTCGACGTCTGCGCTTGACACCGCTCTCGGTGCCGGCAGCGAAGGCCGAGACAACAGCAACTCGCATAAGAGAAGAGTTTCCGACATTGCGAAAGCGTCCGGTATCGCGAGCTTATTCGCTCGCTCCCGACAGGACCGCGCTTCCACGGATGCAACGCCTCGACAAGATGGCAGACCAAGACAAGAATTTCAGATGCCAAATGAGGAGCGCGTCGTTGCGAACCGTCCAGTCATCCAATTGCCATCTCTAGATTTTCCATCTAGCTCGTTGGACCCCTTATCCAGCCTCGGGCTAGAAGAACCTCTTGACAATTATCGCCACGAGCAGACCGTGCAGCAGCGATTCGGCAATGTTGAAGCATCCCCATCTGGCCCGGCCAGTGTTCACAATCTTCAGAAGAACTCTCCAGCCCCTGGAAGCGAGCTTCTTCACATGGGAGGAGGACCTGCAGGTGCTTCGTCAGTCCCTCCGCCTGTAGAAGATAAAAGTGTTCCAAACGATGCTAATTTCCACTTTGAAGCGCCAAAAGAGCCTCTAGTAGGCTCCACAATAGATGAAAAGACGCCGAGACTTCAAGACTTCATATTCCAGGAGAAGTTGGCTGCTCTAGAAACTGGTGCATCGGGGGATGCTGTGAGCGAAGAAGAGGAGGTCTCGAGATCGCAGACAGTGTCGCCGGATATATCCATCTCTTCCAATGTCAAATTAGAAGAGCAGAACGGCCAGTACGTTGCCGCTCAACCATACAGGCACAATCCTGGGCAGAATGCAGTTACGGGAGAGATTTTGATTACACCTCCTCCGGAAAAGTCCCTTCTTGTGGAGCCCGATGGTATCGGCCATCTAGCAGTTCAACATGGCGCACCGCCATCGGTGCAATCCTTCCCATCGATCTCTTCACTCCGTGAGAAATCGGATGCCAAGTCTACCCAACAGGAAGGTCACAATGCACAAGACATTGAAGATTTTGTAGCGATATCGCCCGAACCGTCTCCGCAGGCTGCAAAATCCCAAATATCGGACAGAGCAACGACACCGTCGTCCCAGCATCAGCAGTTGCCTCCGCCAGCTACGGTGACAACAAGCTCGTTTGAGACACCCAATGCTGGTGCGCCAGCTCCTGTCACTCTTCAGTCTCGACCTGAGTCTCAACAGCAGCCTAATTCGCACCGAGGGCCCCTGGACACGGTGGAGCAACACCAAATCCCTGGGCAGGGCCTGTCGCTACCTGCAATCAGTCCACCTGCAGTCAGTCTACCATTACAAGCACAGACGCAAGCGCAATCTCACTCTCCACCCTCAGTGAGCATTTCCAATATGTCCATGACATCTGAGGCTGTAGCATCGGCACGAAACAGCAGTCAAGCTGGATCTCCAAGCCTTACCCCGGGCCCTGTTGGGCAACTATCAAACCAGGCCATGGACGTGGCGGCTCAGAAGAGCAGTCAGGGATCGCGATGGAAAGGATTTAAGAATCTTGTGAATGAGCAGATTTCTCAGAGGGCCCAACAATTGAACCAGATTCAGGCTCAGAATCAGAACAATCACCACATTCACCATCAAAATCAAATTCAAAATCAAAATCACGGCCAAAACAGGGCGATGGCAGGGGAAAAATCGAGAGGCGGCAAGCTCTTGGGGGCCCTTCGACGAACGTCGAAGCAGCCAGACCCCGCTCAAAGCCAGAATGGCCCTCAGCCATTCCAGAACCTTGGGCAGCTCCCAGGCCCGAATCCACAATTCCAACCTCAGGGACACCAACTGCCGCAAGGACAGTTGCAAGTTTCACGGCCGTATCCCGCAGGTCCGGGCAGCCAGTACCTTCAGCCACCGCCGAAGCAGCCGCCAAACCTGCCTAGAGCTAAGACTATGCCTCCCGGATCTGCAACTCAAATGCCACCGTCTGGGGGGCAAGCCCAGTCAGAACCGCGATACGAAAGCGTCCCTATCCCTCGGGGATATGCGGCGGTACACGGTGAAGGCATGATGGTTCCGTCGCCCTACCATCAGAACCTTCGGCAGCCCATGCCATACGGCCCCTTTTCTCCACCACTGCCGCGACCTCACTTGCAACCGCAAATGCAACCGCAAATACAACCGCTCTTCTCAGGGCCCTGGACGTCTGTCCCTGCGCCGGTTCAGTATCAGGGAATCACACTGCCGCCCCGACTGGCTCAAGGCCCAGCTTCAACGCCTTTACCGGAGGGGGTACCTCTTCATGGGAGGAGTGCTTCTGACGCAAGATCTGATGATTCTTACCCTCGAGCTCCTCTTCCAAGCTCGATAAGCCCGCGACTGGGGCAGCAAAGCAGCACAGGCTCTCCGGAAATCCAGAATAGTATGGCGGGGCCACCACGACCTATGAGCGATTTGGGCAGTCGTCCTGGGGTTTCACTCTCAGGTAGCCCCCGGCCGTCTGAAAGAGGAAATATTTCGGTGATGGAGGGCCCTCGCTCCGCCAACCGAAGTCCAGCCTTGTCTATCGGAGCAGATCAGAAGGCCGAGGGGACGACTGAGCCGAGTAGCCTTGGTATAGATGTCGGCAAAGCTCAGCAAACAGCTGATGACGACCTCTACACCGCAACACCCAGATTATCGCAGACAATCGAGACGAGAGAAACAAGCGGAGGACAACTGCAGAATGGGGCAGCTCGAACAGTGTCAGACGAAGGGACGAAAAGCTCAGAGGGGCCGGCGGCGAAGACCAACACGAGCTTGGCAGAACTGGAGGACACGGAAGAAGCACGAAAGCGGGCGATTCGACTGGCATCCCAAGAGGAGAAGATCTTTTATGAGCCTGAGGATTACGAGCCGAAGATGAGCGCCACGAGCTATCCCGGACAGGAGTGGAATCCCTTTGGCGAGCTAGAATATCTGGACATGAGGGAAGAGTGAAGGACATGCCCTGTTTATACCATATGGTACAGTATATAGTACAAGAGGAGCGCGTGTGGAGAGTATTGTTTATACCACCTTCTTTTCGCCGTTATTTTTTCAAAGACGATTTCGATTTTGGACTTTCCAAAGGAGAAAATACGTGTCATTTCAGATACCCTGTCCGTTTTCATTTGTAGGGCATATGGAAGATTTGACAAAGAATGTTATTCGATGACGCAAGGAGACATGGATTTACATTGCTTTACTGTGGCCGATGTGGGAGAAGTACATAAGAAACGCATAATGACACGGAGAAAATTTGTTCGTAATTGCTATCATGTCTCCGCCCTGTCTCTTTTCTCTTTAGCCTTCTTCCCTCTGTTTTGTTCGGTATGAGCAGGCCAATATTGTTGTCATGTTGAAAATAAAGTTGTTCTGATATCGACTACGGCTGGTGAAGTCCAAGGGACGACAGGCCAAGAGATGACCAGTCACAGAGGCTACCTACTTAATCACCTTAGGCAGTATGCAAAGTTGATGCGTGTTACTTCGTATCTCATCTACTATTGACGCACTTCTGGCTAGCAAGGGCTCTTGGAACACCAATTGATGGGATGAGGAAGTGTAAGATAGACTGGCCAATCCTTACAAAGAGTTTTGTCAATAACGAAAAGAAGAAGCCCAACCGATTTACTCGATCTGGCAGTTGGAACCTGTAAGAATGCAGTCTCTGTTTCCGGCTCGTATCTAATTTGTGGGGAGGATTGGCAGAATGCCATTTGCCAAGGAGATGACGAGACGATGGAACGATGCACAGGGTCAGAGTTACGAAGCGCATGCATCTTAGTGTAGACAATAGCTACCCTTTTCTTTCTCTTTTGAGCGTGCCCACTGTCACCATGTGAGAAAGAAGGGCAAGATGACATGATAGAAAAGCCCTTCCTTCACGGCTCGCTCGGAGGGGAAAAAGGGAAGCGAGGTGATGATTATGAAAGCATGGAGTATTACTATGCCTTGCCTTGGAGGTTTTATGCAGAGGATAGATGACGGAGCTACTGTTGAATACAGCTCCATACTTTTTCGGCACATACAGGGACACTGACGTGATACGAGCGCCATGTGCCTGATGATCCTCGTCGGTTTCAGGTCGTTGGACTGGAGACGGTGCTGATGGGCGCCGCGATGCTTTTGGCTACGGTGGCATCATACATTGTGCCGGGCCGGCTGAGCTTAGTTAGCGGCAGAATAGTGATGACACGCGTCTGGTCGTTTGATTGATGCTATTGAGGAGTCGAGTCCGATATGGTATAGGCATAGGCAGCCTACCTGGTATTGTAGCTTACGGAGCACCTATTGACCAGATATGGCGTTGGCTGCAGGGGCATGTCCCGCGTGTTGGGGGTTGGACATTGACCGGGCAGCCACGGGAACGGCTCTTTGCTTGATAGGCCAATTTCTGGTGATGTACGGAATGCTCCGGATCAAGTAGACGACAGATAGGATTGTGAGGCGTTGGTTGGTGAGCGGAGTTGATGTGACGCATGTCTGGTGCGTTGTACGAAGCAATTCATAACTTGGCTTGTGCAAAACACATTGCCATATACAGAAGTACCTCTTGCGGAGTAAGTGATCCGTGTACTACAATAAAAGTACTGGGTACTACTATTGGTACTATACTTTGGTTGATTGAACCTTGCAGGCCCGGTTTGACGCGGTTGTGCGTAGTAGAGGAGCGGCAGCACCGTGTTGCAAGTAAGCAAGCAAGGGAGAGGACGGGATAAGACAAAGAGGAAAGCAAAGCAAAGCAAAGCAAAGCAACCCTAAGCCAATGAAATTGAAGTGAGGCATCATAAAGAGCTCCAGAACATTTGATGTACAAGCAAACGTGCACCAGCCAGTGATGGCGGATTTGATCACTCTTGGCGCCCCAGAGGCTCCTCGAATCCTCTCGTGCTAAGCTTGCCCCCCCTGTAGTTGAGAACACCTGACGCGCCTCTACAGGGGGGCTGTACGCACTGGATGCGCTGCTACGGGGCGCTCGTCAGGGCACTACTGCAGCACCTCATATGCGGAGCATGTACATGTACGAAGCAGGCGCAGCTGCAAATCGTGCTCTTCGCACGCACCTATCGTGTACATGTACGTGTGGAGTGCAGAATACGGAGCGCATATCAGCCAGGCTACAGAGCACAACCGCCTTTCAACTCCCTTTTACGAGCTGCAGCTGTCCTCTTTTCGTACTCGTACAATGGACGCTAAGCCGCCTTGAGCAGTGCCTTTCATGTTACCTTCAATATCACAGCACAGGTATCTTAGGTATCCCCGCCCGATGCCTGATAGCACCCGACAAGTCTGTTAGATGCCTCCTCCGAGCCGTCTGACGGGGGATTGGATCCCATTTCAGCAAGTCCGGAAAATCCATATACGAACAGCAGCACAAAGTATAATCATCAATCTTCGCCTTTAGCCGCCCGCAGAGGTGCATCTGCAGGGGACGAGAGTCGCGGGCGGACCACCGAATGAAGCCTCGAACTAGGTAGGCTAAATGCTGTGCGCGTGTCGCGGATTTGCGGCATTGGCTGGAACCTGATAGTGCGTACAGGCGTTGGCACGACCAGGTACGGGTACCTGCTAACCGTTGGTAATTAAGGTCCCTTAGTACTGCTACTGTGATGGAGCGGGCGCTGCGCACTAATACCGTGCTGGGCATCAAAACCTACAGGGAATAACGCCTTGCTGTGCCGGTAGCGTCGTAGCGTCATAGCATTCGTCATTGCTATTTCTTTCTTGTCTAGCTTGTGATTTGAATAAAGATGGCGACCGAAGTAAAAAAGAGAAACAGGTTGATGCCAAGGGGGGGGGGGGGGGGGTATTCCCGAAAAGAGAGACAAAAAGACACAAAAGGGCGCTCGGCGGTTGAGTATACCTGAATAGTGGTACCTCTCCCTCTGCGTGGCGGTATTTCGGTTCCTGAGCAGATAAGATACAGAACGTGCGTAGCCAAAAGGTTAGGGC
This sequence comes from Trichoderma orchidacearum, assembly GCA_023653515.1. Taxonomy (NCBI): domain Eukaryota; kingdom Fungi; phylum Ascomycota; class Sordariomycetes; order Hypocreales; family Hypocreaceae; genus Trichoderma; species Trichoderma orchidacearum. The sequence continues at coordinate 637,100 of JAAOZV010000019.1, forward strand.
GAACCGAAGCGAGGACAGGAAAAAAACAACCTGAAAATTGAATTTGTTTCGAAGCCAGCACGATTGCAGCGGCAGTCACGATATGCTACATATGGTAGCCGTCAAGGAAGCTTCCCTTGTTGACAGCTGCATCGTTGCTTTTTCTGAATATTCTTCTCATCGCAGCAGACGAGCTGGGCCCGGGGCCTTGCTGCGCGATCCCTTGACTCGCCTCTTTGTTCCACCTGCCCCGGCTATCTCTATCCATGTGCCTCGTGGAGTCGTGCTGCTGCAGCATCAGATGCTCCACCGACTAGCCCGGACGGCCCTTGGCGATGGAGGGAACCGCCTGCAGGCAACCAAAGGACCAGCAACAAGACGGGAACCAACGAGGCGCTCTGGGGGAAACCGAGAAATCCTGGAACCTCAAGCTAGATCGGCTGGCCGCCTGATTTTGCTCTTCTGGGTCCGTGTTGCCTCGAGACGCCCTCGACATTACGTCAATCTCCCATCTGTCTCTTGTTTCCGCCGCGCTCATCAGTCACATTAATCATCATCGTACTACTTCGCACCGTGGCTCACAAGAATCCAGATGCTACTCCGTTTCCTTCATTTCACCTCAATCGCCGCCAAGCACACTCATCGCTACGGAGCAATCATCATCCCAAAACTCTCGCTTCGGCACGACATTCGGACGCAGCGCGCATAGCTCCCAAGTCGCGCCGGGGCATCGAATTCTGCCGAGTGACGCTCCGCCACCGGCCCTGTCAGAAATCCACCTGTTGGGCGACGAACGAGGCTTTGAGCGTGGCGCTGCCGCTGTCTTGTCCTCCTCCCGCCTGGACGGGCGGCCTGGTACCATCATAGGAGACTAGTACCAGACTTGCTCGTGCTAGCAGCTGCTAACAGGAAACAAAGTACCTGGGGTGGGTGACCTTTTTCGCCTCCCGCGCACGGCAAGGGAAAAAAAAAAAGGAAGGACGCCATTCGCCAGGGACAAGAAGTGCAAGGCAAAGAGAGAAACATACCTACGCAACACACGCTATTGCCCATTTCTTCGGCGCCCCCCTCACAGCTGAGGTTGGCCATTATAATCAGCTCTCCGTCCCAACAAGGCACACTTTTGGAGGGCAGCTTGCTAAATTTCCACCCATCATCTGCGCACCTGGAAAGGGCACAGCAATAGCAGGAGGAAAAACCATCAAAGCGGCTGCAATAAAGGAAACCCAATAAAAAAAGAAAAGGAAAAAAAAGTTCAAAAAGGTTGGGAAAGAGAGCAGGCGACGTTATTGTATAACGCGCGCCTAGACCTTTGCCTCGTTGCACATCCTTGGCTTGTGCGCTGCCAAATCTTCGACCTACTCCATATTACCCATGTGCCGCGCATCCTTTTTCCGACCGACCTCCTTTATTGCTACTCCCCATAATCCGGCATCCGACGACGCCGCCCTAGCTTTTTGTGCTTTGGGTTTTCTCTCGTTTCTTCTCTACTCTGGTCCTTTGTCCCTCTCCATCTAACAGTCTCTCTCTCTCTTGGAGGTCTCGCTCAGCGCAGCCTCTGCCGTCTCTCTTTGTCCCCCCCCCCTCCCAACCTGGGCCTCCGCAATCGTCTGCGCGCGCGACGCCACAAAACGCTTGGCGCCATTTTCCATCTTGTTTCTTCGGTCCTCTCCTTTTGGATTCTATCTGCCTTTTTTTTTTCTTCGATACCTCCATATTAGTGCTGCCACACCTTTTACAACCAATCTACTATACTTTTTAACTAATCCGATTGCGGCCAGCAGCAAGCCAGTGCTGGACTCTTTGCTTGCTGCTCCTCCCGTACTCGAAAATCTTTCTTTCCTTCGACCCAACCGTTTCCTCTATCCGAGGCTTTTGGATTTTTCTTTTCTTTACTTGTTTCCTCCCCAGAGACGATCAGGCGATACGCCACCGCCGCGACCAGTGTAAGGACATCACGGGAAGCATCAGGCGCGAGAAATTAGCGGCTGCACCGCTCGCGGCCAGGACGACCAAAGGGGAAAGCACAAAGGAAAAAGACGCGGCTACTTGCCTTTCGCCGGCCTCCGCTTTGAGGAGGCATCAATTATGGATTCGTACGTCATGCATGCATCGTCCCTCTTTCCCACATATGCTCCTTCCCTGCTCTTTCCCTGCCCCATCTAGATCTCCATATCGTCTTTGGAGTCAAGGCGCGACATTTATTTGTTTTATTGCTTTTTGACTTTTGGTTTCGACTCCAATCTTTTTTTTTTATTTGTTGGATGCCTTCCTGCTTCGACTATTTCGTCTTCCCTGTTCGTCGACATTCCACCGCATACCGCCTCGAAATGCTAAAGAAGGGAAATGGAATGGCCCTCTAACTTGACTTCCAGCTTTATCCACGTCGCCGGCTGGTCTCAGCACTTCCCAACCCAAGCCAGATCATCCTTCAACCATCTCCGTTCATTATCGACCGCGCCAGCGCCAGCCGATCAATCGTCTACATCATACAAGCCTCGACCGCCACCCAAGTCGCCCTCAGTCTCCAACCTGCCCATCATCTCGCTCTCATCAAGGCCCACGTTCTTCACCAATAATGAGATGAGCACGTTGCCGGACCCCCGGATGCGAACTCTCAGCTCGTCGACCGAGTCGGGGAGGCCCGCCACGGCCGATCCAGACCTCTACGGCAGCGTCTCCAACGACGACGGCGACAGCAGTTCGTCTACAACCCCTACTCAGCATCCCGGCCTCAGCGACGAAGTGGCCACTCTCAGCACAAAGCTCATCAACGCCATCAATCATCAGACCGCCCTCGATGATTCGCTGTCGGCGACTCGCCATGAGCTGGAGACAGCCCACGACCGCATCCGCGACCTGGAGGCTCAAGTTACCTTGCAGCGTGAGATGATGTCCGGTGATGTCTGGATACGCAGGTCGACGCTGGAAAACGAACGCAAGGTGTGGCAGGCAGAGAAGAAGGCGCTACAACAGAAACTGGCTGAGGAGACGACAAGCCGTATAGAAACGGAAAAAGAGAAGCGCAAGATCGAGCAAGAGCTGGAGAATCTCACCACGGCCCTTTTTGAGGAGGCCAACAAAATGGTCATAGCCGCCAAGGAGGAGGCTCAGCAGCAGCACGACATCTTGCAGCGGAAAAACGACCAGCTCAAGGCCCAGCTGGCGGATTCCGAAAGCCTGCTCAAGTCACAGCAGGAGCAGCTGTCGGAACTGAAGCACGTTCTCGAGACGATGGTCATGGAGCGCGATGACCAGACCAACAACACCGCTCCGTCATCCCCTGGCATGGCCGGCTTTGACTCCAAGGACGACGATCGATCTGTTGCGGAGAAACCGACGCCGTCCACCTCCAAGCATCATCCCGAGACCCAACACGTCCCGGCTCCGCCGACTAGCCTTACCCATCTCATTCAGCCCGTCCTGCGGACCGACCTTGCCGGCTATGATGACTTCGTTGCCCTTACTCGCTTATCACATCGCCGCTCCAACAGTCGCGTCTCTGGCGGTTCCATCGGCGGCTTTATCGGACTTGGCGGGTCAACTTCTAGTGCGCACCTTTCCAACGCTTCTACTTCATCGCTCAGCACTTTTTCAAACCCGAACCCAAGCAGCAACAGCAGCACGCCGCAGTCTCCGAATAACTCCTCGACCGCTGCGAGCGCTGCGTCGACCCCCTCCATCATCCCTCACCTCAAAGACACACGCTTCTTCAAGCGAGCCCTGACCGAAGACATCGAGCCCACACTGCGTCTCGACACGGCCCCGGGGCTGTCATGGCTGGCTCGTCGTACCGTCCTGTCGGCCATGGCGGACGGCTCTCTGGTGGTAGAGCCTATCCCGGTAGCGACGCAAACGACACCGAGCTTCCTTCCTCTCGCCAAACCGCAGTTTTACCCCTGTGCCATGTGTGGCGAGTCCCGCAAAGAACCAGAATTTCTGCGCAACTATCGCTTCCGGGTCAGCGAGGCCGATTCCGCACAGCGTTACCCTCTTTGCAGTTACTGCACAGTTCGGGTCCGATCCACTTGTCAGTTCCTGGGCTTCCTTCGCATGGTCAAGGACGGATATTGGCGGGCTGATGACGAGGAAAACGAGAAGGCGGCATGGGAAGAGAGCGTGCGTCTGAGGGAGCAGATGTTCTGGGCGCGCATCGGAGGTGGTGTCGTCCCCGTTTCCTCTCACACCGAAGCACATGTGGAAGTGGCCGGACACAGCCGTAGACCAAGTCGGGAGCAGCTTGTCAACGCTCCAACCGACGTGCCGGCAGAAGTCGAAAGGCCAGCAAATAAGGAAGATGTTTCTATTCTTCAAGAAACCACTACGGACGCCGAGGACGTCTCCGTTCTCAATACTGCACCAACAGACAAGGAAGATGCATCCGTTCTCAACGCCTCCGTTCTCGAATCTAGTTTCGATACTGCTCCGCCATCGGAGGCTGACGATGACGACGACAGCGAATTCGAGCTGGGGCGCCGTGTATCTACCGACGAGCCTCACACGCCGCCCGATCAGACAGATGGCACCAAGCCTCTCCGTTACTCTGTCCAGTCTATGACTCTGGACTCTGGATCTGAGGCCACCAAGCGTCTGTCTACAGCTACGGTTATTGAGAATTAAAAGGACACAAAAACTCAGTTTTCGAGGCGGTTTCCTCTTATTGACTTAATATTTTGTAATGCTCTCATCGCCTTTCCTTTTTTTTTTCTTTTGGCTATAATGTATATTGTGTATAATAAAACTGGCGGCGAGGTGACACCGAGAGCCCTATATCTGAGAGATACCCTGGAAAATCGGGTGGGATCGGGGATCGGAAATAGAGCAAGAAATTGCGAGAACATTTGGCAACGGCTGGATACAAAACGATGTCAATGCTGCGAAGGAAACACCAAAAAAAGAAGACGGGCTAAGTATGATGGCGTTTTTTTGGGCTGGACACGATGGATACAAGGCATTTGGAAGAGCCAGCAGAAACGGGTTAGCCATGACGAGGGAATATGGTTCTTCATCTTTACTTATTCTGAGCATTTCCCCCCCTTTTCCTGTTCTCCCGACTGACCCTGTTGTGTATCTTTGTTTCTGACTTTCTTCGTTATTTTTGATTTTTGTTACTGCGTTTTTCTTTCACTCTACATCATATTGAGCGGGCGCATCACGGAAAGCATTTTGGGGATGCAACGTTCGGGCAGCTTTGTCCATTCACTTGTTATTATTAGAAGGGCTCAGCGGGGGGTTCAGGAAAGGAGAAGAGATGGCCGCCAAAAGGCGGATTGTTTCTGAAAGGATGCAATATACCTAATGAGATAGATGTATTAGAATACCACGTGCATCTCAATTATCCTTTTGATTGTTTCAATGACATGACTTATGTGATGGATGCTGGTGACATGTCCTGATCCTCATCATGGCAGGCACAATACGCGTCTTTGCCCGTATGTGTGCTGACTCAAGAGAAGCCCCAACTTCGCCTGAAGCCACTTCTTTATTGTTTCCTTTGCTTTCACTCAAAGAATTCGAGGATATGGGCAGCCACTACGTCTGGATTCTGCTCCGGGATATAGTGCCCAGCATCAATGGCTTCTACTCTCACCGGCACACCATCTGCCGTGACGCTCTTCCACTCTTTCTCAGCGTCAAAGAGTCTGTCCACAACGCCGTTCTTAGCGACTATCACCCTGATGGGCGATTGAATCAGCCTTCCCTTTTTGAGATCGTCTCTCGCCTCGTCGAGATCGTGCGTGGCGCTGGCGCGGTATTCCTGGCAGGTGGAGTGGACCAGATCTTTGTCCTCCATAGCCTTGATGTACTCTGTCAATGCATCCTTGTGAAAGATGGAGAGGTTGGAAGGCTTCAAGCCAGACATGAAAAGCTCAACGAACTGGCGCGGAGCCCCAGTGATGAGCGTCTCGGGGACAGGAGACGGCTGGATGAGGAGATACCAGTGGAAATAGGCTTTGGCAAACTCGGGGTTCGTAGTCGAATACATGGCGAGAGTTGGGCATATGTCGAGCAGGATGGCTTTGCGGACGCGCTCTGGGTGGTCAACGAGCAGCTTGTGAGCGACGCGGGCACCGCGATCATGGGCGCAGACGTAAAAGGACTGGTTGGCGTAGCCAAGTGCATTCATGACGGCGATGCAGTCGTTGGCCATCTGGCTCTTGGCGTACAGCGAGGTGTCATTGGCAGGCTTGGAAGAGGCGCCGTAGCCGCGAAGGTCTATGAGGACGAGGGCGAAGCGCGAGGCGACGAGGCGGACCACGGAATGCCACATATGATGTGTTTCTGGGTAGCCATGAAGCAGAAGGAGAGGAGGGAGTGAAGAGGAGGAGGATTCTGGTGATCGAATGCCATAGATGGAGATGTGAGGAGAGGATTGAGTCTGGATGGTGAATGGGATAAAGCCAGGGAACAAGGCGGTAGTCATTATGAATGGCTTGAACGACAAATACCTGTCAAATACAGTTGAAGAAGCTGATTTCCGTCCAAAGGATTTGTTTGATTATCACAACATGTTTACAATCATGCACGCTGGCGAAAGGGAAGCAATATAGCTGATAAAAGGAAGGTCGTGGCCCTGCCGGCTCTGGAGAGTCGTAGAGTCGTATTGGATCTGCGAAATAGCCGAGGAAACCAAATAGTAATCCACTCGCTCCACCATGTATGCCGAGTTGAAATTAACTTGCTGCTTTTCTTTCATTTTGCAGAAGGTCGTCGGAGGTGATCATGGTGAAGAAGACCGAACAACGCCTTTAGAGAAAAGGATTAGTCGTTTGCAGAGATGAAACGGGGGTTTATACCATCCAGAGTTGCTCGTTGATGGAGAGTCGCGAGGCATCTTCTAACAATATGACAAAGTTGGCGATTTTCAAAGATGATAAAACGTGGTGTCTTCATCAAAGAGGGGTATGGGATTGAAAGCATCAGAATATTCAAGTACGACATCTACCACTACCACCCACCTGGGGTAGGAGGCAATGCCTCGTGCTTGCCTCGTCAGGTGTAATGGCCGGGAAGGAGCGGTAGTCATCCCCGCACCAACCTCGGACTCCAGAGGCAGTTGCGCTCCCATGAGTATGAGTGAGCGCGCCGCCTTCCTATTAAAGCACAGACTATGTGTAGGTAAGGTATAGTAAGGTACTATACAGAGTAGTAGTTGGTACTAGCAGTACAGGTAATACTGGTAAAATACAAAACTATAAACGGTGATGTAAGTGGCCTGAGGTGGTCGGTACTGGCTGCCGGAGGCGTCGGCAGATTGTTTAGCCGTGGTTAGAGAACCTCCTTGCGCCGCTACCAATCACGGCTTCCTTGATCCCACACCCTTTTGAATATTTCACTTCGGTAACAGAACCGCGCCCTTACAGCAACCTCTCCTTCATCGTGATAGAATCCCCTTCCTACGAAGAAGACCGCTCAAGGGACCCCAACCCACCCGATCCGCCCGGCGAGATCATGACTTGAGACAGGCGGCCGTTCCATTGTCACATCCGGCCCCACATACGGAACACTCAATGGCTCCGGTCCGTGGCCGCGCAGCCTGCGATGGGTGCAGGTCTCGGAAGCAGAAGGTGAGAGAGAGAGAGAGAATGGGAAAGGATGGGATTGGATTGATTAGTAAACATTGAGATGCTAATTCATAATCAAATCGTGCAGTGTGATGAGAAAAGGTGAGATTAAACAAGTCTCAGAGCAAAACTATAGGCTAGATACTTGTTGTTAACACTTCTCGAGGCCGACTTGCTCACGATGTCGTGATCTGAAGCGGGAATGCGTCTGGCCAAAGCTTTACAAACGGTAAGATGTGGCCCAACATCCCATTGTCTTCACAAGCAGGCAAACAGACAGGAACCGCCCTTTCAGCCTCTCGACTAACCTATTCCCAGCGGCCCGGCCAAGGGTTACATCGAAGCACTTGAGCACCGTCTTGCTGTCACCGAGGATGTGCTACTGCAGCTCCTTCGGGTGTCTGACGAAAGCACTCTGCGGGATGCCTTCAAGCAGGGACCTAGCAAGAGGACGGATCTCATGTACATGCCCATGGCAACGACGACTGACGCAGCAGGGAGAATCGAGGCCAAGAAGACGGGCACCATTGCTCATTGGGACAACTTTCCCCTAAACACGGCGGACGACGTCAAGCGCTGGGCAGACGAAGTCCTCGGGCATCGCACTCATGGCCGTGGTCAGGACGCTGCCATGCATGATGCAGTACCTCACGACGACATCGGCCCTGAATCATTCAAAACGTATCCTGTCCCGCCGGGTCCGCCCGTAAGGAGCCCCGGCGATATGAGCTCAAGGATCAAGGCCGAATCATTTCCACCAATTCCATTAGAACCATCCATTAGCACAGCTCTCCCCGCTACAGCCCTTCCCACCGCTGTGGAACATTTACCTGCGGATGGAGCATCTTTTCTTAAGGGAGAGCCTTCGGGTGAAGTGTTTGATTTATCCCAAGATTTCAGACGGCAGTTTGTATGGTAGTTATATGACACGTGTACCAACGCTTCTTTCCAGGTCTGCTACGTAGTGAAATACGCGTGCGCCAGATGCTTGGAATCCACCTCCTCAGAACTTGCAACCTCGCGATTGATGATAGGGAAGACATGCTCCAGTTTGTTGGTAGAATTATAATATATGCTTCCTAGTCAAAATTGATTTATGATGTACACCCCGAGTTGTAGATCAGGCAAAAATAACAATGTTGGAGGAAAAAAAAAAAAGGAAAAAAAAAAAAGGTCATTTCACGAACCTCACACGTTTAATCTGTCCCCCAAGTTCTGAACATACGAATCCCATCCGGCATTGTTAAACAATAACCCGGATGACTCCGCATTCATGTTCTCGCTGAGAAAGCGCTCCCATTCTCCTTGTTGCGAGAACTGATCGGCATCAAAGCCAAAGTCTGGTCCTGTATACTCCAGCACAGGCTGGAAGCTCGGATAGTCCCAAAGATTGTCGCCGCCAATGAATCCTGTGTCTGGCCCGACAAAGTGACTAGCAGGATATCCGCTCATGGCGGTGCCCGCATAGCTATTGCTGCTGTTACTGTTGTTGTTACCGCCATTACCATTGTTGTTATTGTTGTTGCTGGCGCCAGTATTGCTGCTGCTGCTGCTGTTGTTGTTGTTGTTGTTCTGGCCTACACGCCGTCGTTTGCTCCGACTTCCCTCCAGGAGGTTCTGGTACGTCGAGAACACGGGTTGGCTCCAGTCGGTCAAGACACTGAACGCCGGGTCAGCTGATAGTGCCGGGTTGATTTTATCCATAAACGGCTTGGAGGTCAGCCTGTCCAGCAGCATCTTCAGCGTCACACGGCAGTGATGCGCGCTGCTCCAGTTTCGGCTCATCATGCCGAGAAGTCTGATCGCGCAGTTGAGATCCCTGTGACGGAAGAGAGAGAGAGAAAAATGAGAGCGTCAGCAGATACATCCGTTGGTTGATAATAGACATTACATTGCCTCCTAGCGGCTGCCTTTCAACAAAGAAGGTTAACAAAAAGGAAGTTACTTACAATACCGTCTTCTCCATCGGATACAGCCTCAGCAGTCCCGCATAAGCAATGACTAACCCAGCCATCCAGGCAGCTGACAGCATCCCCGGCCAGGCCACCAAGGGCGAGTCCCCTTGCCGGAGCTTGAGCTTCTTAACAATGGCTCTGCTGGCGTTTACAGCGGTTTGAAGACTGAATTGGAAATCTGTTCTGTTCGTCGGAAGAGAGAGGAATGGCCGATTCATTATGAGAATAAGCTGGTGGTACAATATCGAAAATGGGGGACCATGATGAGACTGCGGCTCCACGAAAATGGACGTCAAGCCTTCTCCCTGGAATGACGGCGGAAGCGTGTTCCACCAGGCATGGATCCTCGACGTCATCTCCAGCACCTTGTCCCATGTGATGGACCGGCTGTGTATGGATTTGTGGAAGAGGTCGAGAGCCTGGCCGAGTAGCCGTGAATAGGTCACGAGATAGCCCAGTATGGACTCTCCGGAACTCTGTGGCCGGTAAACTAGTTGCTCCGTGTTGAGACTGACATCTTCTTGTGTTCCAACGGTGCTGCCATCGGTGAGGTCTCCTGTGGAGGCCGACGCAAAAGTCGGATGGTCCACGGGTGAGTATTGATGAATGTCATCCCCTGTCACCGAGCTGCGTGTTGGGGGCATGTGCTGAAAAGGCTTGGCCGGGTTGTGGATTTCGGGGGCTCCAGGCAGACAGACGTCTATCTCGTCGTCGCTGAGGGCCAGGGGATGCCCTAGCACCTGGCTCAGGTGGCGATCAATCACGTAGGCGGACCAAAAGATGCGTTTTCTCATGTCACATATGTCGCGCGGCAGCTGGACGTACCGGAAGGGGCATCTGTGCAGTCCGCAGTGGTACAGGATGCGGGTCATGGCTCCATGAACCGTCGAGGCCGCTCGGAGAGACATCTGCGTCATCAGGTAAAGCTCCACGGCCAGGAGGGCCTGCAAGGAGGGGATGTCATGGCCGCTCGAGATGATGCCCAGCAGGCTCGTCAGGGCAATGGCCGACTTTATGCGCGACTCCTCCGGCAGCTCTCGCTCCTGCTTCTGGTTGTGGTTCGAGTCCGCGATGTTGAAGACGCACTGGAAGATGATGGCCTGGTACACCTTGGCGCGCTGGCTCATCGGCTCTGCTGGAGACTCTTGAGGCTCGTAAAACCGGTTCACTTTCTCAAAGAAGGTAGGCCCATGGAGAAAGGGCAAGAAGGGATGCCATCTTCTAAAATACTCTACGAGAAGCCGCTTGGCAACGGCCGGGGGCGGAGGGATCCCCAGGCCTGGCGCTGCGATGCCATACGACCGCACTCCCGGGCTCTTGTTCGCATCTTCTGCGGCGCCCACGGCTGCTGCCACCCCCAGGGCCTCATCGCCAATGGCTTCCTCCTGGGCCTTCTCCTCCGCCACAACATACTCATGCGCAGACCCCGGGTCTGGGGTAGCAGTCGCGCCGAGGCCATCCGCATCTCCCTGAGGCCGCTTCGCCGTGGAACCGCCGGCAGACGTCGTTGCCGCTGCAAAGGCCCGAAAGACGGTGTTGGCAAAGAAGACGCCGCTGGCACTGCCGATGAACTCGCTCTTGTCGGGCCGCAGGGCGATAAATGAGCCGATCTCAATCGGCGGGATCTGCTGCGAGTCTGCGTCCGATGCCTGGCTCATGATGGGCCGCCGTTTAGATATCCCGTCGACCAGAGCCGTCATATATTAGGGAAACCGGCTGCGCTCCCGCAAAGACAACCCCCACAAAAGTCTCGGTTTCCGATGATGCGATGCGGAGCCCGAGTAACGAGATGCCGGGTGTCGCTATCGACTCAAAAGTCCTGAGTCTCCGCCAATCTCATTCGATGGGGTGAGACAGGGTGAAAGAGCCCGGATGAAGTCAAAACATTTGATGAGTGACTCCTGCCCGCTGTAAAATGTCAGGTGTGATGAGCGGCTATACTTTTTGCCGCGGATCTCCGGCACCGTGACTCTCTCAGGAACTACCAAAACGCTCAGCAAGCCTTACCGGCATCTTCATTGCTGTCACCGTTACCTAGATCCCTATAGCTGGGAGCAATCTCATCAAGGAGATAATGCAAGTGGTATGGTCATGACAAAGACGTTATGTATTCGAACAAGGAGACTAGTCTGTAGAGATTTGGTGTACATTTGATATCATACGGTCGATCGTATGGTATCCGCTCCTCCAACTTTTGTCGCCGCCCCCCCTCCTTTCCCTCCCATCTCCTCCATTACTTTTTTTTTAAATGCTACTCCTCGCCTCTAAGCTCGGTAGAGCATGATTTGTCCCATCGCCGAAAAAGATCTCCGTAGCGCCCCATCTATCCAGCTTCACCCGAGCCTTGCCTCACCTCGCCTAACCTCAACCCAGAGCACCGGGCTGGAGTATCCATTGGCGCTAGCGATGTTGGAATTAGAACAAAAAATTTGGTGACGCTTAATTAAGTGTCAAGACTCTGTCTTAAAATGCCTTTTTATATTTCCCGCTCATGATGTTTTTCCCCACCTCTCAAAGTCAAGACACAAGCACATCTGAATATATCCTCTTACAACTCCTCCTGAGCCTGCGTGGCGGCCTCCTGGCCTTCACTAGCAGGCTTGGCCTTGGACTGCTCAGCCTCCTTTTCACCATCACGACTGGCGGCAACCTCTTGGGCGGGCTCAGCGTTGTCGACTTTGACCGTCTCCTTGTCGACGCCCTCAACGTCAGGATGGGGTGGAGCGACACCGGCGAAATCACTGGGCCAGCCGCCTTCAGGCATAGGAATTTCACGGCCTTGCTCGTCAACGACGCGCGTTCTGGTCTCATATTTAGTCTGGAACTCGACCTTGCCTACGAGAGCCTGGACCTGCTCGTCGTTGAGCAAGTTTCCATCCTGATCACGGTACTCAATCTTCTCCTCCTTGGAGAGGATTTGAGGCTCCAGAGAGACGGCAGCTTGAGAGATGACGGGTTCCAGAGGCTTTTGGTCACCGACGACTGGAGAGTTGACTGCTTGTGAAGGGGTGACTGACGGGGGTAGCTCAGTCAAGGTATAGCTCTGATACTAAACGTCGAAGAGTTGTTAGCCACGGCAGCTCCTTCTATTTGATTCATAATCACTCTTCCCCCCCCCCCCCCCGGGGCCGGCACTCCGTGATCCTTTTTCAATTGAAAGACCACAACGCATGGGCAGAAGACTATACAACCAACGCCACATTGCTCAACCAGCTCGCCGGCGTAGGGGAAGTTTTCTCTCAGGAATCGGCTGGGAAAGACTTACATCGTCAAGGAAGGTGTTGCAGTCAAAGTCCCATGTGTCGAAGAGCTTGACACGCTGGCACTCAGCCTTGGTCCAAGGCGAACCGTACGCCAACGGGGCAAAAAGGGTGAAAACGGCGGCCGTCAGAACGAGGAAGGCCACGGTGGCGGCGCGGTTGATGAGAGTACCGCGGTGACCCAGTGCAGCAGGAATTCGTACCGTCACAAAGTCAAACATCTGGCAGAGGGCAATAATGGCAAAGTAGAGGGCAGGGAAATAGTGGTGCAGGAAGAGCTGGCGCTCCATCAAGTAGAATGGGAAGTAATGCAGAGCCCATCCCAAGACAAAGGTGCCGATCTCATAATCAAAGCGCTTGAACGTGCTGTTGGCATAGTCATCGGTGCCGCGCTGCCACCGGAGAATGGCAACGGCCTTGAAGAGGACCCAAATTGCAATGGCGGCTGTACTGGACCACCAGATGATGGGGTTACCAATGAGATAGACCTGCATGTGGTGCTTGCCCCAGAAGTTGATGCCGCGACGGAGAATAGGCCACGAAGGGGGCCGGGAGTCCCAAGCGTGAGAATCAGTCAAGCCAGCATTCGTCTTCCACATGACTTTATGAAGCTCCCAGAACTTGCCAAAGAAGCCCGGGTTGGCGTAGTTGACCTTTTCGACGTCCTCACCGAGGAGAGGGTGCTCGTTATACTCGATATACCAGAGGCTGTTTGGCAGACTACCACCGCGAGCACACGTAACTTCCTGCTGCTCAGAAGCCCAGTCAGGCAACTTTACCTTGTGGGAGAAGAGAACGCAGCCAGTCATGACGTGTACCAAGCGGAATTTGGTCTGAATCGTCCGGAGGCGTTCCTTGGCCAGGGCTCCCTTGGACTCTTTCTTGACAATCTCAACACGGAAGTAGTCGTTGGCGTCGCCTTCAAAGCCCTCGTACCCATAGGCAGACACCTCGTTCTGCCAGTCAGCTTCAGTGACCGGGGGGCGCACGTCGTGTGAGTGAAGGCGGCGGGAGGTGGATTGGTGAAACAGCCGGAGGACAGTGCCGTCAACAATGTGGTGGATCTCTGGCAGAGCGTCCCAGGCTCCTGTTCCGTTGATCGGCTGTCCATCGATGCCGAGAGGCTGAGTCTGGTTCTCCAAGATCCAAATGTTGTTATCGTCCTTGTGGGGGTAGAGTGTGACTTGCTGCTGCTTGCTGCCGGTAGGGTACATCAAGGGGTGGGAGTGAAGGTAGCCACCCTGAGTGTTGACGTGACGGATGGTGACCCGGCTTCCCAAGATGACGTCGGCAGGGACGTCTTTCATGCCCTTGCTGTTTAGCGTAGCTTGGAACTCGGAGCTCATGAAGCCGTCACCCTCGCCAGGGTTGACGAGGCAGAGGAAGTGAATAGCAAACATGGCAAGATAGAAAGTGACTGGGATGACAATAAGGCAGAAGACTCTTGCCATGAAGTGCTTAAACCAAAGACGCTTTATCCATGAGTTAGTCTCATATGTCACACCAAGAAAGGGCGGATGGGGCTGAAGAGGAGAGAAAAGGGGGGGTTGTTGTAACCAGACGAGATATACGTACGATAGAGACGTTCTTACTATCACCCAGGAGCACCCAGAGCTGCACAAGTGTCAATGATCCCACCCAGGCAATGGTGAAGAGGCCGACCCATTTGATGCTTGCAGTGATACCGAGACCAAGACCTGTCATTGCTAGCCAGAACCACCAGCTCAGCTGGAAAGCCTTCTCCGGTCCCTGCTCATGCTGATTGGTGAAGCAGGAGAACGACATGGCCGTGAAGGCAGTGGCAGCAACAAGAGGGGAATCGAGAAGAATAAGACGGGCCTGAGTCAAGAGACCATTTTCTGCATGCCTTGTTAGAGTCTGGTACTCAGAACGTATTGATGGAGTGAAAATAGAGCCATGAGGTGGAATATTAAGTATTGGGAAGGGAAAGGGGCTATTTACCAAAAATAATGAGGCCAGCGCCCAGTACGGCAGTCGTCGTACGGCAGCCGACAGCCTTCAAGGTCAGGAAGATGAAGGGAGCGAGCAAGACGCCACAGAGGGCAGGGAACAGGCGCATGGCGACGTAAGGGACGCCAGGCTCCAGATAATCTTTGCCAATATCCTTGAAATCGAATTCACCGTCGAAACCCGCAAGCCATCCGGTGAGGGCAATGAGCATCTTGGCGAGAGGGGGATGCACATCCATGAAGAACCTGCCCTTGATGTACTTGGAAGCAAAGCCACCAAAGCTAGGAAGTAAATGGTAAGCGCAGTCCAATTGATTGATTGTCTAATAGATATGCCGCATTCTGAACAGCCGCTCCAAACATAGGGGATAGTTGAAAAAAAAAAACTCACTGGACTTCATCAAAGACGACGCTTGTAGGCAAGTAGATTCTGAACAGGCGGACGATTAAAGCTAGCACGGTCACTCCGAGGGCCGCAACATAGTCGGGCCCGGGGAGCAGAAAGACGTCGTTGTCTTCAACGCCGTCAGATTTATACGAGGTATTCTTCTTGGCCTTCTTCGACTTGTTCGATCCAGTAGATGCGACTGGCGCTGCTGAGGCCTGCTTCTCGGCAATGGGCGGCGGCTGCGGGCTGCGGCCCCGCGCCGCACTGGCTTTCGCCATGGCGACGAGTTCGGCGGGGAGGATTGGAAAGTCGAAAGAAAAGAAATTCGTGCGATTGGGAGAAAATGGGAGGCCAAGCTCTCTAGGGTTTGGAAGATAGGTGGTACAATGTCCGGTTCGGACCAGGAAATGAGCGTATCGAAAGAGACGAGATGGAAATTAATAAAGAAGCCTCATGGGATGGAGCTCTTACAAAAGGAAATAAAGAAGGAGAAAACAAGAACCAATTCGGCTGTAGAGACGACAACCGCTGGTTCGAAAGTCGCAGCGCGGAAGGGGGAGAATAAAGGGAAATGAAGGGAGACGAAGGGAGAAGCCGAAAAGAGGTCGTCGTGATGGGAAGAAGTGGTCAGGGGTGGGAGGAGCAGCTCGCGCTACCACTTTGTGGTGCTTGGCTTGGCTTGCGTCTCCCCCAGGATTGTAGCTACAGTGGCCTTAACGGGCGACTTTTCAGCCTTGGCGCCACGCTGCACCGCCATACCCATGTACTCGGTACATAGGCTCTAGTATGCATACAAGTAAAATTGCCTTGGTGGCAGAAGCCCCGTCGCAGCCTCGTGTTTGACTGAAGCCCCCCCTGTCTTGAGCATATACCATTGGCTGCTGCCGGTATTAAGGGTGAATTGATAGTAATTGGCCGTCGTCAAGAGCATGTCTTTCATTTATCATCTCCAGAGCCAGCAGGCACTTACCTAAGGTAACTTTTGGCTTCGTTCCCAAGGTAAGGCCCCTTTAGTACAGGTACTATAGGTACATGATACTACTAGTAGACCTACCTACCGTACCTACTGCTACAGAGAAGGAGCAGGTAGGTGGGAATTCTGCAGCATGTGCCTCCTCTGCTCGGACTATAGCAAATCGTATCACCTAGTGGCTTCGGTCGCCGAATAGAGAACGAGCTTTGGACACTCCAGCCGCACTAACGACGGATTATGGAATGGAACTGGGCTGGGCCACCCACTTGCTTTACGAGGTCGAGCCTCTTCTCGCCCTTTACAAGGCTGACCGGCATGTGTTAGTATCGGTACCGGTACCAAGTACGCGGCTATAGCTAGCACAACATTCACCAAGGTAAGGTACTAGTAACATCCACCTTCAACGCCTTAGCCACCATACGCACTCAATGTCCACTATGTAGCAGCCAATAATTGACCCTCTGCTACGACCGAGCGACCGTCAATTCATTCATGTGCACTTAGACGGCCTGTCTCATAACAATGTTGATGGCTTCTCTAAACACAGGCAAGCAAAGCAAGGCAGGGCACAAAGGGGAGGGAGAATATATATATCTTATGTAAGCGTTTGGTTCCTGAGAGCCGCAGACGCCTCAACGAGAGAAGATCGGGCCTTGTGGCGCGGTGTGGCGCAGCGCTTGACGGCTTGGAATAGCATATTTCCGGCCTCCGATCCAATTCGCAGCTTGGTTCCCAAGTCGCCTAGGAAATTTCCAGCAGAACATAGCGTAGCTGCGTCAACTATCCATTTCCCTCCATCTTTACCTCCGCCTTCCCGGGAACAAGAGGCAATACGTTGTCCTCATCGTCGTGGCCGGTGTCAAATTTATTGAATCGATCGCAGATATGGCTACGGCAGCGGTGAATGGAGGTGCTTCAAACGCGCTAGACGATCTCAAGGCACCCGCCGGTGTGGTGCTACCGCCACGCGAGATCCGGAATATCCTCGAAAAGACTGCTGGATATGTTGCACGAAACGGGCCGGTATTTGAGGATCGCATTCGGGAAAAGGAGCGCCAGAACCCCAAGTTCAGCTTCCTGAATCCCGAAGATGCTTACCATGCATACTACCAGTGGCGGCTGAGCGAGATCAGAGCGGGCCGTGGCACCGACATCGCCGCCGGTCGAGTCGGCGAAAGCCTTACGCCAGTTCCCGAGAAGCCCAAGGGCCCGCCGAAGCCGCCCGACTTTCGATTCTGCGCCCGGATGCCTCACATCAATCAGAAAGATCTGGATGTGATACGGCTGACGGCGCTCTTTGTCGCCAAGAATGGACGGCAGTTCATGACACAGCTGGCGCAGCGGGAAACGGGTAATCCCCAGTTCCAGTTTCTCATCCCCAATCATACATTCCACAACTTTTTCCAGCACATTGTCGACCAGTACACGACACTTTTACGAGCGAGCGGACTGGAGGGCGAAGGAGGCAAGCTACAGGAAGAGTTGACAGCCGAGCTGGAGCTGAACATCAAGGACAAGTTTCATGTCTTGAAACGGGCAAAGGAGCGGGCAGAATATGCCAAGTATCAGGAGGCGGAGCGGAAGCAGAAGGAGGCCGAGGAAGAGGTCAAGAAGGCCGAATTTGCTCGGATCGACTGGGGAGACTTTGTCATTGTCGAGACCATTACGTTTTCGGACGCAGACGAGAATGCCAACCTTCCGCCGCCGACTACCTTGGGCGAGCTGCAGTATGCTTCGCTGGAAGACAGAAATAAGGCGTCCATCAGTGCCAATCTGCGGATTGAGGAGGCCATGCCGGGTGAAGAGGACCTTGTCCAGAACGGCGTCGTTGAAGCACCTCGGCCATCGTCCTTTCCTCTACCCGTCCATACAGGATATGCACCGCAACAACAACAGCAGCAGCAGCAGCAGCAGCAACAGCAACAGCAACAACAGCAACAACCACAGCAGCAGCAGCAGCCGCAGCACGACTTACCAACACAGCCGACATATGGTGCTCCGGCCCAGGATGAAGAGGAAGAGCGCCGAATTCAAGAGAGAGTTGCAGCACAAACTCGTGTGCAGCAGGCACAATCTGAGGCCAGGGGTGGTTTGGGTCAGATGAAGATCAAGGAGAACTACGTGCCTCGGGCAGCACAGAAAGCGGCAAGCAGGCAAGGGATGCAAATGGCACTGTGTCCCAACTGCAAGCAGCAAATTCCCCTGAACGAGCTCGAAGCGCATATGCGAAGTAAGTTTGTTTTATCATGATGCATGGTCATTAATGTCTTGTATGCGTGTAACTTACAGCTGACCCTTTCTTTTTTTTTTTCTTTTTTTTCTTAGTCGAACTGCTGGACCCAAGCTGGAAGGAGCAAAAAGCCAAAGCAGAATCGCGCTATGCTACGTCCAATATCTCTCACGTCGACGTAGCCAACAACTTGAAGCGACTTGCTAGTCAGCGGAGCGACGTCTTCGACCCAGCGACTGGACACGCCATCTCAGAGGATGAACAGGCCAGGAGGAAGAAGGCAGCCATCCAAAGCTACGATGGCCATTTAGACGGAAAGAGCCAGGCTCATCTGGCCCACCTCCAGAACGTTAATGTCGACGAGCAGATACGGGCCATTCATCAAAAGTTTGCGGGCAAGAAGTAATGATTGGTTGACGTGAGAGGGAAGACGGCTTGCATAGCCAGAGGCTACGCACCAAGTGAAAGACTAGCTGTCATACAATTGTCTCGACTGCGGCTCAGTAAACCTCCTCTACGTAGGTTATGCAGGCGGGTCGATTATCAAAAGAGTGGATCATTTCTCTGATCGCTACTTTGTATGGACTGGGAATTGATTTAGTAGTACGGAGTTTGGGAGTTCAAGGTGAGGCGACTTTCTCTCGCGATCTTATCCGGTGTGTGTCAGGGGCTCGTCTAACGATAGAGTGGCTCAAAGGGCATCCTGTGCAAAGAGGCTACCTGAGATGGGGTAAAGGGACCAATTCTCTGTGCCGGCAGCACAGTCATCATGGAACAGCGGCGTCCCTTGCCTTTGTCACCGCCATTCGTCGGTCTATTTCCGACTAGTCGGCCAACGGAGGAACGGTAGTAATATAGCGAAGCCGCAATTGGCTCGGGAAGAAGCATGGGACAAGATATATACAACCGCGAGAAGGGAGAATTTGGATTTTTGTACATGCGACAGGGTGATGCCTACCTTTTTGTATCGCTATAATGCCAAATTAGCGCTATCCGACTCGGTAGAAGAGAATGAATGATGCATGGCCCCGGGCACGGACAATGCAAGTTATGACGGGATACATATTGATATAAGGTACTACTTTCGAATTGTCTCCTAATAGCTCTCCGTAGCACTCTGCTGTCAGAGTATGTAGTTGTCAGGCATTGCATCAAACGCAGCATCAAGCGGACTTGCTGACAAAAGTGTTGACCAACATGCATCCCATCAAGCAGTATAAGAGGCCTGCTTGTGGGGAGCTCCAGAGCTATGTCTGTTGCAAATCAACGTTTCGGTAGAGCTGGTGGGGGAGACATTGTTTTGAAGCTTCTTCCCCCCCCCCACCACGTGAACAGCTGCCACTGCAAACCCCACCTTGGATCAGCTCCCGCGATTGTGCACCCAGGGCCGGATTAACTCGTCATTCTTGCTCCTCCCCTCCACTCCAGCCCAAACCACGGCTTGGTGATCACACGAGCGTACGACACATTACCCAGCAACCACCCGATTACAACAAAACAGCCGAGTGGCCTTGCGAGAAGAAAAGAAGAGGAAGAGAAAGATTTATCCCGGCTTTTTTTTCTTTTTCCTTTGTCTTGAATTCTACCTGGCCCGATATCGTCGTCTCCCCCACCTCTCGCGGATAAGAGAATCGAATCGAAGCTCCTCCCTAGCGTCGAGGCCAGCTTCACAAGCACATCTCCCGCCACAGTCGCCAAACGGTCAACGTTACCACCGCCAAACTGTCGGGCACTCAGGACGCCGGGCGGGCTGCCGCGCCTTCATCGGGCGGCAGGTCGCCGGACTTGCATCGGCCCATCTTGCAGTCCATGCCGGACACGCGGCAGCAGAGCTTCGACGAGATCTACGGGCCACCTGAGAACTTTTTGGAAATTGAGGTAAGAGCTACGGCAACGCTTGAAAGAAAGAAAGAAAGAAAGAAAGGGGGGCGGAACAACAGCATGGTTGAATAGGGGGCGAACGACAAGATGGAGGATTTGTTGCCATGGCTGACGTTCCATCGACAGGTCCGGAATCCTCGAACGCACGGCATGGGCCGATCCATGTACACGGACTACGAGATCCTCTGCCGCACCAACATTCCCGCCTTCAAGCTCCGGCAGAGCAGCGTACGCCGGCGATATTCCGACTTTGAGTACTTCCGCGACATCCTCGAGCGCGAGAGCGCCCGCGTGACTATTCCTCCGCTGCCGGGCAAGGTGTTCACCAACCGCTTCAGCGACGATGTCATCGAAAACCGGCGCGCCGGCCTGGAGAAGTTTCTCAAGATTGTGGTGGGACACCCTCTGCTGCAGACTGGCAGCAAGGTCTTGGCCGCATTTGTCCAGGGTATGTCATCTTTCCCCTTTGTCGAACTGCGTTCTAGATCATTCTAGGGCAAGACAGGTTAGGTGTGATGACGAAAGACTGACTTTGACGATGCAGACCCCAACTGGGACCGCAACGCGTGGTAACAAGGCTGTGACTCTACTCGAGCAAGTAGAATGCAATGCAACGACAAAAGAAGGATTTGCGATCTGTTACTCTTAAATGAGAGGGGGACCACTCCTCCGCATTGAGAGACGAGTCCCTACTTTTTTACCCGCGTACATCAAGAATAGACCCACCCGTGCCTACTTTCTACTTTGTAAGACACCGGGAAGCTGGGCAGATGGCAAACATGGCAAAAAAGTCGACGCAACTGTTGCATGTGCCCGGTAGGATGTGGGAAGATCAGGTCACATCGAGGCGGGCCTGCACCGTGGCGTCCCTTTGAAGATGCGTCGCCCTTTTTTTTTTTTTTTTTGGTTCCATGACATTTATTTCTAGTCATTCCTTTCCTCTTGTATCTTTTTTTTTTTTGGTATGCTTTGCTGCCGTTTATAATTCCTTTTTATTCATATTTCATTATTTTCGCCCAGTCACACTCTCTGGTGCATTTCACCTGATCTGGACATACATGTTGGCTCTGGTCTGCAAATGAGATGCATCTTGGAGAATGATGGGAGGGGCGGAATGACATGGCGTATTTTCAGGCTAGTAGCGTTCATCGTACGGAGTACATAGTTTACAGAAAAATAACAGAAAGTGGTTCATTTTTTTTGCATCTTTTTAGTCAATCTGGTGAGACGATCTGCGCTCGCTTATTATGAAAGGGTCTGTGGTGGATTTGCCTTTTTTGTTAGGATTCCCCGGGTAGGCAGACGCTTTGCGAGGCGTATCTTAGCACGGCCGATCACGAACCAGAGATTGCCTCCGACCCGTGCAGACTGGAGCAGATATGGGCCCCCTCTGAGCCAATCATGGCGATATGCGCGGTATTTCATCAGAAAAAGGGCAAAGGAAAAAAAAAAGACGAGTTGAGGCCAAAAGGACTATTGACTCCGGTGTATTTGTGGAGTTGCTCTTTCGAGACGGCCGTTCCTCCGCAAGGCCACTTGGTGCTTCTTATCCACAACGATGTCATGGTGCTGCCACATTCAGTGCTTGGCGGTGGAACAAGAAGATTGGACGAAGGATGTTATACGAGCCAATGATGTGTGAAGGATAGTGGACGAGCGGTAAGGAGAGTGGGAGGGATGGTGTTTTGGCGTTTTTTTTTTCCTCTCAAAAATCAAATTTGTAAGAAAAAAAAAATTCTGCATAAAGATCGGGGAAATTCCGACGGAGGATGCGATGCTTGGGTTACGCAGTTTTTGCCTCGCGAGGCGAGGTTTCTTGCCAGGTTTTTTTTTGTATGCGAACTGAGCAGAGAATACCCCGGAAAAAGATGATGACGCTTTTTCGCCAACTTGCCCTTGCCACCTTGGGCATGCCAAAGTATAGAGATTTCATTATACTATCTGGGGTAGAGCCGCCGCCCCTCTGTTCTTGTGTCGTGTCGTTTCGTGATCCAGCCCGCCCCCTCATTCGATAAGCGCAGCAGAGGGCCACACGGGAGACTCGACTCGACACTGTACTCCGTACGAGAGCCGGCTTGCAGCGTTGCGGGAAATAAAAGACCAGCAAACACGAGCATCCCTGATCGTCGTCTCGAGCCTCGGGCTTTCACCGCCGAGTTGCATGTGCGATCGACAGCGCGGCACCTCTTCCAGGCACACGGGAGCTGACTCCCTCTGCCGGGACGAATCACACCCTTTGTAGCTTGCATATCGCTGCTCCGTCGCATGACTCGCTTCTCCTGTGCCGTACATGTAGCGCTGACCCGAAGGAGAAAAAAAAAATGGAAACCGTTTTGTCTTTCTCATGGGTGGTGGGCTCTTGGGCGAAAAAAAAAGCTCTCTCCAACGTACTCCGTATTAAACGTGGGGTTGGAACCATGGTTTCAGCCATCGCCTTGGACCGTAACCGTATTTGTTACGTTAAAGCATCTCCCTCTTTTTGTCTCTATGTCCTCTGGCCCCATCAAAGTGCGGGAGGCTTGCCAGTGCGGGAGCTAGAATCGTGTCCCTGGCCGTAAAGTGTAAGATACGCGCGTAGTAATAGCTGGCGCAAGTCGTAAAAGACAACATTGAAACCTCCTCGACGAAACGAACCCTGAAGAAGCATCTGGCAGCATGCCATCCGCGCTTCCCCCATGCACTTTAACAAGTCCATCTCACGAAAAGGAAAAAAAGGATCGTCCCGCCGGGAGCAGAAACAGAATGAGCAATCAGGCCATCCAAGGAGCCCGTTGTGCCTTGCCCTACATCCCTACTCTATCTGAGCCGATCTCTCTCAGCGGCTCCGCTGGATCGGCACATTGACCCACCTCTTGTGAATTCCTCGTGCGTTGGCCTCTTGTCTGGCTCAACCCGCTCGTCCCCAGGCATGATGTCATGTGGAGAAGCCGTTTCCACAACGAACCCAGCATCATGTCCGACTTGTGGAGGGCGTCGTCAATGTTGGCCGCAACCACCTCTTGGCGTGTGAGTGAGTGAGTGAGTGTGTGTGTCTGAGTCCGGGGGGAGGTCCGTCGTACTTACACATGCAAAATCGGCTTCGACACGTACGTATATAAACGACAGCCGATCCCCCCATTCTCCCTCTCCTCCGGTTTGACGTTTCCGTCTCTTCAAGTTGAACGCTCAACGGGCACTCCGCCATAAGAGAGAGACACACACATACCTTGGTTCTGGTCTGTCCTGAGAGAACTAGAACTCGCGTGTGAAACACCCCCCCAATCATGGCGCCTCCCAAGTTCGCCGGCCTTTCGGGCCGGTCTCTCTCTCACACCATCTCGATCGTGGCCACGACGGGCTTCCTGCTCTTTGGCTACGATCAGGGTGTCATGAGCGGCATCATCTCGTCGCCCGTCTTCAACGACTTCTTCCCCGCAACGTACGACTCTACCATGCAGGGACTGGTCACGGCCATCTATGAGATCGGCTGTCTGATAGGCGCCGTCTTCATCCTCGGCGTGGGAGACCTGCTTGGCCGGCGCCGCGCCATCATTCTCGGCGGCATCATCATGATTCTCGGAACCATCATCCAGGTGACACCTCAGCGTGGCCACGCCCCGCTCGCCCAGTTCATCATAGGTCGTATCATCACCGGTGTGGGCAACGGCATCAACACGTCCACCATTCCCACCTACCAGGCCGAGTGCAGCAAGACGTCCAACCGTGGTCTGCTCATCTGTGTCGAAGGTGGCATCATCGCCTTTGGCTCGCTCATTGCCTACTGGATCGACTACGGCGCATCCTACGGACCGCCGGACCTGGTCTGGCGCTTCCCCATCGCCTTCCAGATCGTCTTCGCCCTGGCCTTTAGTATTGCCATGATCTGGCTGCCCGACAGCCCGCGATGGCTCCTCACGCATGAGCGCTACGAAGAGGCAGAGATCACCATTGCCGCTCTTCGAGGATATGAGGTCGACAGTCAAGAGACCAAGACGGAGCGGGACGTCATCCTCGACTCCATCCGCGCCTCTGGCTTCGCCGGCCAAAAGAGCACGCCCGTCAAGGCCCTCTTCACCAACGGCAAGACGCAGCACTTCCGACGCATGATGCTCGGCGCCTCGTCCCAGTTCATGCAGCAGATCGGTGGCTGCAATGCCGTCATCTACTACTTCCCCATCCTTTTCCAAAACTCCATCGGCGAGTCCCACAACATGGCCATGCTTCTCGGCGGCGTCAACATGATCGTCTACTCCATCTTCGCCACAGTGTCTTGGTTCATCATCGAGCGTGTCGGTCGCCGGAAGCTCTTCCTTTGGGGCACCGCCGGCCAGATGCTGTCCATGGTTCTAACTTTTGCCTGTCTGATTCCGGGCACCCCTTCCGCCGCCCGAGGAGCTGCCGTCGGCCTCTTCACCTACATCGCCTCCTTTGGAGCAACTTGGCTACCGCTGCCCTGGCTGTATCCCGCCGAAATCAGCCCCATCAAGACCCGGGCCAAGGCCAATGCCGTCTCGACCTGCACCAACTGGCTCTGGAACTTCTTCGTCGTCATGATCACCCCGATCATGATCAGTCGCATCGGCTGGGGAACCTATCTCTTCTTCGCCGTCATGAACGGACTCTTCTTCCCCATCTTGTACTTCTTCTACCCTGAGGTATGTTGTTTCTTCTCTCGCCCTGATCTTATCCAGCATCTTGGTGTTGTTTCGTCTTTTGCTAACAACTTGTTTTACAGACCGCAAACCGATCTCTCGAGGAGATCGACATCATCTTTGCCAAGGGTCATGTCGAGAAAATTTCCTATGTCAAGGCTGCCAAGGAGCTGCCTTACCTCTCGCAGCAAGAAGTCGAAGAGTACGCGCTTCGATACGGCCTTGTCGACACCGCCAGCCAAGGCGCTGGAGGTAAGGAGTCGGATAAGTCCAGTGAGAAGGGCTTGCGAGACACGGACAAGTCCAGTGAAAAGGGCAGCAGCCAAGAGACGGAGGGCTGAATCTTCTAGACCTTTTTCCTTTTCTTTTCTTTTTTTCCTTTTTCCTTTTCAACTATTGGGATACCCTATAGAAAAGTAGATGTGCGGGGAACGGCGTCTATGTAAACTCGGGTTCGAGGGAACAGACTTTTCTTGTACGATACCAGGCATCAGGGGAGGAAAGTGCGGCAGGAGCAGAGCTCCTTGAGCAGGAAACGCATTATGACGTACAATCTGATGATGTGAATATTGTCAAAAAATGAAATGGAACATATTGCCTGAAGAATAAAAAAATGGAAAATCCGAGTTTCCAATCGTGATGATCAGTTTTTATATTTGTATGTCTTGCCTCTAATCAGGAGGTAATATTGTTTTTCTTAGTAGTGAGGCTATCATATAAGTTTTTCATATGGTCAAGTAGCGTGCTCACCGCAATGGACCGGACCGAGTTCCCTTTTCCGACCGTCCAACTGCCAGATTTTTCTCGACTAACAATTTGGCCTTTCTTAGCGTACCAGCGAACATGAAGATAACACACAGAGGCGCAAAAAATTAAAACAAGTTCAGGTTCTAGAGGGAGTCGAACCCTCGCTGCCGGAATCAAAATCCGGAGTCATAACCGTTAGACCATAGAACCTGTTGCGATCGACGGGCGGCTTAACTCTTCTGATATAGTGGTCCGCACAAAAACAGAAATCGAAAGGGCTAACCTAGACTGGAGGTGGTTGGCTGCGAATACGTTGGCAAGTAAGCGTAAACAACTCACTGTACTTTGCTATCATGCATTATATATGTGCGACAGATGGTAGTGCAGATTTTTCATTTTTGACGATTATGATTTTGTAATGTTTGGCATGGTTGGCCATGCCTTGGTTGCGCTCTAAATCCAACGTGTCTTCGCTGGATGACATATTCTAATGGAGGTTCTTGGCTAGCAATGACTAATAAGCATATAAGGCGGCACATCACAAATATTCATCATCAAATAGGTAAACAATCATTAAACGCTATCCATATATGCCGTAATAATAATACAGGGAGGCCCAAGGTAGGAATGACGAGATAATCAAGACGAGAAATCATGGCGAAAAATTGCGCGTCCTTCTCCCATCATATCAGCTCCATCCTCAACCCAGGATTCTCTCGCCGAAGGACCGACTCTAGCACTTCCCATAGCGGGACAATCAAGCTGGAGATTTCATCAGCCTCTGTTTTCACCTCATGCTCCTCTCGTCGGTGCCTGGCAATGTTTTCAGTTGCGCAGCGCTCTGAGCAAAACAGCGTCAGCCGTCTGGAGTCTATGCACTCTCTGCACACGAATGCGTCAGGGAGAGGTCCTTCGTCCATGGCCATGTCTCCCCCCTCTTCCGTCCCTGTTCTGTTAGTCTGCACACAGTTGTCCCCGCCTTCGCAACCATGTGCCTCTTCAACGTGCTTGTCCTTTAGGGAAATCGAAAAGTAAGCATATTGAATATTATGACCGGGATAGGGAATCAATGGATTATGGGCGAAAATACATACGTGTCCAATGTGATAACACTCCTCCGAGCAATAAATTGTGAGCGTCCGCGTGCCTCCCATCTGTGTTACGGCCTGGCACACAGGACAAGAGAACACATCATGCGTATCCGCAATTTTTCCACAGACGGTGCAAGGGGGCAGGTCCCGTAGGTCCTCGGCCACTGCCGGTTCTTGAGCTGCTTGAGCCTGGCTCTTAGCCTGCTGCTTCTTGTTCTGCTCATCCGCCATCTTGGCTCTCCGCAGGTCGTCTAGTCGCGCCCTATAGAATTCTCGCTGCGGCTGCGTAGTCCTACTCTCCTGCGCGTCCTTGGCCATCTTCCCAAAGATTTCGTCGATGCCCATGTTCTCGTTGGCCGCATACTCATCCAGATATGGCGTCGCGTCCTCCCAAGGCTGGCCTGTCTCTGGATTGATGAAAAACTCATCAATGTAGAGCTTCTGGAGGGCGCTGCGATTCCCTCCGGCCGCTGCCACTTGCGCCGCAAACTTACCCACCCGCTCAGACCAGTCGGGCGGCGCTCCGATCCCACGCCACATCATGCCCACGACTTCGTCGCGCGAGCGGTCCGGGTCATCTAGCATGCTTCTCAGCTCATCGTGGACAAAGCCGTCTTCGCAGATGACAAGGAATTCGGGGTGTTTCCTCAGGATCCATCGGTACCACGCTTCCTTTTCTGACTCTATCCGCGCCTCGATGTGCCTGACGGTAGTCCTGCGCTCCTTCGCGTCGGCAAAGAGACCTTCCAGCTCCTGGTGGAACGCTCTCCTATACGTGAACCATTCGCGGTCTTCGCTCTCGCTGTACCTCTGGCGCATCCTCTCAAGGACTTGGTCGTAGCATTTTGCGCACTCCGAGACGTGTTTTTTACCACATTCCCCCGCGCAGGAGCGTTTCAACGCCGCCACATGCTCCGAACAGAGACGCCTTTGCCTCCGGGCGGCAATGAGCTCTGTCCAGTGTTCTGGAGTGGAGAGAAGAGCCATGATATGTCTTGCGCCTGAGGCTGCGTTCGCGACTCTCAGTAAGCTAACGAAATAGTCTTTCTTCACGATGATATCCTCTCAACGAGGAAGTTATACGGTTCCAGTGATACTCTAGGAGAAGGGACGCGCTTGGCCTCGTTGGCGTCAAATAGATGCAGGTAATGGTACCAAGGTAACAAGTGATACAGAGTACCAAAAAGTAATACTTTGTCAGCTGAAATGAGAAATTCAGCTAGCTGGACTAGGGGATTAAGTCTCTTTTGATAGCCGGAAAGGAGCGTAGAGAAAGGGGAAAAAAAAATCCATTCGTTACCAGACGATGGATCACATCAAAATTTGATCAAAGTAGAGATATCTTTCATCATGACAGTTATCCAGAGTCCTTTGAGCAGAGTGATGCGTGATTCTTAGAATCCACGGCATGTGTCAACAGAGCCATCCATCGCTGACCTCATCCTGCAGGAAGAGCATCTCCGAAGTTTCCACCCAATTTTCCCGATATTATACCGATATCTTTCCAGATTCTTACTATCAATTGATAGCTCACCATTTTGATGATATTACTGACCTGGTCATACTAATACTAGGCTTCCAGTACTTGGTTTCCCTAGCAAAGCAACACGACGTCTTCCTTATCTATTCATATACAACTGCTACTTGATTGAATATCACTCGGACTCATCCCGCTAGCCCCAGACGCGCCCGAAATGGTAAGGAAAAAGTGGCTTTCATTCTACGAGACATCACCCGCGTACCCCTGCTAATCAAAGCGACTCTCGAAATAGGCCGACAAGCTTCGCAACCAGCAAGAACTCGAGCGCCTTCAGGCCAAATATGTCGGAACCGGCCACCCAGATACAACCAGCTGGGAGTGGCGGACGAATATTCAGCGGGACACGTATGCGTCCATTGTCGGCCACCGACCGCTGCTGACATACATCGCTTTGGCGGAGAATGAGCCGTTGACGAAGACACGGGCTCAGCTGATCAGGGTATGCATTCATTCACTGTTACAGGGCAGGCATGTCCAGCGTATCCACGCATTTGGCTGACTTTGGAGCAGAAAATGGTTCAGCCATGTGGACCGCCTCCACCACGAGAAGATTGATGCTGAAGTATATGAATTGTTAAGAGATATATTGGTGTGGAATAGCGCTTTAAATGTTAGGAAAGAGCGGAGGGCGGCGCAGAGATGGTGGTCAAGCGACTTAGACCTCTCATCTTCTATCTGTATACGGGAAGAAAAGGAGACGAGGGGCAAGACGAGCGACAAGGAAGACGGAAAGAAAGGCGTCAAATGGCAAATTCACAACGCAAGATACCCATATCCCATGTACTTTTTTACAACGACCAAGCCGTTGCGATAAGGTTATTCATTAATTAGATCAAATAATTTCGGGCTTCATCACAAAGGCCATCATGGTATCATCGCGCCTACTATGCGCCGTTTGTCATGCCAACATCATTATTGTCCTCCGCTTCACCCTCTGCTGCTCTATTCTTGGGCCCCAAGCTTGCGTGGAGCTTCTTCTCAAATGCCTCGTCTTCGGGATGGCCGTAGACCTCGCGCACCAGGCCCATAACGCCGTCCAGCCCAATCTCCTCCTTTGCCCGCGGCCCTACATGCCAAGTAATTGTCTGGTCGCCCTCGTAACCGACTGGCGGCCGATCTATTCTCTTGATGACGTACCCTTGTCTCTCCATTCTCTTCAACGTGACTTCTGTTCTTTCCCTCGATAGCATTCGATCGGCGTTTAGTCTCATGAGATACCTCTGCAATTTTTGCTCGCTTAGTTCCCCCCCGTTTAGCCATATCATCGAGACGACCATTGTGTAGAACGCAGTGTATGTTGCTTCATCTTCCGCCGTCGGTACTTTAGATGGCTGCAGAATCGAGGCGTCTCTATAAGCTTCAGGCAATGTTGACGAAAGAATGTAGGCGCCCGACCCGGTCTTGGTCTGTGTATTTGATCGCATTGCTGCCAATTCTTCATTCAGCGGAGGAACACGTCTTGGGCTGATACTTGTTTGAAGAAGATGAAGTAGAGCCTCAGGAAGGGGGGCAACAGATAAAAGCTAAAATACCTTGTCTCTTCTCATGCAGCGTCATTTTCTCTCGGACGGGAAGCTCGCGCAGCTCCATGCCCCAAGTTGACCGTAGCTGCTTCTGCGCCAACGCAAACACCCTTTTGAATGAACGACCTTGCTTGCCGAGGACTGCGTCAAAGACCTGATCAGCCATTCGCTCTATTTCTTCCTATTCCCCGTCCCGTTTCTTCGTCTTGTCCCCGTCTTGCGCTCGGTCCCTGCTGCCTATGAATCCTTACCTCGCTCCTTTATTCCATCTCTCCGGATCAGTGTTCTTGAATATTCGCAGGAGATTGCATAGCGAACCAACTTCTTGGCCATCTGGTCATCGGCGCTTGCAGAAGCACCACTCGTATCCGCGTCGCCATGAGAGTCGTCGTCTTCGTCCACATCATCATCTGAGGCTTCGATATTTTGGCGCTGTCGAGGACGAGCTTCTTCTTCCATGTCTTCGTCCTCCTCCACCTAGATGAACGGCACGTCAGGATAAAGCACATGTATTAATATCAATACGCTGTAGTATTTGGACCCACAAGACGGCGTCTTCTTTGCGCAGGCGGCATGCTTAAAATTTGCAGCGTTTGGTGTTACCATAGAGAGAAGACACTCCGAGCTTGCAGAAGAGTAGCCAATTGATGCTAAACGAGGGGCTTCGTCTTAGCGATAGAGGGGAGACGCGCCGCCAAAGCCGAGGCGCGTCGCATTCAATTTACAATTAATTGTCGAAGCCGAAGCCGCCGCGCTGCTGCCTTATCTGCTATCGATAACGGCTTTATCACAAAATTCCCCAGGGTACAGAGTACCTTTGTAACTTTTGCGCTTCGCTTCTACCAAAAAGTTCTGGGAGCTGTCAGTTCGACTGATTTTTGTTTCTTCTTCCATTTCGCATTGGCCCTTATTCGCGTCTAACATTGCATTTCGACTGTCTCATCAATGCTTCCAAGAGCGGCACATGTGCCGCGCATCTACTTCACCAGCAGAATAACCTCATCAACAATATCAAGGAGGGCAACGCTAAGCATTCGCAACTTACACAGCCGAAACGAATGGATCCAGCTACGATGTTACAGCTCCGATCCCGTCATCCATAGCAAGGAGAGGATAGAGGCGCTGATATCGGGAAAAGCCGATGCAAGCGAGTTTCACGCACCAACTCAAAAGGCATCCAGGAGGCCGGCCGGCAAGCCATGGCAACGCCGACGGGGCAAAGCAAGCAAGAGCAAGCGCCGTGATGAGGACGAAGATATACCAGAATGGGGGCTTGCTGGCACAAACACGGACGCCTTAGCTGCCGAAGCTGAAGCTGTACAAGATGCCGAGGAACTTGGAGAGAAGATCTTGGAACCAGAGCAAGACGTTGCAGAGGACCACCCGACCCAAGCGGGGCATTCTACGCCGGAGCTGCCCATACAGGAACGAGAGGGATTCATTGTAGCAGAGTCCGATGCGGCTGAAACTAGCCAGTCTCTATCTAGTCGAAGAAGTAGGCCGAAGAGAAATCTGCGCGATGAACGTATCCAGTCTAGGAGCGTCTCTGTTGCAGCTCTGGGAGAGCACATTGATGCAATCATGCTGAAGAATCCAAATGAGATGAAGAGGCCAAAGAAATCTATGCGGCTGATCCAAGAAGAGACAATACAGGAGATCAAGGCTGATTTTGATCTCGAGAGAGAAAGTATGGTTCACAAGGAAGAGGAGACCGGTGAAGAGGCAATGGCAGCGGCAATCAAGCACATCGACGAGCTACGACCAGTTGACAAGAGGACTCTGCGCATTAAGGACTTTGATTCTCTGGCAAACACCCTGCTAGACGGCTTTACGCATAATCAGCTTGCCAAATATTTCAGTCTGAAACGCGAGGAGGTATATAAGAGGGATTTCCAAGCCTCGTCTTATCCCTGGGTCGTGAAGCAAGGTCCCTGGGTAGCCGCCAAGCCTGATCATTGGGGGCCTCTCAAGCCCAAACAACATCAGGTCGTGATGATTATGCAAATTATATGGAATCTAGACGTGCAAGAGCAAGTCGAAGGTTTGGGAAGAACTCTCGTTTGGCTGCAACCCCGCATATTCCAGCTAGTCGCCTGTAGGTCCCTTCGTCGCCATGCATCGTACGACATGAGCTTAGCTGACAGCCCGCCTTAGCCCCTGACAGTTCCGTTCTTGACCAGCTCACCAAAGAGTTCTTGTACGAATCGAACAAAGAGAAGATTACTTCAAGTCTCGATGATTGTAGAATCAACATTTATGCGCGCAAGTCAACTGTCCCCGTCATTCTTGCTCGGCTTGACGAAATTGTCAAGTCGATACAGCACCAGAAGATTCCGTCTAGTGGCATTCCAGCTCGTGACTTGGATGAAGGAATTCTACAAGAGCTAGCGCGGATAACAAAAACGCATATTGACTATAATAAAGACAAAGAGGTATGTCCCAACCCCTTACCGGAAGGGTTTATTCCTTGCTATTCCGCATGGGCTGACGTGGTAAACTAGGAGCTTGAAATATCATGGCTCACAAACGACTCGGCGGAGACTTCGAGAGACACAGAAACTCCTGCTGATATTGCCCGGCGGCTCCTGTTGGAGCAACCAGTCCAGGGTTACCAGAGTTCAGTCCACATTCTAGCACCATCTAATGTCGACAAGAGTAAGGATGGCAATTTCGTTGGCTACCAGAGAGAACATAGGAGCATGTCTTGGAAGGACAAGCTCAGGCAGTGGTCTAGATACGTCACCCCTGTTGGCCGAAGCGCCGAAACTGAAGACGAGATCTCACTGCAGCTCCTTGACGCCGTCTCATTTTCCGCATCGGGACCAGGAACGAGGAGGGGAGATGAATCTTTCAGCCGCATCACTGCATCCTTTGGACACATCCTCCACAGTAAAAACTCACGAAAAGAGGCGACGATGGCAAAGAATCACCGTCTCCTGTCTCCCCTCCTTCCCCATCCTGCCGCTTTCACATCCATCATGGAGGAAGGTCAATCCTTGAGGCATCGCACAACAATTATCCTCCATCTCTCCCCGGACCCTAGCCAATACCCCACAGAGTCCGGTCTTATACCTATGAAGGTGCAACTCCAATTACCTGTGGATGCCAACACTGACATAACCGACTATTCTCTCTCTCCTGACGCTATGCTCTTTGGCATCGTGCGAGATGACATTAACGATATCCTGCTACCCGGCGAAAGCGTAGATTTCCGTCTCAGGCAGCAGCATCTTCTACCGCTTGACGGCCGACAACCGTCGGTCAAAGACTTTTTATCCCGTTGCAAATTTGATCTCCCCAAAGGCATCTTGACAACACCGAGCAAAGCTATATTGTCCGTCCCGAAAGCTTTGACGGTCGGCCCAGAGTCGGCACAACAGTCTTCAAAGGCTGTCGTCGAAGTGCCATACCTCTTTATGGGTCTGGAAACTCACCAGACCATTGAACTGGAATTTGTTGGCCACACACTGCGATACAGCAGCATTGACGCAGGCCGACATGGTGGCCAAAGACAAGAATTATCCGTCCAAGCTGGCCTCCCACATAGTCACGATAAAGCGTCCTTTGGGCTCGATGAAGTCGGAACCGCTAGCTTTCTGTCTCTAGTCAAGGGTATTGCTACGGGGAGATACTTTTCGTGGGATGACGGTTCCAAGCTGATGCGAGATGAAACGGAGCCGGCCAGTTCCCACATCATGAAAGAGTCGCCATAGGACCCCTAATCACTCGCCTTAAACCCATCACATTTAAGAGGCACATAACGAGAAGTCTTGGAATTCTCGGAGGGTCAAAGCGGCCCCCCGATTTTGTAGTATTAAGCCGCATTTGGCACGTATGAGCAGTATAGCATCCATTATTACCACCTAAGGTAAGGTTGGGAAGGTAGTCTCAAGGGAAGAAGGATTTGGGTGCATCCGCAAAATGCGCGGCACAGGCGTTAAGGATAAATAAAGCAAAGGATCCCGCTCCCACATAGGATAGAACATGTACGAATAGACACGACATAGGTTCCCATCATAGCAGAACACTGCTCTTCAGTATCGTGTTGCGATTTAATTAATGGCATAGTGATCACTGATCACGGCAAAACAACATAGTACATGTACCGCCTATGGAGCAGGCTTTAGGCGTCTGGTGCCACTTTCAGCACTGGAGCCACAGGGCATCCGCCGTGTTACAGGTAATACAGCCCACTAAAAGTGAAGGGAAGACCGCCTGAACACTACCTGTTAAGCTCGGATTTTTACCACAGATTACATATCCTGCTTCCCAAGATCTTGACGATTACACAAAACATCACATTTGGTAGGCACAAGAAACAAGAAACATTTTGGTTGAAGTCATAAATTCACTTCTATCTGAAATTTTTTCCCTTTTGTTTTGCATTCCCAGAGAAGTTCTGATGGAACCCTTATTCCCAGCCTCTCATTAACATGCCTCGACAGTGAAGTCGAGTGCTCATGCGTAGCAACATTGATCGTGTCGTCGTAGAAGTGAGCGCGTGGTGCCCCACTGAAGAAACCTCACGAGGGCCCAGAACATCAGGCATTGATGATGGGTATCGTTTATTTCTTAGCGGCCTTGGCGGCGGACTTGGTGACCTTACCGGCAGCGGCAGCAGACTTGTCGACGGCCTTGATGACACCGACGGCGACGGTCTGACGCATGTCACGGACGGCGAAACGACCCAGGGGAGGGTAGTCGGTGAAAGCCTCAACGCACATGGGCTTGGAGGGAATCATCTTGACGATGGCAGAGTCACCAGACTTGATGAACTTGGGGGCGGTCTCGACAGCCTTACCGGTACGGCGGTCGATCTTCTCCTGCAGCTCGGCGAACTTGCAAGCAATGTGGGCAGTGTGGCAGTCAAGGACGGGGGCGTAGCCGGCACCGACCTGACCAGGGTGGTTCATGACAATGACCTGGGCGGTGAAAGAAGCGGCAGCCTGGGGAGGGTCGTTCTTGGAGTCACCGGCAACGTTGCCACGGCGGATTTCCTTGACGGAGACGTTCTTCACGTTGAAGCCAACGTTGTCACCGGGGAGACCCTCAGCGAGCTGCTCGTGGTGCATCTCGACGGACTTGACTTCAGTGGTGACGTTGGAAGGAGCGAAGGTAACGACCATACCGGGCTTGAGGACACCAGTCTCGATACGGCCGACAGGGACCGTTCCGATACCACCGATCTTGTAGACATCCTGGAGGGGAAGACGGAGGGGCTTGTCAACAGGACGCTTGGGGGGCTCGATGGAGTCGATGGCCTCAAGAAGGGTCTTGCCGGTGGCCTTGCCAGCCTTGGTCTCCTTCTCCCAGCCCTTGTACCAGGGGCAGTTGGTGGAGGGGGTAAGCATGTTGTCACCGTTGAAGCCGGAGATGGGGACGAAGGCAACAGCCTTGGGGTTGAAGCCGACCTTCTTGATGAAGTTGGAGGTCTCCTTGATGATTTCCTGGTAACGGGCCTCGGACCAGTTGGCAGTGTCCATCTTGTTGATGGCAACGATGAGCTGCTTGACACCCAGGGTGTAGGCGAGCAGAGCGTGCTCACGAGTCTGGCCATCCTTGGAGATACCAGCCTCGAACTCACCAGTACCGGCGGCAATGATGAGGATAGCGCAGTCGGCCTGGGAAGTACCAGTGATCATGTTCTTGATGAAGTCACGGTGGCCGG
The DNA here is from genome assembly GCA_023653515.1 of Trichoderma orchidacearum. Taxonomy (NCBI): domain Eukaryota; kingdom Fungi; phylum Ascomycota; class Sordariomycetes; order Hypocreales; family Hypocreaceae; genus Trichoderma; species Trichoderma orchidacearum. Next base: position 672,501 of record JAAOZV010000019.1, read on the forward strand.
GAGCGTCTAGATTGACATTGTATTAGCTTCGACTCGGATACGTTGGAAGAGGAAAAGAGACAAAACATACCAATGACGGTGACATAGTACTTGGGAGTCTCGAACTTCCAGAGGGCAATGTCGATCGTGATACCACGCTCACGCTCGGCCTTGAGCTTGTCAAGAACCCACGCGTACTTGAAAGAACCCTTGCCGAGTTCGGCGGCTTCCTGTTGAACGATGCATGGTCAGCATGACTGATAAATGAAACAAGACAACGTGTGGCAGATGATTTGATCGTAGGCATGAAAGAGCCAAATGTGATAGCGGGGTTACGACTGATGCGCCCCACTAAGACCGATTAAGGCACCAATTTTTTTTTCTGCTCTTGAGGAGGGGTAGAGAGGCAGAGAAAGCGGGGTGGGCAAAAAAGTGTAAAAAATTTTTCCAAAGCACAAAGCAGAAACCCGCAGTGCAGATTGGAGGCGGAAACATATGTCCAAACCAAAAAAAAAAAAAAAAGGATTGCTCACCTTCTCGAACTTCTCGATGGTACGCTTGTCGATACCACCGCACTGGTAGATCAAGTGACCAGTCTGCATACCAATGTTAGCCTACAGCGTATTGATAAAATACTACCTCTGGCCAACAGCCCAAAGTGAACTGTTGGCGGGTAGAAGGGGATGGGATCACTCACGGTGGTCGACTTGCCGGAGTCGACGTGGCTGTTGTAGATCCAGTCAGTATTGGCAGTTCGAGCGCATCAATCCGGGGATCAAGTCTGCGATGGAATACGCACCCCTGGAAAAGTCGAGTTAGCAGGCTGTTATGAACGATAAACCATCAGGCGATGGTGAGAGGGCAGAGATGTACGTACGATGACGACCACGTTGATGTGAGTCTTATCCTCCTTACCCATTTTTGCGGATTTGTGAAATTTAGCGTGGGAGCTTTGTGGAAGTCCTGATTAGAACGTCTGCAGAGACGATGGTACGGTTAGTTGAAGATACTCTCAAGGACAGAGATGATAACGATGGACTGCCACGGCGGGATAGTCCAAGAGGGAAAGAGGGAGCACATACAAATTCGCAGGTCGGATGCTTGAACCGGGTATGCGAGACGAAGAGCAGAAGAAGAGAAAATTTCGAAAGCAGATGGTGGGAGGAGGAGATTTAAAAGGTGGTGGGCGGAGGGGTGGGGAGGGGTGGTAATGGGCGTGAGATTTTTGCAGTGCTGCTGCCCCGCGAGCCTTGGGAGGGGCAAAAGCGGCGCCGTTTCTACTGGTCTAGCCCTAACGAGCGAGCCTAGGTGATTTTTTTTTTTTTTTTTCTGTTCTTTCTGCGTTCCCGCTCTCTCGCCGTTTCCCACAGCCACACCACCTGTACGCCTGCGCAACCTGCAAGATTTTTTTTTCTTCTCTTCTGGCCTGAGCGCCTAGTGGCTGGGGCAAGTCTAGCCAATGGGGTGCTGTGATTTTGAGCTCGACCGCGTGAAGTGGCCGCCACGATCTGAGAGAGTGGAGACAGAGACAAGCTGAGGAGTGTGAGCCACCAAGCGAGAGTCAGACTAGAGGCCCGAGAAAGGGAAGGAAAAAAAAAAAAAGTTTCGGAGCCTGGTCCCAGGCTTGTGCATCGAATGTTTTTTTTTTTTTTTCCTACACAAGGCTACGGTGATATGAGGAGAGCCTTATTAGTGTCAAACTGCTACGTAAACAACGTATGGTGATGCTGCACTCCCGCGCTTTTCGCCAGCTGGTCTCAACAAGAAGCCTGTACCAGATACGTGGGGAGGTGGAAATGTGGCCAAACCAGCGACGGCTCCAGGCATTCGCAGGCTTTGAATGAGGCACTGCAGTGCGCGAGGTGCTTGTACAGGTACCCGCCACTTCCAACCATCAGTTGCTCCCAGACCCTTGCATAAGCCATCGCAAGATCTGCACACACACCTACGGGCTCCTCCGTACAGAGGATACGGAGCACAAGGCATGTACTTGTTACCCGGTGGACACATGCTTATCTTTCCCTGCTTCTCAAGTTCGCTCATAATGTTCCCGTGGCAAGTCCCGAAACCTTGAGAGCAGAGTCATCGGCGTGGCAGGCTTCACGCAATCGTACTGGACCGGTGTGACACAGAAGGGAAGAAAAGGATAGGTAAAGGGAGCAAACACGTTGTGACGCAAGATCCAAGATGGGAAATTTTTGAAGCATCTCGTGGCAGACCTACACGTCTCAACAAAAAAAAAAAAAAAAAAAAGGAAAAAAGAAAGAAAAAAGAAAACAAATGGTGGAAGCGCTCGATATTACTGCAGGACAATTTGGACTACCACCGTCTCCGACTGGCCTCTCTGCCCAACCCACCCACACTCTTTCTGCTGGCGCGCGCCTGTTTTTGCCCAACCCGTCTCTACGCCTTTCAGGTTCCATCTCAGAGGAGGTACCAGTTACCTAGCAGCCGTTATCTCGTATTGTGGCCGCATTCTGCCCGTACATAAGGTACCTACTGATATACTCGACGGAGTGAGTCAACAGCGGTGTAAAGCTGGCATGACGGAGAAATGCATTTTTTTTCTTTTACCTTTCTTGCTCTTTTCTTTCGAGCAAGAGCCTTTCAAAACATCATTGTAGACCAAGGATGAAGCCAGGTTACAGAAAACCTCACTCTCCTGCCGACAGCCTTCTCCAGCTCGGCCGCTTTGGCTCCGCACCTGAAGCTAGATACTACACTCTATTACTCGCACATACATACATACTCCATTATGTCCGCATGTTTCCAACCCCTGTAAAATATCTGCTATCCGCTCCGTCCTCTCTCTATCTTTCTTTCTTTTTTTTTTTTTTTCCTGCTGTTACCCCTCCATCGTCAGCCCCTCCGTTCATTGCCCCTCTACGGAGTTCAAACCCACCATGAAACGTCATGCCCCACTCCATGCAGTATCCTGGGCATCGCCACCACTGCAATTTTTTTTTCCTATCAGGCTGTCCTTGATTCGCATTGCTACGCTTCAACCCGGAGGCAATGTCTTTGGCGTAGCGTTTTTTTTTTTTTGTGAAGCAAGACACGTATGCCAGGAAATCACAGGTCGATACTACTCAGGAGGGAGTGTGGAGTGGCATAGCATAGTTGCAGCGGCCAGGCGGTTGTCTCGTGAGGAATCACCAACTCGGCCTCGCTTGCGTTCGTACTGCGTGACAACATGGGCCTCGATTAAGACTCTGCATTGCACTAACTAGGTAGATCAATGATATAGTACATCATGGACATGCCGTCAGCTACCCAAATCGCTTGCCGCTGAGATACTACCTGGCTTCATACAATTTCGACAGTAATATCTTATGGGGCCACATATTGTAGATATACCGACGAAGACGCCTGATCATAGCTTGTGAAGGACTAGCGTGTGCTATACTATAGCATCCTTGCCGCGATGGTCAAGCCTGGCCCCGTCTTATTAAGCTGAAGCTTACCGTGATACACTCGGCAATCAAGCCGACGCATGACATTTTAAAAAAGGCACCGGCTAGGAACGAGCCAACCAGCATGGCCAGCACGGTCGGCACGGGAGAAGAACAGACGTCAAACGGATTTGAAATCGAGCTGCCTGAACAGTTGAGGCTATGGCTTCGTGCTACATCAATTCTTCAAGAGGAACTTTATAAGCTCCGAATCAGAGAAGAAGCATATCCATCCTCCTAACAAGCACCGTCCTGACATCGAGGCGAATGTAAGCGTTGTCAGGTGGGCTCTTCTCATCTCTCTTTTTCCATTTTCCGGAGATTCTATTCATTGTTGACTTGATGGCTTTCTATACTCTTTTTCAACTCTATATCTAAGTTAGTCAACCCTCGATAGCCATCTCCTCTGTCCGTATACATCAGTCTACATAAAGTACAAAGACAGAAACATATTGTCTGCCTTGTTCAACTCCACATAGCACGCCAAACCAACTGCCTACACCACAACTTCTCATCTGCCCTCTCCTATCAACCTAAGTGTATACGGCCGATCTGATTTCCAGTGGTCAAACCATTGCCGGTATAAATAACAAAGGTATAAATAAAGATATAAATAAGGGTGTAAACAAGCACATGCCTCCTAAGGCACTAAGGCAATGTGTCAATATAGTACCATGGTAGGACTAAGATGGCAGGCACCTTGGGCATCTCATCCATCGTAGGCAAGTACCTAGCAGCCCGGGGGGGGTTTTTGGTAAGTGGTCCGGGGAGCCTTTTAGCGGCTAATAGCCGTTTTTTGGGCCTAGTCATCGTGTTGCGGGCTTTATGATGCTTTTTTGCGCCGGGTTAGGCTAAAGGTAGCTTTATTCCTTATGTGACCTTGCTATTCTATTCTTTTTATTAGGATTTCCATGTCATTCTTCTAGTAGAATACTTTCACTTCTACTAGGCTTATTAAGATAGATAGAATGACTGTTGTCATAATGGTTATAGGGCCTTGAAAATGATTACAGGGCCTTGAAAATGGTTACAGGGCCTTGAAAAGGATTATAGGGCCTTGAAAATGGTTACAGGGCCTTGAAAATGGTTACAGCCGGCAAACACTTATGACAGCTGGCAGCGGGGTCACGATGCCCTCGTTCCTTCCGTTCTTCGCGACCTACCTTTATATACTAGAATGACTGCAATGGAAGGTATCCTCCAACTAGATAGAATATTATAGTGGTATAATAGTGAATAGACAATCATTCAGTAGGCCTAGGTTCGAACCCCCTTTTGCGCTGCAATTTTCCTGTCCTTTTCTACCTTATAATAGCAGCTATTCTAGGTTGCCAGCTGGCAGCAGCTGGCAGCAGCTAGCAATAGGAAAAAAAAAGAAAAAAGATTTTTCTATTTTTAATAGAAATAATTTCTATTTAAAAATTATTTTCCTATAGAAAATAGTTTTATAATAATTATTAGTTTATATTATAATAATATATATATAATTATTTTAACTTAGAAAAACTATTTTTTAAAAAAACTATTTTTATAATTTTTAATGATTTTTAATTAAAAGCTCTTTTATAGTAGTATTATAGCTATAGCCTTATAAGGGTTTTCTTAGTTGAAAATAGTAACCGCAAGAAAGGGTTTTTAAAATGCAACAATGCCTTGAGTGCTTTTCACTAGGAAACCATTTTCGGGCCAGAAAACGCTTATTAGACCACTTACCAGAAACCCCCCTGGCGCCCGATGGTATCGTAGCTCTTTTCTGATGAGTATGTACCTGCTACCTCTATGGCCTCTACTTTAAATACCTCCTATTATACACAGACTTAAGACCTTTACGTACAGATACGAAGGTATGTGCATTACCTAGTACCTTATGGTACCTTACTAAGGTACAGTGTGACATTACCTGTAGTTGATGCTCGCTCTTTCCTCTTGAAGTTCCCATCTACCTACTACTAGGTAGGTAGGTGGTAATCACTTTTCCCCTTTCAATCGCTTCATCTTGAGTTCTAATAAAACAACCCATCGCATGTCCTCTTGTGTTTCTTCCCTTAATTGTCTGGCTTATTGCTTTGTTCCCTTCTCTCTGCAGTTCTCTTGCAATTATTCTATATACTCAGGCAGTGGCCTACCTCTTTCACACCTCTCTTCGCAATAACATCCTCGAGAGCAATTATTGAGCCCTCTTCCCCACGGGTTTCGTGCCACCCATTCCCTTCGGAGTCTTCAATCCTAGAAACGCGGCAGTGACAACAATGGCGGTGCCCGTCGCACCCATTGCATATGCAAATTCTCTTCCCGCCCACCAGTATACGCTAGTGAAGAGGATTGGTCCCAGCCCACGTCCCAACTGACCCCAGCTGCGCATGATACCCAGCTTGCTCCCACGCTCGTTCTCATTGGCCTCGAAGCTGCTGAGGGCATTGAGACCCGTCACAACGGTAGCCGACGTAATGGCAAGACAGGTGGCCGCGACATAGAGGCCACCGATGGTCGAAAGCTGACTGAGAAGAACAAAGGCTCCGAGGCAAGTCGTCACGCCGAGGCGAACAGAAGTCAGGGGCGAGAGCCTGCGAGTAATGCCTCCTTGAAAGATAGATGCGACCAGGCCAATATAGCCAAGCAGCCGGCCATTCTTCGCAGACGTGAACTGGAACAGTTCGTAGGTCATAAAAGACAATGAGCTCTCCATTCCAGAGAAGAACAAGAGGAAAACAAAGTGTATGGCATGAAGCAAGAAAGGGGGGTTTGTCCGTTCAACCTCGTTGGGCTTTGAGGCCGCGCCGTCTTGCTTCGAAAGCTTGTTCGCCTCAGCTCCTTCGCTTTCTGTCAATGACGGGAGAGTCTCCGGCAGGCAAAAGTAAAGGTACACCGTCTCAGTAACAATCAATACCAGGCTGAACCCCGCTGCCATAGCGAAGGGATTCGCCCAGGCCGTTGCAACGGTGCTCAACCATGCCCCCAGGCCAGGGCCAAACGTAAAGGCTATCGAGAAGCACGCGCCAATGATGGCCATGGTGGAGCCTCGTGTGGACTCATCCGAGATGTCACTGGCCATGGCTGTAGCAAGCTGGACGTTGCCCTCGGAGAGACCGCCTACGACGCGGCTGGCGACAAAGGTGCGGAAGTCGACGGCCACCACCCACAGGAGCACGGACACAATATTACCGCACATGGATGCCAAAAGCGCACGGCGGCGGCCATGACGGTCAGAGAAATGACCGATCATGGGGGACGCGATGGCTTGCAGGAGGCTGTGGCCCAATTGTTAGTAGCTGAAGCAAACCACATCATTTAGTGCGGCCGCTTAAGCCGTAACATGCCGTGTTACTCACGAAAACAAGGAGCCCAGCGCTCCTCCGAGCAGGACGATGTCATATCGGGAGTCGATGGGCCGTGAAAAGGATGCCTTGTAGGCGTTCAGCCCCCCTAGCACCTGCTGCAGTAGAGTCTTGGGCGAGTCGCTATGAATGAGGTCCGGGGCCTCGCGATCGCGGTAGAACTCCAGCAGCTTGGGGAATAGGGGGAGAATGAACGTAAAGGATATCTTGAAGCGTCCACATTAGCCATCTAGAGCACGACCGATGCCGACGCCGCCTCCCTCCGACGGATTGCGGCTTACCAGATCGAGGAGGAGAGAAATGATGATGACCCGAAGCACGCGTTTCCGCGTAGCAGAATCCACGGCCACCATTGCGTTTGTGACGGGGGCCTCAACCGATGACTGCGTCTGGTCCAATCAAAAGCGCGGGAAATTTAGAAAAGCAAGGGAAATGAGCAGTGCTTCGAACGGAAAGCCAGTTCCGAAAGTCAACAAAGCCTTTGCGTTGAGACAAGACGCTTGGGGGTTCCACCAGCAAGGGAAAGGACAATCACGCCAGGTGGGAAAAAAGAAAAAAAAAAAAAAAGATACTAAAAAGATTAAGACAGATCTCAAAGCAACGCCCTGTCAGCGTGGCGTAGTTTCGGCAGTTGACAGTCACAGCGCATAAGCTACGAGGAATCCGCACTCACTCCCGCAGTTTTATACAAGTGCTCGAAGAAAAGCATGCCGAGCAGGAAAGTGGCCAGAGAGTCAGTTTCGAAAGCTCTCCACAGCAAATCCGAGCCAGGCCTCGTTCACGTAACAACCAAGACTTAGCCCGAGCCCGAGTCCGAGTGGAGACCTCCCGCAGAGCAAGACAGAGACAGGAATAGAGCAGCAAACTTTAAACGGCGGCTGGGGCTGACGGACAGAGTGGTATCCGTTTTCCATGGAACATGGATGGAGCTTACCTAGGTACTCTAAGCATCTCATCCCTGCTCTCCCGTAACAGCAACAGCAAACCTCGAGCAGTTGTCCCATACTCGTCTTCTAAAGGCGCATCCAGATCATATGGTTTATCGACCCTATGCAACCTCCATACACACACACCATTATGTGCGGAAACGAGTATCAATCTTCCTTCAGCGAAGAACGGATTTGGAGAGCGGCAGGTCGGGCCAATGAGTCCTAGACAACATTTGGCCTCCACCGAGATTTGCGTTGCCGATGCGGCAGAAGCACTAGGGCTATGCACTCTTCTCTCTTTGACACATGCGACTAGGTCAGCTCAGTCACTGCCGGCGCGCCATCTTGACACCACCCAAGCCCTGCTTGTAGCCCATTCTAACGACAAACGGGTTCAAGGTAGACACACTCCGGGCAGCGGGTGGCGAGAGCTCTGCCGCAAGCATGCATCTCGCTAACACTGCTTTGATTGGGTTATTACCTGTACTTGCTTTCTTTTTTTTTTTCCCTCTTTGTTCAGCCGCAATCTCCTTTCTTTTCTGTCCCGCTTTATCACCCCGTCCCGCAGTCGGCCATGGACGGGCTTGCACAAGGAGACATCCTACCACAACGCATGCCTGAGACAGATTGCACATCCATGAAAAGCAAAGCGGTGGATAGCATCGCGCTTCATCTCTGAGTAATGGTCTCTGTCTCTGACTGTCCGCCTGGCGATTCTCACTGTCCGCACCTCTATGCTACTAGTTACTACCCCCAGCTCATCACACCACGTATCCGCCCTGACCAAACTCTAAGGGACTTCTACCCGCGCATGGAACTGTATGATGGATGAATCTCAGCAGCCAATGAAGAAGAATATCCTGTAATGATTCAGAAATGCCACCCCCCCCCCCCCCAAGGGTTCCATGCGCGACAACCGACAGAGATCTTAAAAAAAATTCCCGAACAAGAGAGCACTATCACAAATGACAGAGATCGTCAAGCCATGCTCATTCTCATGATGATACTACCACATGGTTTATCGGCAAATAATTACGTGAGCCGTATGTCTCTACAGGCTGTCCAAGACAAGCTTGTCGTCTCCGGAAACTGCGGTGTGGTGGCGTGGCGTTTCTCGCTCTTACGCGCCTTACGAAGACTCAATCAGCTAGCTGCTCTCAGATTACGATTTGCTTTTGCAGCCTACGTCTGGCCATCGGATAGCACCCTTGTCTCCCCTCTCGGGCAGCTTAGCCTACAACTGTCAGCTCAACTTCACTGAGGAGCCACACCGATAGGCTAACGCTGGTGAAGGGCGGCCCCGAGGCGCCCCAGGCTACTCGCAGATACGCTCGTATCCACACCCGGATGGCTTTATGAGACCGGGGCATGCAGTAGAAGAGCGCACATTCAGACGAAGAGCGGTGGGACCGACCTGTGGCAAATATGCGCTGGGCCTCTACGAATGATCAGCTTGCTGTCCAAAGTCGTCATCGCATGGTAGAGACCTTGATCACGACCAAGACACTTGATACACCTGGAAGCCCAGGAGTAGCTACTACCTTGCTTTCAAGCTTGAGAATTTCAGCTGGTGCTCTAGATCTTGTGGTGGGAAAGACTGAGAAGACAAATCGGTTTCCGCAATACAGGGGTCTGTCCACGGCCAAGATCCAGAATGAAACAGGAAAGGGCTGAATGGATACCAGAAACAAGCGGGATCATGGCGAGCACTCAGATAAACTATGTCTAATCAAGCATCTCGTCTACCTACGCAAGCCAAGTGTGATCTCGGTCAGTCCGAAAGAGGACATCTTAGCTATTGCGAAGCAGTGGAGATCTAAAGGAAAAGCTATACACTTAAGAAAACTACCAAGTGGGTCAAGGGGAGTGTCAATTCGTTAGGCTTTGTCTTCCACAGCCAATATGCCGTCCGGAAATGCTATTCAAAGCCGATAGACGATGGCAGCTTTGCTTCCCCTGCTATGTCGACATTGAATCTCGAGGATAGGGAGTGTGCCATGCCAGAAGCCAACTTCACAAAGTCATTCGCTTCCTCGGCGACGTCATCGGCTCAAAAATGTATTGCATGCCGCGCATGGCAGTAACAATGCATGGCACTCCGATGAGCAGTTTCACACCCTCTGAGTAAAGAGAGAGTAAGGCATAGCAATAGTCTGAGACTATCTGACTACGTCTAAGGCATAATATGATGCGTCTTAGAAGAGCTCTTCTTCTTCACCAATTGGCCTCTTCTGCCGAGGGGACTCATCGTCCCGTCATACCAGTCACTGTATAGGGAAAAGAGCTATCTATCAGCCCTTCACTAAATTTGGAAAAGAGGGGCGATAGACGCTTCGCGTCTTTCTTGGGCATACGAAGAAATCAAGCAAGCGCGATTGCACGTTGGAGGTTTGTTACCCGATGGTGCGGTTTCCCCCAAGCGTAGCCGGCAGGATAACCTTTACGGATCAGAGCTTTCCGCAAGAGCTCTCGCGCATATGGCATGGGCAGCTTGTGACAAGCTACCGAAGTACGGGGCATATATGAATTGACATCAGTGGACTATGGGTGCCAGCTCGACTAAAGTAGTATACCTTATCCGAAAAACCGGCCATGGAGAAGTATTCTGCTGTTCAGGACACGAAGACTGAGTCAGAGAGGCAAGCCAATGTACTGAGTACAGAGTTCACATGGATTGTCAAGTATAGTAGTCGAATATGTGGGACTCGCGAACAGAACTATCCGCTAATGTGAGATCCATCACAATGTATCAGCACGGCATCTTGGGATCCTGAATCAATTGTGGCAAAGCTGCTACGGACCAGGACCGCTTTTGATATCTCGGCCACACTCGGGAGGGTGGGTGGCCTGCAGACAAGCACCTCCACTCGGAGGATGTTCAAGAGTTTGCTCTCTCTCTTGAACTGAGACACGCGCGGCCCCATATCATATTAGCATATTGTTCCAGGAAAAGGTGGCCGCGCAATCTCCCATACGTCTACCCCGAATGAGTATAATATAGGATTTTGTGTATAGCTGGGTGGGACAAAGCAGAGGACTGTGAGAAGAGAGAAACGAGGCTACAACTCTTCTTCCCGTTTTACAACAGTTGGCAAGCCCCCCAAATCTCTCAAGAATCAGTTAAGACTACCCACCTCCCGTGATCTCCACAAGTCTTTCGTTCAAGACGATTTAGCTCGTTCCTGGACCAGCTATTGAAGGCACTTGCCAGAAGCAAAGCCGCGGCCCACGAGATACAACATGACCAAAAGGAGAAGCGGGCTAACCTGGGATCCACTGTTGGCACTGCCGTGACCATGGCCTGCGAATCCGCACAGTCGTATTAGCAAACTCTCAGTACATGATACTATTGTATTGGGGCCTGGCACTCAGACGTTTGCATCGGCTATGGTTGGTCAGCTGGCACACACCGGTGTGGGCCTGGCCGCTCCTTCGGCCCCGAAAGTGGCTTGGATTGACAGGCCTCCTCCAGCCCTGTTCATCGATTGATTGTCTCCCGCATGCTTTAGAGCACAGCTATGCAACCAGTGATCATGGTCATGGTCGGGTACAGTGGAGGAGAGCTTCTAGGTAGGCAGCTTTGCGAGAAGATCACAAGATCAAGCCGGGGGTTCTCAGCATCGCGCCGCTTCGTGGCCATTCTCGCTACATGACACCTCCCTCGCATCGACAAGGCTGGTCCGAGAGGGTCTACGCGCACTCTGCATACATCTCGGCATAACTGCACAAATTACTGCTGCTAGAGGCGCCCGTGCTTTAGGCTGGTGGCATATCCTGGGAAGGGAATCACGACGCCAGTAACTTATCCACGGATACTCGGTATCCCTGTCTAAGCACAAGCTACCTTACCGAGTAACTGCCAGCTCCAATAGCGAAATTCCGTGCCTTGAGAGCACTAGGACACGCCCATTATACGTATTTCACTTCCAATGTGACAGTTTCTGTTGTATACATCCGTGTCCAAGGTCGAGATATATTCCCTTCGACTTTGTACCGTTACTTCCATCACCATGAAGCATAAGGAGAATAGTGGAATAGGCATCCAGCTTCTCCGTTATTTCGTCCACGCAGTGTTACGCGAACATGCATGCGAATAAATGCCTTTTTCCCCCGAGGGTAAATTAGGGAGGGCTTGTCGCCCCCTCCGAGTTTGCCATCTCCTCACAAGCCCCAAGGCCAGTAATGAAAAGCTGATCTTGCTTCCTTTCTTTTTTCTTCCCCTTACGTCGCTATTATGCACGTAATGGCTTCTATCATACCGGTCGCTCTATAGCAGGGAGAGAGCTATGCCCAAGCATTCTGACGCAGTACCTGTTGCTCTCGGTGTCCCCCGCTGCTCTAGCAAGCCGAAGAGTATCTCTTGTGTTACGCCTGGGAGAAGAAGGCAACACCACATATGATCCCGGCTCGAAGGCTAGGCGTACCTAGCTCTCCCCAGAGTGGAGCTCGGCTAGGCTTTCCAACAGTGACTGCTGGTGTTGACTGCATAGCATGAACCGGACGGTCTGGCTGATGCTCGAGCTCCCACGTCATATTATCTCTGTTTAATCTCTCGTCTCTGTCAGGTGCTGAATGATATTACGTGAATCCAGGCACGCCATAAAGCGTCAAAAACGAAATGAAGCTCCGCATCTGGCACCGGGGTGTCATGGGCATATGTTAGATGCGTAGGGAATCGTCTTGCGGGTTACTTGGCTTTTGTAGTCTCCTCGAACAGCAGAACCCAATTACTCAGTTTCCCTCCGTTCCTGACCACCATCGTATACCTTGCGATTTGAACACAAATTGCAATGACAACATATGTCGTAAATGTTCATTGGATGGGATTGAATGAGCAAAGCTATCCGAAGCTGTGTCGAGGCAGGCATTGGGGCCTGATCAGGTTTTAATATTGCGTCACCAGTACCTACAATATGCGTCTCCGAAAATCTAACGCTTCAATTCCCTACCCATATAGACCTCATCTACATGACTCCGTGACATGACTAACAAGCAGCATCGCTTTCCCCAACTTGTAGCAATGTGAAAGATGGAGGCGCCAATGTTCCTGATAACATCCAGGTATAAGTTGCATACTATACTGTTGCAGTGCACGGCCTAGCACAAGGTCGCGTGTGGACATTGCATAGGGCCTCTAAATGGGCCGCTTTAGACCGTCCTTTCACAAGTTGTACCAGGTATACAATATTGCATCAGCCCGCTGTCGAAGAGGGAGGTCTGTCTATGGGGAATACCGGTGGTCGGTGGCACAGACAGACGTATTAGTCGTACGACTGTTATGATATTATGGGCGTACAGCATGCACTACCGCATACAAACACACAGTCCCCTGCACCCTGGGAACGAAAATGCCCGTGGAACCGATGGACCCCCTGGTACGTGACCGTTATTGGCGTTGATAAGTCTCGAATCAGGAAAGCAAAAGAACGTATAGGAAGAAAAAGAAAAGCGCGGCCTTTGCGAGAGCCTTTCGGAGAACCGTCGAGGATCCGTGTATAAAAGTCGTCCCCACCCCCATCTCCTGGCGAGAACTTTTGATCCCTTAGCCATCCAGGTTTGCTACAAGCTTTTCAGTATTCAGTCTTTCATCCACCCTTCACATCACTCTATCACTCTTGCCAACCTTGATTTCAAGACAAGCAAGCATGGCCACTCACGCTGAGATCAACAACGTCAACGCCAATGTCAACTCCGACCTCGGGGAAAATATCGACCAAACTACGCGTGGCACTTCGGATTCGTCTGCCGCCCAGCCTGACAAGCCGGTGGTTTTCATCCTCAGCTTCGGTCACGAAGATTCCCTAAGTGATTTTCAGAGTTCTCACGGTCGTCTTCTCAACGAACTTTTCGACAGGTGCACCGTTAGGCATGCCACGGCCGTTAAACAGGCCTTTGCCCTCTTTGCTGAATGCCCAGAGCCGCGTGCTGTCTTCGTGTCCGATGCGGGAATCACTCGTGGACATTGCGAAGTCATCGCACAGAAGCTCGTTCAGTATGCCACCAGCGGCGGCACCGTCATCTTCGGTGGTAGGGTTGGTCTCGCCACTGACGAGGAGCTGGAGAAGATCTTTGTCCATACTTGGGATCTCCCTTGGGAGATTAGCACCTATCATAGAACCACCGTATCCCTCAACACCGCCGCGGTCTGTCCAGCTCTCGCCAAGGAGCTTCCTGCAAAGTACAGCCAATATGCCCTCTTTATGCAAGGGGCGCAAAACAGTGAGGCGTGGTACCTGCCTACTTCAGACTCCGTCATAGAAGGGTGGGTTCCTATCATGGGACCAATCGACAACTTTAGCGACTCTCCCGTCATTTTTGCCCGATTTGGAGACGGGAATGTGGGATTCATTGGTGATTCGCGGCCTGAGGAGGGTACGATCATGGTCATACTCGCGATGATGGGTCTGCTGGTTTGATCTGGGCCATAGAAATTCCTAAGCGGCGGTGATTGTATCTCAGAGAAAGTATTACAGCCTTAGAATACATCGATACTCTATAGTTTCTTTAGCTGTATTTGAAATAGATATGGAGATATTCCCACGGGCGGCCGCCGCCCTGGGGGTTCATTAAACGCAAAAAGCAGAACATTACTGGCTCAGTTGAACTACCTTAATGCCTTGGCAAGTGCAACGCCAATATTGCTCGTTCTCTTTTTTCCCTTTTTCCATTGTTCTCTTTCTTTTGTAGTGATGCAAGTAGAGAGCCATCCCTAAATTTTAACCGTGGAACTCAGGCACCTACCAATATGAGATTGGTTAGCTGACTGACGAGCTCCGGCATTGTACCATTACCGATATTTGCTAGGACGACCTCCCTAGCATTCATCGCAGCACCAGCAGGGCTGGTTCGGGAAATCCTCTCCCTCTCACACACATTAATTTTGACAGCCCTTGGCAAAGACAGACCATACAGCCCCTGAATTGTTGCCTGCGTTTGTGCGATGGGCCAAAGTGCTCGAGGCACGACGCTGTGCTACTGTGGCGGGTCATTGGACCAAAGGACAATGTCAAGCCACGGAATGTGTGTTGCTTCCATTCGCTGGCATGGCGGAGCATCATCCGACAGCTGGAGTAGCGTACTTCATAAGCTTCATAAGCGGCGTGCGTATCATCCACAATCGGGCTGAGTTGCGTCAGGACAAGGGATGGCCAGTCGTTGGGATTCAATAAGAGCGTCTGCCGAAAGCGACGAGCAAAGATAATGGAGATGAAATATATGATCCGGTCAAACGCCTTGATAGTCAAGTACCGTTTGCCCGACATTGATCCCCTAGCTCTTGCGATTGGCGCAGGTCAAGTGTAATACAACAGGCACTGAGCGACAATGTAGATCAGCACACGGAAGGATTTCAAGCTCGGTCGGGCTCCGTGTTCTGTTTCTTCTTCTTTTTTTTTTTTTTGCTATCTTTCTTACGGCAAACATCCTTCATTCGATCAGCAAATCAGGCGATGATGCGAGCACGGGGTGATGCGTGGCGGCACGCAAAGTGACGTGAGAGGCATTTTGGACAGCCATGCAGGTACCGGGGATCGTCTGCAGAGAAGCCACAGGGATCAGAGCGCATTCGATACTGGCTCGAGAAATAAAGATCTACATCGCCAACAATGAGAGCGGCCGTGCCTCTGACTATAAACCGGTTCGCCCTGAAAATCGCCTCCAGACAGTAAGAGGGCCTTGTGAGATACTAGAGAAGGGGAAGACAATGATAGCAGGACAAACGAAAGGCGAGAGAGTAGCGCATATGATATAGGGGAGGTATGAATGACGAGGACGCCTTCTTTCCTTTCTTCCTTCTTTTCCTCCTTCCATCCTTCCTTTTCCCAAAGAGGAGGTGTGGAGAGGGGTCAGTGACGGCAGATGAAGAGGAACCCGAGCTACCTACTAGGTAGGAAAGAGCAAACGAGGCTCTCTACATCGCATCCGCACGCTAGCCCGCCCAAATGGATTGCATGGGAAAGAGCTGCATGCGATGGATTTTCCATAAACCCCGCCCCCACCAGCTTCGTACGATAATTCCCAATGAGATTTCCAATGGATACTACCGATATGGTCAAAACCCCACCATCAAATGCCATCTGCTTGCGACCAACACATGTTTGGGCGCCCAGGATAGGTATCACGGCACCGGCAACGGCCCTTGTATTGGCCCAAAACATGCTGGTCGTCACAATCACAACCCGAGAGACAAGGCAGGCCGGCACAGGTAAGAGAGCCTCCATGTCTTGGTATTAAAAGGCGCAGCAGCCGCCTCTCAGATTTTGTTACAGAATCCTATTCCCAAGTTCGACCAGAGCAATGCGACAGACTGGTGGACTGACTTTGCTCAATAGCACACCAGAAGCCGGCCGCCATGCTTTTGCAAGATATCAACCGACAGGCGGACGAGAAGAAAAGGAGGAAGCAGGAGAAGGATGGACAACTGGGCAGGCATGCGGATGAACAAATGTATGACACGCAGAACGAGCCCTGCCACACCAACCCATCTTTGCCATATCCATCACGCGCATGATGGGACTGGTGCTGTATATGTGTCAAGGGCCCAAGGCGCATCGTCCCGCACACATAACATTGGTGCAGCAGTCAGGTATGCCGCATCCACCATGTCCACCGGCCATGCTGGAGATGCAGTAGGTCGGGGCAAGTTGGTGGACGGCATCAGCGAATCGAGCGAGCGAAGAGCAGCAGCCGCGAGATCCCCCCCAAGCCTCCGCTTCCAGCCCCGGTCTCCTCCATTCAACACCTGGCGCAGCCCCCATGCGACCCCGTATCAAGGGTCAAGGCAGCAATCACCACGTTCCAAGGCCCAACCTCGCGTACCGATGCCCTACCAAGGGTCCGAACGCCGTGCCGGTCATAGAAGTCCCACTTGGCCGGCTGCCACGTTCTCCACCCACGGCCGCTGACGACGTCCGTTCCCGCTAGTCTTTCCCACTACACCCGGCCTCTTTTTCATACATCCTACTATTCTTAAATAGCGAGCCAACCACCACCCATCCAAGTCATGATGATATTCGCCGAGCCCTCAACAGTCTCCATGGGATCGGTGGATAGTTCAAAAACGTCCGAAATAGGAGGGAGGGAAGATAGGGAGGGAAGAAGGGGGGGTGAAAGAGAGGGGCGGCGATGGGTCGTTCACACAAAGTGGCTCAAGTCAATCCCGCAGGTAATGTTTCGACTTTATTCTCCTCATCTCTTTCATACGACCATTCACCAGATTCTGAAAGCAAGCCTCTGGTCAAAATGCAATTCGGTTTGCGATTGGCGGTACCGCCTGAACTTTAACAATAAAATTAATACCCAGATCTTAGGGGTTCATGTGTATGACCATGTCTATATCACTGCGTGCCTTTTTTCATCGTTGGCAGGCTGAACGACGGATAGCTCCTAACCCTTTTTTTCCCAGTCTATTTTCCCTCTCTTGACCCCAAACCAGACCTTTACCAGAAATCCTGATATCCCTAAGATGGATTAAATATGGCCGCAGTAACCAAGAATGAAAAAAAAAAGAAACGCCAAGTCCGTCGACCCCGATTTGATCTCGTTATTATGGCTTCGACCGACATTATAGCTTCGACCGACGTATTAAATATTATTATCATTAATGGGGCAGCTGGAGACTTTCATCAGCGATATTCGAATCGATACATGATTTAGTGGCGGCTCAAAAGGAGACTAACCTGACTGGTACAGCACGCCGCGAAGAAAAGGGGGGGAAGCAATTGAAAGCAAGCCCGATATAGGAGTCCCATTTATTTGGGCTTCGGAGGCTGAGGAGAGTTGGGCTTGATTATGCCAGTGGTGTCGTACGGACCGCGAGGCATCTTGGCTTTCGGCGAAGGAAAGGTTTTGAAAATGGAAGACAGACGGCGGCAGCCGAGTTGCAAGAGCGCTGCTAGATCGAAAGAAGGCGGTGCAGAGCAGATGTCCGGAAGCTCGGCAAACGGAAGAAGAGGTAAGATTATGAACGATAGCTCAAAAGGCACCGTTTTGCTTGTTGGATAAAGGAAAGAAAGTGGATGAAGTTGCGGCGACGGTCTGATGTTTTAAACAGTTTCTACACCGACCCCGGTGAGTTGTTTTTTTCCTGTGCTCTTTAGAGCTTGCCGCCAGTTCGCCGGGTTCTCGCGTGGCTTTCTCTTGCGGCCGGGCTTATTTTCTGTTATGATTGCAGCATCGATTTTGCGGTCTAGTCAGGGCGGTCAGTCTACCCCCTGATAATGCACTTTGGCCCCTGCAGGTTTTTTCACCCTTGTGAGATCGGCAGGGGGGGCCTTGACCTCTTCTTTTTTTTACACTTACCTTTCTTTTTTTCTTTCTTAGTTTGCCTTGTATCGGCGAGGATGCGGACGACGGAATGGGTGTGAGACTCGAGAGGCTTTTCGGAGACGCTAAGCAGCGGCAGGCGGAACGAGAAAAGAGAAAACGGAGGCGTTCAGGATATGTGTGAGGAGATGAGAAGGCTTGTCGGAAATAGGCAAAGTTCCTGCTTCCCGTGCCGAAGAGGGATGTTAATGCTACTTAGGAAAAAGAGTACGACGAGAGAGGTGTGGTTGCTTGGTGTTGAGCGAACCTAAAGTTTTTAGGGTTGGCCCAACGCTCTACAACTTGGGCGTCGTGGACAGCAGTGGGGGTGGGAAACTTTGGGAATTAGGCGACCAAGAGAAGGGGTCCTGTGCAAGTGCAAGGGTAAAGGGACCAGCCGGGGGGGGGGGCCTGCAGGACAGCCCATCGTCTTTCTAGAAGCGCTGCCAGACTTCGCGTTGGGTTGCGGGAGAGACGTTGGGCCGGGACAGCGATGACCAAGAGTGTGGAGCAAATCGACCGGCATGGCGGGTTGTCGCAAACTGGCGGGCAGCAGCGTTGCTTGCAAACACATCACTGCCCCGGCGCGGCATTCCAGAAACGACACAGGTGTTAGCAGTCGCAGGGAGAGGAATCCGACGGCACACACGCACCCGCACACGCACACGCACACACACACATACACACGCCCACCTTACTCCGTTCACGCACACTTCACCACTCACCCTCTCACACACGGCACGCATAGAAGCCACGGCCTCCCTTGCCTTTGTTCGAAACTCGTCGAGGGACGAAAAAGGCGAGCAGATGACGTGCACGGCCCGGTTCCCGAAGAGCCTCAACCCCTGTTGTCCGCTTCCCCGCCCCCTTTTCGGTAGTTAACCGGATGAGAAGAAAGCAGAAGAGAAGAGGCGACGTTTCATCATCCGTTGGAGCCATGATGGTGCCAGCGAACATGGCTGTGGGTGGGACTTGAAAATGTCACTGACGAAGCGGCCCTCTAGCTCAGGAACGGGCAGCCCCGACAGACGGGTCTTCAGGAACGACATTCCGGGGAGCTCGTAGGATGCAAATTTCCAGGTCTGCTACGGAGTGGCTGCACCGTACTCGGTACAGTGCCCGCCCTATGCTCCGTATGACTAGTTATTGGTGCTAGTAAGCAGCAGGCGATATTCGCCATCACAGGTTTCTCCCCCCTGGCAGCCAAAGGTTGCGATTGTGGGCCGGCTTTTGAAAAAAGTACTGCTACTACGGGGTACCACCAGACGACTAACAAGTTGCGCCATTCTCAGAGGGAGAGAAAAAAAAAATTCCCCGAGCCTTAGTGCCTGCCTATCTATCTGTGACAGTGGCTGCAGCTCTCTCACGCCCTTTTTTTTTTTTTTCCTTTTTCTATCTTTCCTTTTTTTTTTTCCAATCTCTCGATTAGTTTAAAGAGCGATACTCAGTAAGTTAGAACCCAGCTACGGGGAGGATATGTCAGGGCAGGGGGGGTACGAAAGGAGCCACCGATAAGCTAACACTAGTACTCCGAAGCTAGTTGGGAGAATCATCACCACCAGCCCATCATCATCGTGGTGGCAAGATGAGCGGGCCTGGAGAGCCTTGCTTACAGTCCTGAACAACGCACTCTTCTGAGACAAGTGGTTCGTCTTTGATGGGGCAGAAGGCGAAACAACGATGATCAAGCGATCTCCAGAGGCCATTTCCCGAACAGGCGTACAGCTTGATTTGACAGTCTGCCGGATCTTGGCACAGCAGAATGCAAGCTGTAGAAGCATCCGTGCCCGGACGCCTTCCTTACCCTACGTCGGATGGGACCGGGGGGGACGACTCAGCTGTTGGCACGTTTCTCGAAATGGGCACAGCAAGGGCCACCTTTGGGTATCCGTTGGCCTTCCTCTCGTGCACAAGGAGACAGGGACAGAACACGAGACAGCTTACTCGTACGTACATGTAAGAAAGCCACATGGAGCATGGAGAGCCGGCCCGCGTCATGCTTGGAACCGCTACTGGGGTGGGGCCGGGGCGGCTGGTCCGTTTCCCATAGCTCCGGTACGATGGAGACGGAACTCTGATGGTCGATTCGAGCCTCAGCCGATCGGGCAAGTTTCTAGGGCATACCGTTGGGTTCTACTACTGCCGTTTCTAGGTCATCTGGATGGATGGAGGGGAAAGAAACTCGGCAAGCGTTGTTTGGTCCGACTCCATGAGACAACTCATCAGAAACTGCATGCCTGCTTCTTCCTCGCCGCAAGGCGGTCGAACTATTGGTCCCCGAGTGTCCCAAGGTGTCACGAGTGTCTCGGCTTCCTGGCAGGAGCGAGGGCGTTGTTGTCGTGGCGTTGCATCCATCCTTGTCTTTGGAGCATCAATCCTTTCAGATGATGAGTGGCTTTAGCCGTTCAAGCAGGCAGATTACTCTGGACCGGTTGAGACGTGGCCTGGCGTGTTACGGTAATGGTGGTGCCAATGGTGCTGATGCTGGTGGTGGTGGTGGTGGTGGTGGTGGTGGTAGTAGTGGACGAGGACGACGACTAACGACGAGGCGATGACGGACCGGATTGGAGAGCCCAGGGACCAGGCAACCAGGACCACAAAAGCAAACAAGCAGGTCGGCCAAGACAAGGCGAGGCAAGGCAAGGCAAGGCAAGGTAGGCAGGCATTGATCCAACCTTGGTCTTCTCTCATGTCCCTGACCGCCTGAGATAGAGGGTTGACGCCATGCGCCATAAACAGCTCATGCATGGACGATTTGTTGCGGAGCCCGTTCGTTGACCGCCACAAGGCGTCCGAATGATTAATGGAAACGGTGAATCCCACGCGTAGGGAATACGTGGCATGCTTTGAATTCTAGGTGTGCCCTATTTTTGTTCAGCAGGGAGGCCACGGTGTTGATGTCGTGTTGTAGAGAACATTTGGGGGGGGATGGAATAGGCCCAGGAACTTCTTTGTGAAGAGCCTAAGAGCCTCATCATGCCAACCTCGAGAGGCAGCAGCCAACAACTGACGATGCGGTCGACCATAGGGGAGGGGGGGGAGTGAGCCAAGAAGAAAGGACTATTCTTGGAAAGAAATGCTGACAGCACATACATACATACATGGTATGTAAGGTTAAAGTAACAGGTAGGTACAGGACGATGGGAGGTCGAGACAGATTGAAAGGCTACGTCAAGGTGGCATCATGTCTTGGACAGAAACATTTCTTTTTTTTTTTTTCTTTTTTTTTTTTTCTTTTTTGGGGCTTTTAATGTGGTGGGAGAGAAAATCTAAAGCTTGAAACATTATGAAAGTGAGGAAGGGAGATGGGCCTCTGTTAGAGGCGCGAGAAGATCATGGCGGGAATCGCGTCCTTTGAGAGGCGGTGTCGACGTGATTGATAGGAGGAACGATTTTGATTGTTTTTTTTCCTCCCGAAAATTTGTGTCACCGACAACTCGAGAGATCTAACTGCCAGGCAAGGGAGGGCGAGATTGTAGGGCAGCCGGTTTTTCCGAACTTTTTGTGATTTTGGGGCTAGCATAGCGAGACCGTGTACGCACTGTTTCGATGAAACTCGAAATCGTGCGAGATTGCCGACTGATTGCGACCGAACCAGGACGATAGAGGGCTCCCAGTACAGTGTCTCTGGAAGATTCTCCGCCGCCAGCCACAGTAAGACAAACACCCCCCCCATCCATCTGTCGTAGCCCCGGGGGCCGGACAGAAGTTGGCGTGGTATCTGGCAGTCCGTGACTAATGGACCAGGGGCGCGCGGCGGCGGGATTTCGATGCAACTACGTACTACTACTAGGCCGGAATACTACCTTGCCTTAGTGCGAAGGGACTGCCGAGTGGCAGCGGAAGGAGGATTTTGCGCCAGATTCAGCAGCAGAGATCGAATCGATCGCGGCACAGCTTCTCCCTCCCTCTCTCCCTGCTTGCTTGCTTGCTTGCTTGCTTGCTTGCTTGCTTGCTTGCTTGCTTGCTTGCTTGCGGGCGTGCGTGCGCCGAGAGCTCGCCCTCGCAAAAGCTCGAGAGACACGAGTGACCACCCATCTCACAACAAAAAGGAAAAAAAAGAAAAGAAAAAAGAAAAAAAAAAAGTACCACCCCGTTCACCGTCCGCTGTGTCGTTCGTAAGCTGATCTCTGGCCCGGTACAAGAAACAAGGATGCATTTTCGGCCGGTCGAGCAGTCGATGGATGACGAGTATCTCGCGCAGGGCGGGGGCGGCGACGTTGGCCACGGCGCGGCGAACGAAGCGGGCTCTGGTAGCATGTATTTTTCCCTAGATGATGTCTTTGGATCTGAAGCAGGGCCGGGATCGGAGACGGGATCTGGCCTTGGACCCGGGGTGAGAGAGGGAGAGGGAGAGGAGTCGGCGTCTGCGGCAGCAGTCACACATCTGGACGGCTCTCACCATCCGTCTGATATGCGTCGACTGGAGACGGAACACACGACCGCAGGCTATCGAGAGGGCATCACGGCGGCGAAGGAGCAGACCGTCCAGGCTGGCTTCGATGAGGGCTTCAGCCTCGGTGCCACCATAGGGCTGGTGGCAGGGCAACTGCTCGGCACGTTAGAAGGCATCGACGGCGCTTTGAGAAGCAACCCGGACATTCAAGAGGCGACGGCGGCCAAGAAACTATTTGCGGAGGCGAAAGAAGAGCTGAGCGCGCTCAGGTTATTTAGCTCTGAATACTGGGCCCCTGACGGAAACTGGAGCTACGAGGTCCCGCCCAAGACCAGCAGCGGCGACGAGGTGCTGTTCCCTGATGTGGCCAAGGCGCATCCCCTGATAAGCAAGTGGACCGGCATCGTCGACGAGCAGATCAGGTTATGGAAGATTGACCAGTCCGTGCTGGATGGCGAAGCAGACGCAGAGGCAGAGGCAGGTGAGGGCGAGGGCGAGGGTGAGGGCGGCAGCAACGACACCCGGACGGGAGCTGTGGCAGACGAACCAAGCAACAGTATACCACTGCCTCCCTCTGCACAAAGGCGACCTCTAGAATGGTGAGCCGAGTCCAGGACGCTCATGGACATGTCCCATTGCCGACAAACGGCGTCCCGCTCTACGAGCCCCTTTTCTGCTGTATTACGAGATGCCACTCCATTCATCGCCACATTATCGTCACAAAAGACTGCCACTCTGCTCTGAGGCGTTCCTTTACCTCTGCGCCTACCCTGCATTGCTTGGAATAATGCTGCCTCCTTGACCGCCTGATTCGCTTGGAAACATGCACGCGTGTTTACTAGTACGTCTGGACCCTTTTTTTTTTTTTTTTTCCAATGCAGTATCCCCTTGCAAAAAAGGAGATGAGATCATCTGGGCTCGTTGGTAGGCAATACATACAGTGGGCAAGAAAAGGAGGCAAAGATAATGCTGGGTCCTTGGAAGTAATCCATTTGTGCGTGTACGATTTGTACACCGCTAGGACCATTGCCGAGATTCCGATGTTCGCAGCGAAGTTGGACTGGATACGAAAGCACAAGCACAGACGAATATGCACAGAGAGCTATGAGCAAGTCCTCGCTTTCTCTCTTTTCCTTGTTTCTTTCTTTATTGCCACTACTAGGATCGAGATCGCGATTTCCCCTGAGCAAAGAAGCTTACTGAGTTGAGTCTACTAGAGCCACCATGAGTACTGCTCCGTAACTCGTAGCGAGGCCGCAAGCGAGGAGAGGATAACGCCTTCGACATGGGATATGCACTGTCGATACTCTTGTACTGTCCAAGCTGGACCTCGGAGATGTGCGAAGACGGCATTGCTCCGTCGTGCATGTTCGCGTTTCGCGTTCCTCTTGTCCCCAAAAGAAACAAGCACCAGACTCGACTTATCCATATGATTTAGCTTTGATAGCGTGGGCACGAAATGAGTCCTGCCATGCTTCTTCAGCTGTGCTACATAGAAAATCGACCTCTTCACGTGTTAATACTGAGATGGGCATCGCATGCCATGCCTGCTCTCCTCCCAATTTGCATAATAGCATCAACAACAACGGACAGCACCACTCTTACTCCTACCACCTATCTAGGTACTCAATGATCTGTATCCTTTTTTTGAAATTCCAAACCCAACACCGCGTACAAGTACTGTGAATCACGCATCCTGCCGTGTCTACTGTCGAGGATAATAGATGCCCTGCGCCGCGACACATGGAAAAGGGAAAGAATTGGCAACAATGCCCGGGGCCCCCTGTATGTTGTCGAGTCAAAGCAGAGAAACGATCAACGCTGGCTCATTTGGGCAGCTCGCTGTGACAGGCTAAGCATGAGTTGAGCCGACGAATTAGTATCGGCACAGACCAACTTGTCCACAATGAGGTGGAGACCCTGGGAGGGCCTGGACGCCCGCCGCCTCTTGTGGTTTTTTCCCTTTTCTGCGCTCCTCTCTCTCTCGCTTCTTCCCCGGACTATGCGATGCCCGTTCTAGCATGGTCAGAGAGATGATGGCCGCCTTGCATTAGGAGCGACCCGGCAGAGGTTGGGTGCGGAAATTAAACGGCTACTTGGGTTGGCCCGCAACCTCGATTGGCCGAGCGACAATTGCCACGGCGCGAAGCACGCATAGCCAGAAAATACGGAGTAACATACCATACTATCCTTTTGACGGAGCACTGGATGAAAGGGCCAAGTAGCTTTTTGTGTGTGACGGTGATAGGGTGGTGATGGGCGAAGCGTTTGAGAGAGCCATCTCTCCCCTACCGGATCAAGCTATACTTACTGCCAGCTTATGAGACTACCTAGTAATAATGGTGTGTGTGTCTCGAGTACAGGTCCAGCTTTTGGCACTTTGTACCGCGACAACAACTACACTGTTACCACACCCCAACCACGACCCCAACCACGACCACGACCACGACCACGACCACGACCACGACCACGACCACGACCACGACCACGATGCAGACCTCGGCCATTACCTCGTGCCACCGTTACATTAAGCAAGCTGCCAAGCTTATTTGACAAAACTCATGCTCGTGGTGGCGTATCGCGGTGGCGGCCGGGAGATGTGGCCAGAGCCAGCCACCACCCCGCGTGTCACGAAAAGAAACATGGCGTGCGAAGATCATCGGCCGACCTCCACCTTAATCAGAAATCAAAAGGGCCCAAGCGGCTCCATTGACGAGTATCTCAGGTTACCAGCCCAGGGCAGGCCTGACAGGGTGCAACCGAAAGATTTAGCATGTACGCGGTGTTGTGGTGCACAAACAGTAGGACAATTATAGTACGGAGTAGGAGTGCATGCAGATGGATAAGGAGCACCAAAAAAAAGACTCTGAATTGAAGCTACTGAGACTGCCTGCTGTTCTTTCTCTCTCTCTTCTTCCCGTTTTCCAGTTTCCTTTTCGCTTTCTTTTACGCCGTGAGCGCATACAAGCGCTCGCAAACGTCAACCCCCAGCAGCAGCATCATTATCATCAACAGAGGATTCATTTCCAGTAGTACGTCTCTGTCTGTCCCATATTTCTGGCACCACCAATACGGAGCAGCAGCTTTGATTCCAGTCCCCACTCTTCCGAGCGGTACTGTCAGGATAGGAACACCAGAAAAAAAAAGGGGGTTAGATGAAGAGAGGAGACGGCGATATCGCTAAAGCCAGAGAGATGTGCGCCGCATCTCAAACGAGGCCATTTTCAGGCCACTAGCGCAGGAACACACCCTCCGATCTACCCGACTACGGGGAAGACCCCCATGGCTCGTTCATGCAAGGGCACAGGCCCGTCGTCAAATGGCTTGGCCCATTGTCCCTCCGGCCCATCTGTCGAGGCTGTCCACGCTCGTCGAGTATCCATGCTCTGGCACTCTGAGACTCAGTGCGCCCACATGGACAATGGCCTTTGGTGAATGAGACTGGGGGATGCAAGGACAAAAAGAAAGGGAGCGTGGCAGAACTGGTCCTGTCATGCCGCTAAATTTGGCACAACCGAATCACATAATTACACCATCGTATCGTGCTCCGCAACTGTACGGAGCACTGCGTCAGGATCGACCACCGTACGAAGGAGGTCCCATGCTTCTGATCTTCGCTCGTTAATGGGATGCGACGCTGGTCGCCCCTCGGTGTAACTGGTGCTTCTGCCCGCCAATTTCCTGATGGAACCAAACCCCCCCCCCCCCGGGGGGGGGACCTGTCCGCAAGAACGGGGTCGTCCAACAATCCAGGGGACAGGAGCGAGGGATGGGAAACTCGAGAAGCGAGAGAGATGGCCAAGCCGGGGGACAGAGATTGCCTTGTGCCCTGACAATGCCACCGGAAGACCTGGTTTGAGGCTATTTAAAACCGGCAGCTTGCCTCTCCTCCGGCAGGTGGCCTCTCCATCCTTCCTTCAGCAATCTTCCTTTGCGCGGATCTTTGACTATCCTTCAAAACTCACCCATACATTCTTTACTCGTATCTCTTGGGCTTCTTTTGACCCGTCCACTCACTCAAAACCAATCACTTTTTTCAGTCACCATGAAGTCTTTCATTCTTGCTGCCTCAGCTGTTACGGCTGTTGCTGGTCACGGCCTCCTCGACCTCGACGTGGGCATCAACGTCGAGCTGGGCCCCGTCCTCGATCTGGGCATTGGCATCAACCTGGCCCTCCCCAAGGGCCTTTCTCTCCCCGAGAGCGCCGCGGACAAGCCCACCACTGGCCCTCCCGCCGGCTATGTCAACGTCTGGCACCCTCCCCACAACGGCGTGGTCATCGACAACTGTGACGATGAGTCCGACAACAACTGGCACTGGGTCCACCCTTGCGCCGGCAACTGCAAGCCGGAGCAGCCTTCGCAGGTTTGGACCACCAGCACCGTCAGCGTGACCTCGGTCCACACCGTCACCAGCTGCGCTCCCACCATCACCAACTGCCCGGCCAACCCTCACAACCCCACCGTGGTCACGGAGACCATTGCCCAGACCACCACCATCTGCCCCGTCGCGGCCTCCGAGTCCAGCGCGGCTGCCGAGTACTCCCGCACACACACCGCGGCCCCGGCCAGCTCTGCTCCGGCCTCCGCCCCCGGTGCCACCAACACCGGTGTCGTGACCCTGAGCACCCAGACCGTTCCCGGTTACTCTGCCCCGGCCGCCACCGGCCCTGCCGGCAGCCCCTCCGGCGCGGCTTCCAGCCCTGCTGGCTACCCGGCTCCCTCTGGCCCTGCTGGCCCTGCCGGCTCCAGCCCTGCCGCCGGCAACGGTGGCAGCTCCGCCCCCGCCTACACCGCTCCGGCCGCTGCTTCGTCTCCCGTTGCCCCTAGCGGCCCGGCTGGCAGCGCCCCCGCCTCTGCTCCCTACTACCCTGCCCCCGTCGGCTCTTCTTCCCCCGTGTACCCCGTTCCCGGCAACAGCTCCGCTCCGGCCTACACTGCTCCCTCCACCTCTGTCTACACCGCTCCGGCCCAGTCTTCGCCCGCCGGCGGCTACTCTGCTCCCCCCGCCGTCACCCCCGTCTCTCCTGCTGCTCCCTCCAGCCCTGCTGGCGGTGTTGCTCCTCCCCCTCCTGCCGGCACTGGCGCCGCTCCGGTCCCTACCGGCAACAGCACCGCTCCTCTGCCCATCAACGGTGCCGTCAGCCGCACCCAGGGCGTCAGCATGGCCCTCTTCGCCGGTGTCATTGCCGCCTTCTTCTTGTAAGCTTCCAACGGGGGCCTGTATGATCCGTGGGAGGAGGGGAGCACTGTTGAGGTATGGCTGTGTAATTGCAAATGGTCCGGGAGAAAGTGTTGGGAGGTGAGGGACTGCGCACATATCACTGATGAGTTTATGGGACGCCTGGTGGGAAAATACGCCTTCCGCCTTTTTTTGTTTAACTGGGCAATATTATTTAATTTTTATTCTCAAAGGAGGGGGGGGGGGGGCTGCGCTGGCGTGGGAGGAGTAAGGGGGAGATGCGTTGGGTGGTTGATATCTAGGTCAGAAGGAGGTGGAAGATTTACATAGTGGCTTGTGATTGAATTGATTCTTGTCTATAAACTCGAACGTCTTTTTGTGCAACAGCTACGTGTAGCGAAATGAGCTTTGTGAACATACTAGTGAGATACGAACTTTCAGTGGCGCGATGAAGATTTCATAAGATGTTAACTGTCGGTTTCTACGTGTAACTAGGTTATAATTTCGTAGGATATTAATATATTGCATGATGAGGAAGTTCTCGGATATGAAACGATCTGAAAGCCTTTTATCTAGCGTATTCCATTATATGGCAGTATAAGCGTTGCAACTCCCGAATTACTTCATATAATGTAAGTTGACTTCATTCCCGTATCCTACCCTGAAGCAGTGCAAGGCATACGCATTCCATTTTGGGGTCCTTTACTCTTCAAAGGTTATTTGACATGGACTAACTCATGAAAATTCAAAACACGGGTTATTGTAGGTATCTATCCATGGGCCCTCTGATAAGGTAGAAGGAGGCACATCCAATGAGCCCAAGCATAATGACATCTTGCTCTTCTCTTTGACGCCCAAACGCCGCCCTGTTTCTTTCTTTCATCCATACCTATACAAGAAGCTTTAGACCAGTAGAGAATGATAATAGAAAAAAGAATGCTGAGAGAAAGGCAGAAACTCTCATGTCACCTAGCCGAATATTCCTCCAGCATCTTGGCAATGTCCTCGATCCTCCCATGGCTGTCCTTTAGCTGCTTCGTCGTCTCCCAATCCCTCCCTTCTGCGCCAAACACAACCAACTTGACCACATCGCCGTCGTCATTCATGACTAGACGACCATTTCGCTCGTCGGCCCAAGTCAGCCTGATCTGCTTCGCTTCTGTATCCGCAATGCTGACTTCGACGATGGCGTTTGGCGGCAGCGATCCGTCTGCCCCCTGGCTGTGGGCTCCTAGGCTTCGCCTTAGATCTGCCGAAACGCCAAGCATGTTGTGGTACCTCATGATTTCCCTTCTCAGCGCCTTGACGAACCTCTCCAGGTCCTGCTGGGGAGGTGATGGTCTGTCGCTCTCGGGCAGCGGTTGCTGATCTCGCCTTGGCGCGGGCAGATGCCTTGCCGCCAGTCCCGGCAAGGGAATCGCCGGCGGAACGGTATGCCTATGCACGCGCAAGTACTTGGAATTGTTGGGATACGGTCGGTTGAGCATCACATAGTACGGGTGCAGGAATTGGCCGCGCGTCATGACTTCAAAGCGCAGGCCGAGGACGTGTCCGTTATCAACGGCATTGGGATCGGGATCGCGGACTTTGAAGGCGGTGACAGAGGCGGCGATGCGATAGAGACATTGCTGGTTGAAGGCTTCCTGCTGCTTGGACCGGGCGAGGAGGAGCTGTTCGTCGCGGTCGATGGTCTTTCGGGGCTTGCGGGGGCGGAGGGCTGAAGACTTGGCGGTAGGCTGGGGCGTCAGGGACGATACGAGAGCCTCTTGGATGTAGGGGGAAGAGAGAATGGTAGAGCATTCAATCCTGAGGGTTCTGCGCAGGCGAGCGGCTGTCATGAAGCGGGAAATGGTTAGCGACTTGTCTCGTCCATGATGCCTCCAATGCGACAACACGCGCGGTCGAGGTGCTGGCACATTGGTGTGCTGGCTGAGTCGAACCCACCTTCATCTTTGAGCGATGCAATTTCTTGATCGAGTGGATCGACCGACGGCTCGTCTGGAGAGGCTTCCATGGTGCCCTGGCTAGAAAATAGCCGGAGGGCTGGTGTCTGGCGCGTCGTTGCTCTGCCGCCGTGTTTTTTGTTGATGGCGATGACGCTACTATGGGGGAGTATGGTTGATGCAATGTACCTTGTACCTTTCACGTTCGGTACAAACGCGATAAGATAAGGGACGTCAAAGACAGCAAAGCGATGACCCGAGCCGAGAAGCCAAAGGCAGCCCCGCAGCAAAAAGTTGCCCTGAAGCGGCTCGCAAATGCGCCGGAATGCCCCTGACAGGCCACAGGCACTGCTGGTTCAGCTTAGCGTGTGGTGGATCTTATTTGTTCCGGCTGCTGCTTCTTCCCCACGCTGCAGCCTTGCCTGGCCCAACCAGCGCTCGGCCACGGGCACCTGAAGCAGAGCATACAGCATTGATTACTGAGTAATTGTGCCTAGCGCCTGTCTGTCAGTGGCCCAGAGCCTATACGGAGTACTCGCTAGCCCACTTGGGCCCCCCCCTGTTACGCCCTGCAATGCGCCGTCGCTATTGGTGTCCGTCTTACATCTCTACTCCTCCCAACTTCTTCTCTTTTTTTGCATTTTCTCCATCGGCCCGCCTCGGTCATTGGACGCCGTGCGGCTTGCATCCGCTCTCTCGCGTCTCTCTGTCCCTGTCATCGAGTAGTGCAAATCGTCGACAGTCATCTACGTGGAGGTCGTCTTGTGATTTTTCTGACTTTGATCATCATTTCTGCCTCCCGCTATTTGCCTGTTCCTGGCCGCTAAACCTTCTTTTTTTCTTTCGAGACGCTCGCTCGCTGCCGCTATCTTTTTGTTTTGTCAGAGTGGCGTGTGGCCAACCTCCGTTTTGTAAGCCGAACCCCTTGAGGCCACGGTAGCTTCCAGATCGGAAAACGCACCAAGCCGACATTGTCGCCATCGCGAACTTCTCTTTGCCAATTGCTGTCCATAATCGACATACGCGCCGTCTGAAGTTGCTTCCGCCGCTTTTCTGGCCGAGCTGCTTTGCCTCGTCCTGAGCTATACGCCAATATCATCCCTTTGAACGACCATTAATTTGGCTGCCAAGCGAAGCACCGACAATTCCGTGCTATAGTCCGCGTAGCCTATATATCAAAGCGACATTGATCGCCCTTTTACTGTCTGCCATTTCGACACCTTGAGATCCGACTGCGGTCCCGAAGCATAACGACCAAAGGCGCAAAAGACGTGGTCCTTACGATCATTCCCCTGGGCCACGGCCGCCGACGATCCGAGCCGAGCCTAAACAAAAAGACACCTACATCCCCACTCTCACTGAGGTCTGTCTCCAACCTATCCGAGGCGAGCTGTACATCCTATGGGTGCCCGAGCTAGACGAACTCAGTCGCCCAAGTCCAAGCGGCCTCCTTCCCTCTCGCTCAAGGCAGAGGCGAACGGCAAGATGAGCAACGGCGTGGAGATGCGGCGCAAGACCGCTACTCACCAGGACTCGGATAGCGTGACGGCCAATCATATCTCTCGCGAATCGTTTTCTCTGGACGACCCTGTGCCCAAGACGCCGACGGCCAGCGACGTCGGCTTCTTCCAGTTGCCCGCCCAGGACCAGCGAAGTTTCCTCTTGCTGGTTCTGCTGTACTTCTTGCAGGGGATCCCCATGGGTCTGGCCATGGGATCCGTGCCTTTTTTGCTCAAGAACCACATGTCGTACGGCGAAATAGGCACCTTTAGCTTAGCGTCATATCCCTATTCGCTCAAGCTGTTTTGGAGCCCCTTCGTCGATGCGGTATGGAGCTCCAAGGTTGGCCGTCGGAAAACCTGGATCGTGCCGATCCAGTTCCTGTCTGGCTTTGGCATGCTCTGGCTAGGCTCCAACGTGGAAGAGATGATGGAAAAGATTGGCAAGCCTGGAGGTCCCACCGTCTGGACCTTTATGCTCTGGTGGTTCTTCCTGGTGCTCATGTGCGCGACCCAAGACATTGCCGTCGATGGCTGGGCCCTCACGCTCTTGACGCCCGGAAACGTGTCATACGCTTCAACTGCGCAGACTGTAGGGCTGACGGCGGGGCATTTCATGTCCTACACCGTCTTCCTCGCACTCAACGCCTCGGACTTTGCCAACAAGTGGATCCGCAAGGTGCCTTCGGACGATGGTCTCGTCTCGCTCGGCGGCTATCTGACGTTTTGGGGATGGATCTACATCATCGTCACGATTGGCCTGGGGCTGCTGAAGCGTGAGGAAAAGTCACAGAACGAGGACGGTGTCTGGGATGTCTACCGCATCATGTGGGGCATCCTCAAGTTGCGCAACGTGCAGACCATCATCATCGTCCACCTGATTGCCAAGATCGGCTTCCAGGCCAACGACGGCGTGACGAACCTCAAGCTTCTCGACAAGGGTTTCGGAAAGGACAATATGGCTCTGACAGTGCTGATCGATTTTCCCTTTGAAATTGGCGTGGGATACTACGCCGGCATGTGGTCTCAAAAGTACACGCCGATGCGGCTCTGGTGCTGGGGCTTCGCCGGCCGCTTGCTCGCGGCCCTGATTGCTCAGGTCACGGTGGCCATCTTCCCCGCGGAGGGAGTGACGATGTGGTATCTGCTCGTTGTCATCGGCGAGCACGTGTTTTCAACCTTTACAAACACCATCATGTTCGTGGCTGTCTCGGCATTCCATGCCAAGGTTTCCGATCCGGTGATTGGAGGCACTTACATGACTCTTCTTGCAACGTGAGTTGTCTTGTTTTCCTTCATTTTCATCCGTATTATAATCTTTTGATAAGCTGTAAACGATCGTTTGCTAACCGGAGATAGCGTTTCTAACCTTGGCGGCACATTCCCGCGGTACTTTGTCTTGAAGCTTGTGGACGCCTTTACCGTTGCAACATGCCATCCTGGCTCGCGAAGTACGAGCAACTTGAAGGGCCCGCTCGTCACAGAACCTTTTTCGTGTGCTATTCAGGGAGAAAAGGAGCGGTGTCTAAACGGCGGCGGTACCTGTGAGATGGTTCGCGACGGCTATTACACCGTCAATATCCTTTGCGTCCTATTTGGTGCTGCTACGTTTTTCTGGTACATCAAACCCAAGGTGCTATACCTGCAGAGCCTTCCGCTGAGAGCGTGGAGGCTGACTGGAGGAGGAAATGACAAGTAGGGCGTAAAGGGGGAATGATGATGCGACGAACTGTACACCATGTCATGTCCTCCCCTCTTTTATGTGTATTATACAAGGGTTAAAGGGCAAAAGACATCAAAACATATGTGATATGATGTATGCATAGATGCGTGTATATACCTACCTACCTAAATACTGGTGCCTAAGACGCCATTTCCAGATATTATCAACGCGCTTGTGAATATATGACATGTTATGGATAGCACTATAGGTAAGGTATGTGATTTGAAGTGTGTCAGTCTGGGCGTTGATTTGATTACGAGAAACAGGAAGAGGCAAACTTGATGCGGAGCTGAAGGCTGAGTACACCGTGGAAAGTATTCAGCGCAGCGAGGAAAAAGAGAGAGTCTTGGTGTAGCAGACAATTTCATGTTTCATTTTCAAGTTCCTTCATGAATTTACTGCGGTAAGGTACCTATAGGTACTAAGGTACTACCTTACCCAGTCACGGGAAGTCAAGATACGTTCAAGATTACTACCACTATAAGTAACTTACCATCTTGTCTCCGACTTCCAAAATTCCCGAGTCGGTACTAGGCAGGTGTGCCTCATGCACCTGCCCATCCCGTTGCTGGCGCTAGTGCACGTCGTTCCTGTCAACCGAAGCCATTAAACTTAGTCCCTCTTTTATCAGATAAACCCCGCCATCCCACCTAAATCCAACATCCGCGGCGCTTCTTCCAAGCTACTACTATTTATTTATCTTTACTTCCTCCCCTTGATCGGTGATTCCTGGCCAACTAACCGCCCACCATGTCCACGGCAGAGTCTCTCCTCGCCGAGGATGCCTACTTTTCCAGCAACCCTCCTCCCAAGCACCTCGCCGAACACACCGCTCTTGCCGAGGCATTCATCAAACAGCATGCCGCCGCCAACCGACGAGTCGTGCTCGTCACCTCGGGAGGCACAACGGTTCCCCTTGAGAAGAACACCGTGAGGTTCATCGACGTATGTAAGCCCATTTCCCCATCCCTGTTCAGGTGTTTTGAGCTTCCGATAGTACTTGGGAGTGCAAAGAAGGAGAAACACAGAACCAAAAGGGAAAGTAAGGAACAAGCCCTCTGCTGACTGAAGCTTTCTTTGGCATAAACCAGAACTTTTCTGCCGGTACTCGTGGCGCCACCAGTGCCGAATACTTCCTCTCTGCTGGCTATGCAGTCATCTTCCTCCATCGGCAGTTCAGCCTTCTCCCTTATTCGCGCCACTACTCCCACTCCACCGACTGCTTGCTCGATCTCCTTAGCGAGGACGTCGACGGCCGCGTCGCCGTACGCCCCGAGGACTCCGACAGGATCCTCGAGGTCTTGCGCAAATACCAGAGCGCTCGCCGCAACAACATGCTCCTCCTCTTGCCCTTTGTCACCATTGGCGATTACCTGCACGAACTCCGTGCCGTCGCCCGTCTTATGGCGCCTCTCGGTTCCACTGGCCTGCTCTATCTCGCTGCTGCTGTTTCCGACTTCTTTGTCCCACCTGAGCGTCTCTCCGAGCACAAGATTCAGTCCACCAATGTGGTCGAGAATTTGTACCCCAAGGACACATCTTCGCCGGCGCCCTTTATAGAAGACGAAGAGACATTTGATAATTTTGACGCTTCCCCCCGCGTACCTCGCTCTAAACGTCTCATCATCGATCTCGATCCTGTCCCTAAATTTCTCAAGAGCCTTGTTGAAGGATGGGCGCCCTTTGGCATGATTGTCAGCTTCAAACTGGAGACTGATCCCCGGATCCTTGTCCACAAAGCACGCTACAGCCTTGAACGCTACCAGCATCACCTCGTTATCGGAAATCTCCTTTCCACGCGCAAATGGGAAGTAGTTTTTGTTGCACCTAACCAAGACGATAGGTGGCTCCGTGTGCCTCGCCACGGCGGATGGGGCGACGCCGAGGGAAGGCCGCTGCGGCCGGATGAGGTGCCGGAGGGTGAGCCTGAAGAGGAGATCGAGGCTCTGATTATCCCTGCTGTAGCGGAGCTACATGACGAGCACATCAAAAAGTTCAGAGGCGTTGAGGAAAAGGAGAGTCGATAAGGGGTTGAACAGGCGTAACGAACTGCATCAATAGACTGGAACCACAAATGAAAAAAAAAAAAATTAACAAATGAAAAAAGAAAAAGAAGAAGAAAGAAAAAATTGACCTGATACAGCGAAAACTAGTCAATAAACAAGTGAGGTGACTCCTTCGAAGGAACGATTAACTTCATGACAACATTCGGCACTCTAGACTAAGATCAAGGCCACTATCATGCACCATATCTTGGCGTCAATCATTTATTTCTTTTCTATCTTTCTCTATGCGGCTAGATTATGATGGGCCCTCGCTTCTTTACCAGCAAGAGCCCAGATTGGATAAAGATTATTTGCCATTCAAACTCCATTGTGTAAATGCTGAACCAGACCACCAACGCCAGACTTTTTAGGATTTCTATCATGCATTGCGTCATGACCGACATATCAAGTGTATATAAGAGGAGAAAAAGAGCGTGCGTTAGGCAAAAACGGAGAGAAAGAGAGAGTACGTATAAGCACAGCAAATATACGGCATATACAAGTGCAGTGTGGTGGCTGGCAACGCTCCATACCTGTTGTTCAGTATGCGGCCAGCCAATTCTTCCAGCCAAGTTGCCATGTCTTGGCTAATATCAAGAAGAAGGCCGAGCCCACGTAGATGCAGCCGGTGAAGATGATGAGCTGTGTGTAGGAGCCGTCACTGGCCTGCACGATGCTCCCAGCAATCGGTATGCCTATCAAACACGCGAACGATACTATAGTGTATGTTGTGGCATAGTACCGACCGTACTGCTGCGTCTTGCACAGCCGACCGATGCACACAGGCGCCATAGCGATGCTGTTGCCGCTCCCAAAGCCAAAGAGTAGGGAGAAGACGATGATGCCGGCCTTTGTATGTCCTAACGGCAGCCACACACAGAGGCACGACACGAGCGAGAGCAGTACGGAGAAGATACACACGTTGAAGGCGCCTACGACGTCTGCGTAGTACCCTGGGAGCGCCCGGCCGACCACTGAGCCGGCGTTCATAATGGGTAAGAGATGATAGGCAAAGGCTTGGTCGAAGCCCTGGTATTGAGCATACGTTGCGATATAGGCCAGAGGAATGAAGAGCGAGAACTCCAGCAAGAAGATACCAATCGTCGTGAGCGAAAAGGGAACCTGGCGGAAGATGCGAAAGTCGGGATGAGCGGTGGCGTTCTTGGCCGGCGGCAGGCGTGATCGAACCAGGGTAATGCCCACGAGGCCGCATACCAAGCAGATCAAGGCGAGCACTCGTGTCGCCCAACCGAAGCCGATACGGTCAAAGAGGGCAGTCAGCATGAGGGGGAATATGATGCCTCCGATGCCGCCCGCCGTGGAGGCCATGCCGGTTGCGAAGCCACGCCGGGCTTTGAACCAATGACCAACCGCTGCAATGCAGGGCGTGAAGGTGAGAGACGTGCCTAGGCCGCCGAGGATGCCAAAGGACAAGATAAACTGATACAGTTCTACATCACACGTTAGCATGGTTCCCGGATGCAAAAAAGGTCCTCGGCGCGGACTGCAGCGGCCCACGGACATGCGTCAACTTCCAAGACGTCATAGGATCCAGGGTACGGTATAGTATGATAGGATGATGCTGGGATGCAATCTGGGATGCAATCTGGGATTTCGAGAGGAGGAAACACAAGACGTACCGGTGCAGAAGCTCATGCTGACCAAGGCGCCCACGGTACACACGCATCCGGCAATGACCAGCCACTTGGGGCCGTACTTGTCAAAGACGGGGCCAATGTAAACACCACCAAAGAAGGCCAGCCAAGTATAGATGGAGAAGATCCAGCCGACAGTGCCCTCGCTGTAGTTCTTGAGCTGATGGCTAAGAGTATAGGCCTGGAAGACGGCAATGCTGTTCATCAGGCCCATGGAGGCTAGCATGGCAAACCACGATCCCGTCACAACAAGCCAGGCATGTAACCCGCCCTCGGGGTACGTTTCCTGATATGATGCCGTCGATCTAGTCGTCTGTCGCCTCTCCAGGTCATTGTCGGGTTGTTGATGCTCTTCATCTTCCTCCGTGTCATCCTGTACAACTGTGTGGCTTTTTTCTCCGTCGTCTCTTATACTGCTGTCTCCATTCGACTCTTCGAGAGTCTCGAGCTGGGACTCGGCTTCATCATGAATGGCTCTCGAATTGACCTGCTGGGCATCCATGACTCATCCGTTGCACCCCCCTTCCTCAAATTTCACTGCAGATTCCCGCCTATTCGCCCAGTGCAGAGTTGTTTGCAGTTGTTTTCGGCTGAGTCGGAGCAGGGACAGGTAGGATGACGGATTGGTGAGCGAGTAAAGAAAGGGGAGAGAAAGAAGAGGTGAGGGATCGAGATGACAAGGACGCCTTCTTCTTATCATGCAGAGTACGACAATTCAATGATGATTGACGTGATGTCGGCCAAGCAAAATGTCAATCGCACGCCCTCCGCTACCATCATTATTATTATATACCCGGTCCTCGGGCGTGGGGCGATAGCCGTCTTCGGAGTGGAACCCCCCTAGCGAAGTTCGCGCCCGAGATTCATGGGCTATGATGCCGAGCTCGAATACCGTGTAGTAATGGAAACTCGCCATTTGCTGGTCCAGCAGTTCCACAACGGCTTAACGGCCGCTGCCCTGACATGACGGGATAAAATTTTCCCCCGTTTACCGCAAAGGGAAAGACAACTTCCACTTTTGCCCATGAGTGATCCTATCGATCATCGATCATCGATCCTCTCACATCTGTTCTCTAGAGAGATTGATACATTAGCCGCCTCGGATAGGACATGCTAGATTTCTTTACCCAAACTAGCGGTACGGCGTGGATGGTTGTCAGCTGGAGTCGCCTCTTCCAAGCCGCAAGGCCTTGGTTCTTGCATTGCCGCCATGATGAAGGTTATTTGTTCCCGCATATCAATGACTAAGTGAATGAGATCTTGATCCGCCCACTAGCCCGCTTGCTCGCTTGCTACCGAGATGACGCCGCATGGAGGCTCCATTGTCGAAGAACGAACAGCGGCATTGTTCGGCTTCGGCCTTTGGGAAAACCAACGGGAGACGGAGCCCTCCGAATTCTCCACTTGTCGGAAGTCTCCATTGTGGAGGACGAGCGAGTGTCCGCAGGAGTGTGAACTGCTGGCTTCGAAGGTTGTGGAAATAAGGCTGCAGGAGAAAAAGGGTTTTCTGCTGAGGTTTTGTCTCTTCTTGTACGACGAGGCTTGGAAGCCAAGGCAAAAAGTGCTGCAACCGCCGGAATTTTATTTCTTGCGAGACAAATGGTGAGACAAAAGAAAAAAAAAACGGAAAAAGAAAAATTAGAACCACGAAACGAATGCGACAGCTATACTCCACTGGGCAAAGGCAAACGCAGTCACTTCGATCAAAAGTACTGGATGCTCGCTCTCTTACACCAGCTGCATCGCCAACCGCTACTCTGTCTTGATTTGATAGCATCAACTGTGTGTCTCTCTTGTTAGTTGATAGTTGCAAGTATGCTTTCTTTGTTCTTATTACATCCGGTATATACCCTTCAAGTGTCTAGAGGCCTACCACTCTCGCTCATCCCAAAAGGAGAAAAAAAAGAAAAGTTCCGTGACTAGAGGCCAGATCAAAAGCAACATGATAATCAATTGTGCTGAAACCCCCTTAACCGTATTGCGCCAAACCATGCCATGACCTTCACACCCGGAATGAGAATGGAGGTGCTACCTCATCATGCCTCTTCGTCTTCCACCTCCTCCATCATCATATGTCGAGAGGATGTGGCGGTGTTCTCTGGTGCCGAGGTCCCGTCGTGTCCAGCACCCGTAGCCAGACTTAGATATCCCTCCTTCTCCAGCCTATCGGCCTCTTCTGGCTCCATCAGCCCGCTCTGGCCCTTGCTTTTGCTCATCTTCAGCTGCACCGATGTGGGCACAAACGCAGATACGGCCTCTTTCCTCAGGTCTCTCACCATCGGCTTCGCCTCATATACCGTCTTGGATTCCACCACTGGCGCATTCTTGCCGCTGCCTCTGCCACCTTCGCCCTTGTATCCATCGTTGTCGTGATCGTCGCCCGCATCGCCCCGTCGTGCAGCCTCTTCGGCGTTTCTCCTCGCCCTCCGCTTCGCGTACCACTCGTCCATGATAGCCTTTGGTATCGGTGGCGGCGTGTCTCTCGGCATGGGAATGCTCCTGACGTCCTCCGGCACGTCGTCGTCACCGCTGGACTCATCCCCGTCGCCGCGTCTCCGCTTGCCCAGTGCGCCGGATCTGGACCCGTCGTCCCTCCCCCAGCCGCCGCGCCCAAAGGTCGGCGCCTTGTCGCCTAGCGCATCTCGGGCTTTTTTCACCAATTTGAGCTCTCTCTCCAGGCCTTCAAGCACCTGCTCCTCGTGACGCGTCAGCTTTCCTCCTCCCGACGTGATGGCTTTGAGGTCGTCGATCTGTTTCTGGATCCGCTCCGGGTTCTTGCGCGCAAGCTTCTCGTTTCGTCGACTTTGCGCCTCGGCCTTGCCTACAAAGCAGCTCGAACCATTAGATAAAGAAACTTCTTTCAGCGGATGGGAGCGGCGGGGCAAAGAGATGTGATTCTGGTCCGACCCCAGGAGATGGGCGACCTACCCTTCTTGACTTCGCGAGCCTTGTCAGCCTTGCGCTGGGCCTGCACTGGGTTGTAGTTTTTCTCTTTCGGCATCTTGAGCAGTCGCAGGCTGGTATCTTCCTCGAGGGTACAAAAAAAAATTCTATGACAGGATAGCTGGGATCTGGCTTTGGCCTTGGCCCTTTTTTCTTTCACTCTTATAACCCGCGTCAGCGTCGACAATTGGAGACGATTTACGTGCGAGGTTGTTGCATCATTCCATCTCGCTCTTTTTCTTGTGCTACCGGCCGGAGTACGTAATAATGCGTGCGACTTGTAGGGAAAGAATGGGAAGCTACTCCTCCGGGCCATGGTGGGGCCCCTGCCGAAGCTTCTTGATGACTAACGCGATACTACCCGATCGAGCGTGCGCGCTACGCAAGAGTCCCCCGAAAGTGGAGGGTATACCTTTATTTGTAGGCGCCTTTAGGAGGTAAGATGTCATTCTTTTATACGGACGATGTAGTCCGTATGAAAGGCTCTGTGAACTCTCTTCCCTCGACAAGCTATACTACTATAACCTCGAGCCATGAGCGTATGCTCGCGACAGACAGACCAGTTGAAGGTACAGGACAATTGACAGACTTACATACGGTAGGCAGGATTCACAACCATACCGAATATAGTAGTTTTGACATGCAATTACCGACGCGCCATTACCAATTGGTACATTCAAATCCATTGCTATTAATATATACCTACCATATATATAGACAAGATAATGGAATAATGTCCTCTAATCTGAGATACTCTCCTCCTCCTCCGCATTACCATTCACGCATACATCATGGCCAGTGATAGGACCAACAGGGACACATTCACGCTCAGGTGTCCGGCGAAGCTCTCTTGCCTCACGGGGTCTTTGCCAACTGGTTTTGTGATCCAGTCTTGTGGAATTTGCGTGATAAAGTCATACCAATAGTCTCCCATGAGCTGGTAGCCTGGGTTTGTCGGGTGTATGCAGTCCCTCAAATTACTCGTCGAGAAGCTGGAAAAGTCTACAGCCAAGACGTGTTTCCCAGCTTGAAGCCTCGTCGCCACCACATGCGGCACGAGAGACTGAAAGACTTCAGTCTGCGGAGCCTGATCGATGTTGCAGGTGCCAATAATCATCGCGACGAGAATCACTGCGTCGGGGCATGACGTGACCATCTGGTCAATCAGGCTTCCAAGTCGCTCCGATGCAGCTACGGGGTCGTGACCCTCGGTCGATATGTCACTGTTGGGATTCATGTCGTTGGTCCCGGCATGAACCAGAATTATGTTCGGCCGCTGCTCCAGTGAGGGACTGACATGGTCTGCGATGTACTGGATCGTCTTACCGCTCCAAGCAGCCTGCGGGCAGACGATGTTAGCGAAATGGTTTCATGCCAATGTAATAAATCTTTAAGGATGTTATGGCGGGTCCCTCGTACAAAATAGCCATCAGTCATGTTACCGGTTGGCGACGTCTCTGTACCCGCGTAGACGACTTTATCCTCTATAAGCAGCAGACGCCGCTCATGTTAGCAAAAACTTGGTAATGGTATTGACGTTGGGTATAGACTCTTCGCCTGACTTACTCGAAAGATCGTCCCGCAGCCGCAACCTGTATCCGTTTCCATCACCACCGTTCTGGTCGCTTAGAAAGCCGTAGGTGATTGAGTCTCCAACCGGCAGGATGCGGAGCTCAGTGCCAGGCTTGATCGCTCTTCCCGGAGCCGTGTTGGTGAAGGTCAGCGGTATTGTCGGCGTCGAGTTCTTGCCTGCGATGAAGTTGTCTAGGACTTGCTGCGCCAGATAGTATCTTGTCGCAACTGCATATACCGCAAGCAGTTGCAGCAACGCTACTGCGAACAACCGGAGAGCCCTCATTGAGATGGAGATTTTTTTTTCCCCCTCACCGTAGAACCTGAGCGATGGCTATCGTGAACAAGCCGCCTCACATCCTATTACCACAAGCAATTTATAGCGTATGGGCCATAACGTTCCCATTTTTCCCTTTCTGTATGAATGGGCTCGTTCACGGATCCCTCCTTGGCTCTGGGCGCGGTCGATTCTGTCCTGGCTTCCGGATAGGGAGACCAACTCTTTTTGTTTGCTCGTCGACATCATAGAAAGGCAGCGACATCTCCACTCGCCGAAAGAGCAAGGATCGACTTCGGCTAGACGGCACCAGCTTATTCTTAAGTGAACAATGAATCGCCTGCTGCCGTACAAGCCGAATTGAGACCAGCGCGAAGGTTATGTTTGTCAACTGGAGAACTAAAGCGTCTCGCTCTGACCAGGTGGTGATCAGAAGAGAACTGATTGAGCCAACCGATTGAATTTGAGCGCAATCAACAGCTCAAAGCCTAGAGGTGAAACAGTCTTTGACATCCGTGCACTGCGTTCTCTCTATGGATTTTAAAAGAAAGGGAGGAGGGGGGGGGGGGGTAGACTTTGAGCCACTTTGTAATAGGTCGGAGCATTGACATCTCGGTAGATGATCGTACTAACCACATGTCGGTAACCTTATAATGCACGGATGAGCCACAGCCGTGACAGCTGTCTTTTCAGGCGCTGCCATCAATTGTCAACCCGTTTTATTACTAAACCCTTCTCATCCTTGAAGCAATATTACGCTTACTCGTGAGACTCGAGGTCAAACGTCACGAGGCCATATCACTCTACCATTGGGAGAGTCGGCCTTTTGCGTAAATATGCAATAAGCAAGTCAATTATGAATTCTCTGAGGGAGTTTGGACAGTCTCGGCCCTGAACTGGCGGGGACTGTAACACTCATCCCAAAGTACACGGACTTCTTATGGTACTCGTGAAAATATGTATC
Source organism: Trichoderma orchidacearum (assembly GCA_023653515.1). Lineage (NCBI taxonomy): Eukaryota > Fungi > Ascomycota > Sordariomycetes > Hypocreales > Hypocreaceae > Trichoderma > Trichoderma orchidacearum. The sequence continues at coordinate 714,697 of JAAOZV010000019.1, forward strand.
ATTGGTCTCATCCACATTCTGTTGCTGAGAGTGTGCGATGGGACGAAATGCTGCCGCACAGCCTGCTTGAGATGGCCAGGCACCCTGTCCAGTCGCTTTCAAAGCACATGCCGCATAACGCCGTCGCCATTGGCAAACGCAGGCGCCAGGACCAGGCAAAACAAATTGGCTAACTTTATAGGACTCTTTCCATCGTACTGCAGGAGACTAGGCCTGCCCGCGGATGTTGGGATGATTGCCGTCCGAGGCCTAGGCCGAGCCCGAATGTAACAGTTGCAGCAAGCAAGCATCTCAGAATTTGCCTGCACTGGTACGTGTGCATGGAACATGACTCCTGCAAGATCTCGTAACAGAGGCAAGTTCCATCGCGGTAGGCTAGATCAGCTGCACGTCCTACTCCAGAGGCTTTGGGATTCCACCAGGCGTGTGTCGGCCGCTCAATCTAGTAGCAGTGGCGCCTAGCTCCGGCTAGGTTGCCCAAACATTCCATATTGAGGCAGGCCTAACGCTCGAACCATAGCAAGACGGAACGTATCCTGACGTAGGTCGTGGGAGTAGTATTTCATCGTCTTTTTTCTTCTTCCTTTTTGCGCCGCAGCTGCAGTGTTTCTCCAGCGTCAGTCATGAGGGACATGTTCTATTACCTTCGGAAACCGAACCTCGAATGTCGGCACGAATGAATGGATACCATGGTCCGAAATGACTGTAGATGGTCGTGGATATTCCTTTCTCCAGTATATTACTGTACGATTTTGATACAAAACTTCATTATGTCAGTCGCATCATGAGGAAGAATTGGCTCCACTCTTGCCATCGTCCGATACGGATATGCATATAAGGCTCGGTGCAGCAGATGGTAGAATGGATCGGAGAAACGGGTTCAGGCAGCATGTCCCATCCAAGCAATGAACTAGCTAGGATATATCGGCCCTAATACTGCGTTGCGCGCAAGCCGCGATTAGTGGGACGTGGATCTACGGAGCAGGCAAGCCGGCGCCGTCCCGTCCATCGTCGCCGACCCAGCTGAAATGTGCTGGATAGCCTGTCCCAGGGTCATGATAGTCATGCGAAGAGAGCGGAGGGGCTCGTTCATGGTAGCCTGGAGTGAAGGGGGGCATTCGGCTTCTTTTTGTCGTCATGCTTTTTTTTCATCATGCCTATCGACAGAGTATTGACCGACGGACTCTATGATCTCGCTATATCCCTCTCTCTATTGAGGATGAGAATGAAAACTCTTCTCCGTATCCCAGTAGGTTCACCTAACATTTTGGCAAGACAGTTACTCAGGAGACCAGTCCGTCCTAGGCGGAATCACTGCCTCCAGCATAGTTACTGTCCTCGTAGTGAATAGGCTTTGTATCAAAGCTCCCTATGGAGGGGCTTCCGCGAAACGCCACACACAAGGCTCGGGTGTATCGTTTGAAGAGCCTAAATCGGCGTGTTGCCGCGACTTTAACAGGTAAAAAGGTTATATTCCAAGATGAGAGAGGTACAAGGAGCGGATATGGGGCCAAGCAGCGAAACTGAGTCACAATGGATGGGTCTCCGGGATCAAGACCCGAATATCGAGGACTGTATACCAGCAAGGTACGAAACTAGGTATTAGATACGTAGTGTATTGCCCGGGATTGCCTATAGTTCGTTCGCGGCAGTTCCCAATCGTCGAGGTTTTTTGGTGAAAGCGACCCTAGCCGCCCATTTCCCTTGGGCGGGCTCGCTGGCCCCGATGAGACCACATGGCAATTACCCGCACCCTATCATGAAGCTAATTAGCAGCTGCTTAATACTCCGTGGGCGCGGGAGTATTGGATATATTTGTGGATTGGGGGGACCCAGGCAGTGAGGGATTGCCAAGTAGATGGTGTACCGACGGCTTGCCTCTCTCAGCTAGCATCGGCGGCGTTCCACCAATGGCAGGGCGGAGACGAGTGCCTCGCAACCTTTTTGCCGGAGAGAGGGCCGGGCTGCCAGGGTCGGAGGGATGCTGGACGCAGAGGGCTGGGGCGGTTCCGATGCACGAGAACGAACCGGCTCAAACGCATGGCCTCGGGGAGGGGAAAGGCTAAAGAGGAGTCGAGAGGGAGCGCGCGCGGGATTGGAGATGGGCAGGACTGGGAGGGGCTGGAGGGGCTCTGGGAAGGGCCCCACAAGCACATGTCAGAGACGTTGGTCAGCAGCAGCGATTTGGGCGAGATAAAGCTTCCCGCTAGCAGATTGCAGCGTGGCGATAAGGCGTTGGGGCCAACCACCACGGTACCTTGGCTTCCGTATCTTTTACAGCTTGCACGTCCGTAAAGGCATCAACAGAATAAGGTACATGTACACAGAGTACGGGCCGAGTCCTGGGCAGCCACGCCGTACCGCGTACACGTACCTTCTTTCCGCCTCGAGCAGCTGCAGCAGCTGCACCTGCGTCGGCATGGCTTCATGTTCTCTCCTTCTCGTCCTTTGCAGCATAGCAGCACAGCCCACGCTCGATTGGGTAGTAGCGCGCTGCAATGGGACATGGAACTGGACGAGATTCGGAGCACTTAGCTCGGAGAGTAGCGCCACTGGCCCGATGGATGCGCCAGAACAAGCGCTGGCTTCAATTAGAATTATAATAGCCATGACTGATGGCTTTAACGAGCCGTGAGTCGCTATTCCCTGTTCTTTTGTTTGGAAGAAGGGACTACCTGTCCTTTGTGTGCTCGCCGCCCTGGCATTCCATATTAAGGTGTCTCCAACTGTGATGCCCGCGAATCAGGTACCTTGGCTGCTGACCTCAAGTACCTACTAGTACAGGTAGTACCTCTTGCGATATTCCGTACCTCGAACGAGCGTCTTACAAAGAGCAGTACGCAGCGCTCCAGGCTGGTCCGTCGTAATTGCTGCAAGATTTAGGTAGACAACGCCGGGGAGCTTTGCCGTATATCTATAAATTCATTTGTCTACATCGACTAGGTGACCGAGGTTCGCACACAATGTCTCAATATAAATGGCCATCCGCTCCCGTCGATGTTCTGCAGCTTTCCCTTGGGCGGATACCTGTATCGTGGAGTGTACTCCAAGGTATCTCGTACAGGTGCTCAGAATCGTTCAGGATTTGCCTCCCCCCACGCGACACCCCCACAAGGCAACGCATAAAGGGAGCCAGGGTCCTCGATGCCTGTGACCTGCCCGCCTGCAACGGGATATTCGTACGGTTAACGGGACCGTGCCCAGAACTGTACGTGATCTTTGGCACGAGGCATGTGGTATGTGAATGGGTACCTACCTAAGGTACTAATATACGAGTGCATACGTACACATTGGTACGTAAGATATGGGAGACGGACTTCATACAAGTTGCTGCAAGAGAGCGTGGGGTCCAATCGAATATACAGGTTGTGCTCTACCTGTAATCAGGTGCCTTGAGTACCTACCTTCTTTGGCACACCGGAGAGCGCATAAGGAGGTACATGTGTTCTATACTTGCCGAGTCCTACCTCCGTCGGTGCTGGTAGGTACAGCCTATTTACAGGCGTAGATTGCTGTGAGAGGCCCGTCTGTATGCTGCAAAACAGAGGCACATGCTAGCGCTGCAATGGCTGCAGATTCAGGCTTATTTTTGGCAACGACAAATGGACACACGCCGCCAAAGAAAAACAAGACAGCGTGCCTCTGCCTTCCAAAGCGCCTACCTACTAATGTACTACCTACCTACTAGCATTGAATAAAGCAAGGTATTAGGTACAGTAGGTACTTTTATTCTTTCTAAGCCAAAGCCCTGCAAGTATCGCAGACTAGAGTACGGAGCACCACCCGATGAACACCTCCATCAGAGACACAACCGACCGCGAGGGAAAAAGCAAGGAAGCTCACTCGCCCTTTTTTCCCCGCGTCCAGCAGCGGCATCACTTTCATCCATCTGTGGGTTACCTAAGGCAAGGTACTTGTCCAATCGTTGATAAATGCCTTCTGGCAAGTGCTGCTGAACCTGCTCACATGCCTACCAATTGGAGGTACCTAGGTACTTAGGTACTCCGGACGATCTGTACCACAAGGTCTCTAGGATGACCGTCATTCTACTCCAGCTGAGCACTGAAACGCCTTTCGCATTTTCAACGGTACAAAGGCAAGGTAGGCAGCCGTAGTCCTTTCCGTCAGTCGCGCCCTCATCCTGCTGTTTCAACACAACATGTTGCCTTCGCCGGATCTGGGCTTCCGCTCTGCATGTCCTCGTATGCACCAGGTTTTCTTGGGGCCTCCGTGCAAAGTGCTCCGTACATGCACGATGGATGTCTCAGGGTTCGGGATGGTGGGGCCACCTATTCGTGACGGCTCGACTCCGTTCTCGGTACAACTACTAGGTAAATATCCTTGGTCTCACCCTCGTAGATCGCTGGCATGTTTTTTTAGCCACAAAACGAAACGAATGAGTACCCTGCTGCAGAGGTGCTCCTGCAGCGGCAACATCCATGATTTTGTGGTAGGTACTACTGCCTAGTACGAAGTAGCTGTACGGGAGTAGTACCTAAGGCGGTAGGTACTCTCCATCTGCCGCCCATGGAATTGTGTATGCTTGCTAGCAACCTTGGTGACTGGATAAAGTACCTACCTTATATAAAATGGTGCACCGTACCTTTGATTCTCAGCGATACTGGGCTCCGCAGGCAAGGTACTTGCGCTAGGCAATGCATGTACCTCGCTATTTGTAGGGAAGAAGGTGGAACCCGACGGCTTCGAGCCACGAGCATGCCATCCAAGAATATAGCGGGTGTCCACATGTGAGGTACCTTCCCCCCGGTCGCGGCAACCCGCCCTGCAATGAGTGGTGCGATTCTTCCTGCTGGGCATCGTATTAGCAGGTACTAGGTACCACGTACTCGGCACTCTAAATTAGTACGGAGGGTACCTTCCAGTGCGCAGCAGCGGTCATACCCATAGTAGCGAGAAGGAGCGGTCGTCGCAGGACGGCGTGTACCTACTTTGGAGTCATTCATACTGGGAAAGCGCGCTGCGCGGCCGGTACGAAGGGAAAAGGGCAGCAGGTAACGGGCTATCGGTCTCCATCTCGATGCCTCTGGCTCCGGTCTCCATTTTCGCTTCTAGCCATTCTGCTAACAAGCCATTATCAGAACTCGCCTCTCTCTGTCCCTGACTCTCCGACGCATTATTTCCCGCAAGGCCTCGCGTGAAACGACGCATCCCGCCGCTTTCGCTACTCGTCCCCAAAAGCCCGCCCACCCGTCCAGACAAGGGCAGCCGCACGCGCTCGCTCGCTCGCTCACTCTCTCTCCCGCTCAGTCACGGACTGACTTGAGGTGGTAGTCTTTAGTACTGGCGCTTGTCTCGCACCCACGCACACACACCGAGGCCCTCTTTCGGCGTCTTGACCTCTTAGGCTAACGCTGCTGACGGTGAAGCTTATTGCGGTGCATAGCAGGAGTAGTATTGCCATTGCCCGTCCCGCTTGCTGCTTTGACTGCCATCGACGGACCCGCCCGGCCAGAGTGCGGCGGTTTTCCCAATTCACTCACAAGCATCGGGGGGGCCAGCGCCAGCTTTTTTACTCGCTTTCTGTCTCTCACCTTTTTGCCTTGTCACAAAAAGCGACGTCAAACAAAAACAGGGGTGGTTCCTATTTCCCTTTCCCTCCTCTCAGTCGCCCCTCCACTCGGAATCAATCATCGTCCTGCCAGTTCGTCCCGAGTTTAGAGTTGTAGGCATCCTGTCCGGTTCGCAGCCCGCCCGACAGCGTTGCTCCCAGCATCCGACAATCTATGGCAACTCTCAGCCCGGTTGCGATGCACCCGACCGTCACAGAACACGATTACCGCTTTCCGCGAAGACCCGACTCTCATCGAAGCACCGACCGCATATTCGCACGCATGGATACGCGAGACGACCATGTCGCACTCGCCAACGGCAACGCCAGCAGCACTCCTCGCACCACCACCGTTACCGCCAACCTGAGCAGCGCGAAGGCCGTGTCGCTCTCCAAAGGCAATGTCCTCGGCTCCGCCTTGTTTCCGTCCCTCGAGACCGCGGCCGGCGGCTCCCCCGGCAGCCTCGAGGAGATGCAGAATGAAGATCCGCTCGCTGCCCAGATCTGGAAATTCTTCAGCAAAACGAAGCAGCAGCTGCCGAACCAGCAGCGAATGGAGAACCTGACGTGGCGCATGATGGCTCTCAATCTGCGCAAGCGTCGGCAGCAGCAAGAGCAGATGCAGAATAGGTATTGTACTTTTTCGTCATCCTATATATACATGTTTTCCCCCATGCCTATTTGATTGGCCCACCTTCGTTGTTCGAATCGTAATGTACAATTTGTACATGGCTTGGCCTTGGTTATTTTTTTTTAGCGGGTTCGCTCTCATCACATCATTCGGGCGCTGGCTGACATATTTTCCTCTTCCCTTTTCCCTCCATCACAGGGCCCTCCAGCAGCCAGCAACGCAGGCGCAAAACGTCCCAAGCGGTATTGCTCAACAGCTGCGAAAGACATCCGAGACCCATGCCCAGGCCGCGGATGCCATGAACATTGACGATTTCATCTTCTCTGAAGATGGGGGAGCGTTTCTCAACGACATCTCACCGCAGCCTCCTGCATCGTCCCTATCCAGGCCGCAGACCGCCGCCGTCACGAATAGCAAATCATCCAAGGCGCCGGCCTCTGCTATCCCCATCAAAGGCCGCAGGGCTTCTTCCAATCAGTTCGTCGCGCAGTCTGTCCCCGTACCGCCACATCACCAGCGGGGACTCAATGATGAATTCCCTTATGTCCCGCGACATGACCGGAAGACTAGCATAGATGACCGACGGGTGAGTGAGCTTCAGTCAACGAGAAGAAGGGGGGGGGGGGGGTTGGAAAAGACAAATTTCGTGCCGAGTCTCCTGTGGCATGCTTGCATACACACGCTCGAGCTACTCCATCCCTCCATCTGCTCCCTCTCCCCCCAGTCATTGACTTGTATTTCTTTGTCGTCTCAATTCCTCTTTATGTGCGGTTGACTTACTAACAATGCTCAATAAGACGACGAGGAAACGGCCTGCCAACTTTTCTCCTCATGTGGGAGCCACAAACAGCTCCTCTGCCATCAGTCTCGATCTGGACAACGACCCAGAGCTCAATGGATACTCTCTGGATAACTCCAATGCTCTCTCCATGCAGCAACAAATGCCCAATAATCAGAACGCCACGTTCAATCTCAATACCTTCATGGATAGCGATGCCGTCGTCGGCTCTGCTGCTCACTTCCAATCCAACTTCTCTTTTTCGCCCTCCACGTCTCCCATGATGGCCAGTGGCCCATTCTCCTCCATGTACAATAACGCTTCGCTGCATTCCTCCCTCAACAATCCCGACTTCTACTCTCCGACCGGCTCAGGATATCCATCTGCCACATCGACTCCTCACCCGATGCCCGACAACGAGGGGGTGTACTTCGGCTCGCAAGATATGCTCCACCATAATCACCATCAGCAGCACCCGCACCATCGTCACCAGCACTCACAGGGCTTTCGTCAGGGCAGTATCAGCCAGCAAATGAGCCAGCAGTTCATGTACGGTGACTCCAACGGCACACATGGCGGGAACGGCAATAACAGTGCCTTTCCTTCTGCCAATACCAGCTCTGAAGCTGTGTCGGCTTACGGCGCCGCTCCTAATTCGTTTGGTCACATCGACCCAAACCAGGTCTTCCAGACGGATTCGCAAGTCGCATCCCCTGTGTTGCCGATGCAGCAAGGCAATGTGCTCGGCTTCGGAGGTGAATCTGACGAAGACGACGGCACCGCCTTTTTGGATCGGGGTGTGAGTCTACACGGCGACTTCACATCAGCTGTCGATGAGGCGGGGTCGTTTGGCTGGGATGCCTCTCTTCCAGGGCAGTTCAGCACTCAGGCCGCCCGCTTTCCTGGCGGCCCAACTCGTAAGCAGGTTCAAATCGGGGGCATAACCACCGACTACGTCGACAACAGCGGTGACTGGGAGGCTCACAGTTTGAGCCGATCACAATCGCAGTCGCATTCGCTCCGGATGAGCAATGACAAACGGCAAAACAGACTCCCCCGAAATTCGTCGACGCCCTCGCACTTGGCGACGAAGCACAGCGGGTTCGAGCAACTTGCCCAGTCGCTGCCCAACTCTCCCGGCGGTGATGCTCCAGGGACCACGTCGGGTTTCTCGTCGGTTGCACCAAGCAGGCCGCCATCACCGCCTCCAAGCTCCAAACATGGTTCTTCGACTAATCTGCATGCCGTCGGTGGCAATCAAGGAGAGGGCAGCACGCCAACCACCTGCACCAACTGCTTCACTCAAACAACTCCGCTGTGGAGACGAAATCCCGAGGGACAGCCTCTATGCAATGCGTGCGGCCTCTTTTTGAAGCTGCACGGTGTTGTGCGGCCCTTGAGTTTGAAGACCGACGTTATCAAGAAGAGAAACCGGGGGTCCGGTGCTAACCTCCCCGTTGGAGGTTCGCGAAAGAAGAACTCGGGTACCGTTTCGAATGCCGCCTCTCGGAAAAATTCGTCCCTCTCTATGGCTGCGGCAGCCGCAGCCACGGCTACGGCCACAGCCACAGCCGCGACGAGTAATCAAGCAGTTACACCTCCTTCAGCCAACCGTCCTAGCAGCAACAAGGACGGCGATAGTCCCAGTAGCGGTGGGCCTCACACTGCAGGTAGTACGCCGGGAAGCCAGTATGGAGGAACAACTGGTGTTGTGGGTGGCAAGGGCGTGGTACCGATCGCTGCCGCCCCTCCAAAAACGACTCCCGGGCCCGGCGCATCATCCATGTCCCGGCCGGCGACGGCACCATCAAAGAGGCAACGAAGGCACAGCAAGAGTGAAGGCACGTCCTCATCGGCCATGGATATCGATGGCCCCGGAGAGCCTGTTGGGCGGCCACTCGGCACCACGCCCAGCATGCCTTCCATTTCTGGCACCATCATGCCAAGCGGTAATTTCATGGGCCAGCGTTCTATGATGGGATCGAGTATGGTGTCTATGGGCAATACTCAGTCCAGCCTAGTGAATGCTGCTGGCAGCTCCTCAGGACCTCAGGAATGGGAATGGCTCACTATGAGTCTTTGAGTGAACCGCTTACTGCTTCTATCGAAGTTAATTACAATGACTCAGCAGTACGAAGTACGAGCACAGGCTGAGAACGGCGCGGGAACGCCGTTTCCCTTTGACATATTAATCGTTCTTTAAGGCGGCCCGCTCAGAATGGCTCCTTGCTCGAAGGCGAATGGATCTACCCCTGCTATAATTCTTTTCCGCGGCCCCTAGCACCTAAACGTTGAAAAAGAGTTTTGAGACGATGTAAAGGAAATTAGGGCGTATTTGAAGGGCATCTCTACGGCGTGTTGGTTCAAGCAATGATACCTAGGTCAATTTTTTTTTTTTTTGTTTTGAATATTCATTTATATGCACGAGTCTGTTGCAGCTTGGTACTGGTGTGTCTGGATTGATCATCAGCGGCGACTACTAAACACTTCGATATCAGCCCTCACAACGAATTTGGCGCCATCGAAAGACTTATTACGCTCATGTAGTCTTAATATCGTGTACGAATGATCAATACTATTGGCATAAATGCAGCTCAAAACGTGGGACGACCAGTCAAAGAGGTGTTGTCTTCGCTTTTGGGGCAGAACTTGAATGTTTCCCTACAATTGGAACATGTGTGGAAGGTGAAAGCTGTGTGATGTAATAACGCGAGCATCCTGCTTCATCGTCTGGATAATCTATAGATTCGAGTGGTCCATGTAAATCGCCATTTACTTGAACCTTTTTCTCTCAACTAGTATCACGGAGGCAGGTTCCGCCAATGTTTGTTCCAGAGTTTGCGTGATGCTCAGTTGAAAGAAGGGCATCCATACGGTTTCAATGGCAGAAGAATCTGATAAGGGAAAGGCTGTCTGGAGTTCCTCACTGTTACCGGAATAGCGGCGCGGTGCGGTATGTCGTTTGTTTCCTTTTTTTTTTTATTCCCTTCTCCCTTCTACTGGGATCACGAACAAGGAAGCAGTTGCCAGAGTTACGTTCGGAAACAACTTGACTTTATCCTTTGCTTGGAAAGGCTATGAAGGCGCTTTTTCAAAGACTGGTCTTGGACAAATATACAGATACTGTGATGATAATGAAATTCTCAGTTACACATGCAAAGCAATACATGCCATTGTCTACGTATACCATGTGCTCGTGCTCGTACTCCTACATTTATGTTATCCCATGCCGGGACTACCAATAGCCAACTCTAGCAGCCTGTCCCACCCTTTGTATCGTCATAAGCCAGACTTGCCACCAATGTCTCCCTTTTCGTGATCCGCCTCCGCAACTCCAGCCCATAAAACACGAGAAAAAATTGTAAAGAAAAAAAGTAGAAGGATGTGAGGGGTAAGAGGGGTTAGAGAGGGCTAGCAGCAAATTAAAAGAATAGCTTAGAGCTTCCATGGTTGACTCGATGGGGGAAATTATAACCGCAGGAAGGGAAAGAAAAACTAGAGCAGAAGATAGGTAGAAAAGCTGCTCTCGCAATACGTCAAAGCATGCAGCGGGCTGATGATGGGAATTGTTGGTGACCATGGCAATATGTCTTGTTTCCGTCAAAATAGTCTTTGGTGGAGCGCAGCCCTATAATAGTTTCCATCGTACCACAATGGGTCGCCCTAGAACATTGTTCCAAAGGAGTCGTCGGTTGGAATGCGCTTTCGCGGACTTAGTCCGTCTTCAGTCGCTGGCTTGCGATGCCGGAAAGTGAAGCCGACAAAGAGACTCTTGCTCATTTCTTCCTCCCGCTCAGCCATGGACTCCAGGGCGGCTTGTTTGTCGTGCACCTCCTTATATTTGGCCATGTCAGCTTCGTTGCCGAAGTCGTCAAAGTAGCCGGCATCTGTCTCTGAGTCCAGCTCTGGGACAAACGGCGCCCGAGTTTGTCGCAGCGTATCCCAGTTTACTTCGGCAAAGTATTGGTGGGCATAGATGTCCTGAATGTTAGAGAAGCGTCTAGCCCGTGAGTTGATGCATCTGCAGGCAACGTAGATTAGCATGTGATGTTGAGGGTGATGTGGCTTGGGGAAAGAAAAGAGGGGGTGTTGAAGGCGACGGCCATCATGTCACAAGAGGAGCAAAAAAGCACATACGTGGTGATGAAATTCCAAGTTCGATTGCTCAAGAAGTAGTTGGGGTCTTCCCAGACGGGCCGCTTGAGCACATCTTTCCAATGCTTCAGATTTCGCCATGTTTCATCAGGAGTTGCGCCGGCAAAGGGTGGGAAGCCGGTGAGGGCCTCAAACAGCATGCAGCCCAAACTCCAGTAATCCACTGTATAGTCGTACTCCTCCCCTCTAAGGACTTCTGGGGCCATGTAGTCCGGCGAGCCGACAATGGACTTGGCGTAGTTGACGTCGTTTTCCCGCATGGTCCGGTAGCTCTCGCGCCGTTCGGCCACAGTCCGCTGACCGATTGGCTTGCCAAACGGAACCGGCGTCTCTGAGGCCTGTTCGAGCTTGAGCCGCATGGACTCAATCTTAGAGGGAGCCAGGACACCCGCGGCAAGGCCAAAGTCGGTCAATTTGACGTGGCCGGTGGAGTCGACGAGAAAGTTCTCGGGCTTCAGATCTCGGTGAATGTATCCGAGCTGATGGAGTGCATCAACGGCACAGAACATTTCGGCAATGTAAAAGCGCGCATGTCGGTTGGACAAGACCCCCGTGTTGTTCAGGAGGGTGCGGAAATCGCCTCCTGGAACGTATTCCATGGCGAGATAGATATTCTTGTCATCCTGGAATGAGTACAGGAGGCGAACGAGCCAGTCACTTTGGGCTGTTGTTAGAATGTCTCGTTCCGTCAAAACATGACGGACCTCGTCCAGCTTGAAGAGCAGCTTCTTGCTCATGACCTTCAAGGCGCACACCTCGCGAGTGTCTTTCTTCTGAGCAAGAAAGACTTGGCCATAGCCACCTTGACCGACCTGGGTCAAGATTTGGAAGTCGCCCTGTTTGAGTCGGATTCGACGCTTGCGGAGGTTGGCGCGCTCTCTGCCGGCATACTTGGACCACATGAGTCGATACGTTTCCTCGTCGGTCTCGGGGGGCTGTGGAAACTCGGCCTTGAAGGCCGCCAGCCTCTTTTGTCTTGAGCCGACATACGTGAGTAGGTCAAAGTAATAATCCAAAAAGTCTGCGTGAGAGAGTCAGCCATGCGAGGTCAGTTCATGCAGAACCGCAGTTGCCATGCAGCCGGCAGAGAAGGGAGGGAAGGGGAGGGGCAGCTCAACTTACAGAGCTGTGTAACATTGACCATTCGACGAACGTTGGGTCTCTGGAGTATCTCGCGCTCCTCTGCCGTCAGGCCGCGAGCAGTGTTAAACCTCTTGGCCGAGGTGAGAGGGCGATCCCTCGTCTCATAGGGCTGCTGGCGAGAGAGCGCCGCATGGTTGTGGTGGTGGGGGGTGGCCTGCAGGTCGTGAGCGGCGAGACGAGGCACGGGAGGCGTGTTCTCTTGGCCCTGTCGCTTTAGCGGAGTGCCGGGCGATGCCCTTCCCTTGTGATGCACGACGCTGGACGACTCTTCGACAGCAAGGGCAACAGCAGCAGCTGCTGCTGCAGCGGCCGCGGCGGCGGCGTCTGCACTGCTGCCATTGTTAAGCTCTTCACGAGACCGGGTTGGAAGCTGAGCCAGAGGTTGAGGCTGAGCGTTGCCAGCCTTGCCAGGCGAAAGCGGAGTGACAACGCTCTGAGGGCGCGTCAGTCTGATAGGAGATTCGACGCCGCCGCCGCCAGAATTCAGGTTCATGGCGGTGTCAAAAACTGTGGGGAGGTCGTGGGCGCCGGGCGGGATCGTCTTCTTGCTAGGGCTTCCCTGCGGAGTGTTGAGAGGATTGATGAAGCTGTTGATGTTGTTCATGGTTGGGGTGACAGGGCGAGGCAAGGCTTCACCACCCGGCGCCTTGTCCCTGCTGCCGGGGAAGAAGCTCGACATGAAGCTTGCCATTATTTTTTTTTTACTGCCGCTGCAAGGCGAGGCAAGGCGTGACGTGGCGAGTGGAGAGGCCTGACCGATCAATTGGCCGATGGACGATGCGACCGAGAATCACTCTGGAGCCGAATTTACGCCTGCTTCTGCGTTTCTATGCATGCACTCGCGCACACAGGGCCTGTGATTGCCTGTACAATATGTGCGTCTGCGGGTACCCCTCTGTCCTGGGGCCTCGGGAGGCGACCAGGTGCCTATCGAGATCTGCGGCGTTTGTAGGGTCGAGCGGCTTGCTGCAAGATGCTCAAGTGATAGTGTGACCCCGAAGATGAGGAGGGTGAATGTGAAGATGATGATAAATGCGGAGAGCCACGACTTGGTGACCGCCAAAGGCTGAAGAAAGAAAGACGAAAGAAAACAAATATCAGTCAGTGAAGAGGGAGGGTTTTGATTTTGGAAACTGCTGGCGGGAGGCGAGCCAACAAAACAGGCAGGCACACAAAATCCAAGGCTCTTTCTGTTTCTCCTTCTATTTCTTCTTTTCTGTTTCTTGGTTTTGTGTACTAGTAGTTTGATGTTTACGCTCCTAGTAATTGCGACGCGCAGAGTATTGATGCGACAGACAGGGCGAGGGCGAGTAAGCTTCTTCCTTTGCTGCTTTTGATTTGGTTTGCGGCGCTTCTCTCAATCTGTTCAGGGTATCGTCGGTATCGTCATCACCATCACCATGCAGTGTCAATAAAGGTGGCATGGGGAAGCCTTTTGGGTAAGTGGGATACTGGAGAAGCGGCGGCTCGCGATTGGTTGGCTGGCCCGGATTGGACGTCAACATGGTTGCAGCAGCAACAAGCATTGTCCGAAGGTGGGGAGCTGGGCCGCTGAAAGAGCCCGCTAAGAGCCCGCCAAGAGGCCGCTAGCCCCAGCGGGCTATGATCAAATTGTACTGGTACTACGCACTACTGCCTGGACTCTGTGATGCTGGAAGGATCAGGTACCCACGCCACAGCATGGGAAGGAGTCCTGTGTCAGCCCAATGGTTTTTGATTGCGCTGGCTGCGCGATGTTTTTTTTTTATTTCCCGCCCGTGCATTTTAGCGCTTGGGCTCTGCCCAGCGCCCCTGTAGCCTCAGTGGGCCAGCCACTAACGGCAGCTAGCCACAGGCCTTGGAGAGGGGCTGATGGTGCCTGGCCTGTAGCCTCCGTTTTTCCCTTCAGGGCGCCGCAGCGATGACCTCACCAGCGGGTATCTGCTCAACTGCCTTTGAACTCAAGCTCCGTTCCCGTGCCTCAGGAGCGAATACGTACCTAGTACGTTGTCGTGTCGGTATGCGATACAAATGCAGGCAATTAGTCTTGTTTCAGGTCCCCATCAGCTTTCATTCTTGGATGCGACGCTTGCGTTTCCGGGCCAGCCAACCAGATTTCGATAACTAGATGCGATGCGATGCGATGCGGATCTTATGTCTCGATGCGGATTCCTTGCAGCTACCTAGATGCTAGCTTCGACTCGTCAGGCTTGCCATACTCTAAATCTGCATGAGGGCTAGCGCTTCCTGCGTGTCTTGAGCTGAACATTTCATTTCCATGACAACAGCCCATGGCATGTCAAACACAAAGGGCGCCACGAAGGGAAGCAGCGTTGCAAAGGAAATAAAGGGAGCGAAAGAAAGAAGAAAAGGATTGTTTTGGTTGGTTCAGCGCTGATGGGTGAAACAGCTTGAATGCTCAGCATACGTAGGTGGGTGCTTGGAAGAACAATGCAGTCAACAAAGCACGACAAGCAAGCATCTACTTTATGAATATTGCGCATATTGGGAGGGCAGACCATCAGTTCCGGTCAACACGAGAACAGAGAGGACCAAGGCTCCAGCACGTTGGTGTTGAATGCTTCCGTATAGGGCGATCACGATAAATTGGGTAGGTGTTCGCGCCTTTAGACTTTATTGCTTGATCGGAACTAGATATCCCTTAAATAGGTCAAAGTCCATGCAGATACTGGAGTCTGTTTAAGCCTTAGCTTGGGAACAGTGAATATCGCTCAAAGGGGGTACGTCCTCTAGAGTAGATGGCAGACAAGCTTGGTCAAAGGCTTTGTGCTTTTACACAACAAAGCATAAGCTAGCCTCGCTCATGGCCGGCCATTATGGTGAACAATGATAGACAGCTCTGATGATGCTTGCAATTTATTCCGTATGACTTCCATATGACGCTTTCCTCTGGCAGATTGTCACTGCTGTAAGGCTATGTATGAGGACTCGCCATGATAGTCACACTTCTCTGCTACGGTTGTCGTCCATTGTTTTATATAAGTGGTTTTGGAGCCACTTGTAGCATTTTTGTTGTTTTCCATTATTAGAGAAGATTCACGCCAAAGACAAATCTTACCACTTAGTATGGATGTTCTAAGCCATCTAACTTTGACCCTATCATCGTCTTCAGCACCAGACTCGGGTAAGCCAGGGGATTCCTCCGGCTTCTTCAACGAGACACAGGTCCTAGCGGAGAACTTGCAAAAGATACTGCTTGTTCAGGAGAATCCCCTCGCCCAGCTTGAGTGTCGGCTGCAGTGCAGACATGAAAGTGGAGCCAAAGGCGGGTTTCCCTTATTCTCGCTCTTACCTCCCGAGCTGAGGTGTCAGATATGGGAATTGGCAATGCCTCTGCGAGTGTATAGACCATTTCGCTTTCTTCAGCCTTGTATGGAATGGAAGAGTCTTGTTCCGCCTACTGTGTCTCGTGTCTGTCGGGAAGCTCGCTACGTTGCGCATCAGCATGGAGGCTTCTACTGCCACGAGTTTCTGACGCCCATTACCTGGACTTGGTTTGATGGTCGCAAAGACATCCTGGACCTGTCTCCGTATCACATGACGGAGGCCGGATATATACCTTTGCAGCCGCGCCTCCTAAGAGAGACTCGGACTATCATTTTGGATATGCATCTCGTAAGCGACATGCTAACAGCCGGGCTCTTTGGATATAACAGTCACCTCCGGAATGTGCGCACAATCTATCTCATGGTAGGCAGAACATTCCAGGTAGAACAAAAGGCATGGCCTCCACATGCACTGGCTCGACTATTTGGAGATCAGTCATTCGCTCTTGTCGACCTGGAGGACGACAAACAGCTTGGGCGACTAGACCGGATACTCGAGATAGCCGTCGGCGCTGACTGCAGTTCAACGAGCAAATGGCACAAAGATGCCATTGCCAAGCTGCAGGCAGAAATGCGTCTGTCAGGTGCCGACATGGAGGCTTGGAGAGGGGTAAAAGAGCTCATTCTATCGCAGCATGGGAAGATGAAGACGCCGTTGCATACACCGGAGCAGTGCTCTGAAGGATGCGGCTGGATGGGGCCTAGGAGAATGCCTGCTCAGATTCCCACCATCCAGTTAGTGCGGGCGTTCGAACTGGCGCCCGTTGCTCGGTTGATAGACTGGCGTAAGGAGGAGGGAAGAGCAGCAGCTATTGAAGATGTGAGAGGTTGAAGGCTTCCAACTCAAATATGAAAGTCCAAATGAGAAGGTACATGCAGGTAGGAGAGACCCAAGGCTTAGAGAAGTGGCCATGGTACCTAACCCAGCTTGTGGCTGAGGCACCATACCTACCGACCTACTAGGTAGGCAGAACCTGAGTACTAAGGTGCTAAGATAGGTACAGTAGGTACCTTAGGTAAGGTAAATGTACCATATTCACTACCTAAGGTAGTACCGCTACTCCGCAGGTGGCCTAGGTACGACTTACTACTACTATAGCATTAGACAATTGTGACAGTCTGCATGTAAATAGAGCTGAGGTGAAACAATGCATGTAGCCTTGATTCCCTCACGTGGCAGCCGCACGCATGATAACCACCTACTCGACAGCTGCTAGTCTACCTTACCTGTCGCCAATCGCGAAAAGAGAGACTTCCATTCAACATTTCGTGCTCTCACCAAGCATCAAGCTTCACAGCACGAAAATATGTCTTTTTTATACTTCGTACTCGCAGTGCCATGTGACATATCATGTGGGCTATCTGCCGATGAGGAAGCAAGTAGTGATGCTCTCCTGACATCAGCATCCTCGGCGACCAGTCAAATCCGCGCATCTAATCAGATCAAACCCCGTTAGCTGCCGACACCATCCCACATATCACTTGATCTGGAGCAGACATCCAGGCGTGAGAACAGGGGCATCCCCAGACCCCCCCGGCCACCCGCTTGCGTCTTATGTGACTGCTCATGCCAAAGTCTAAGGGGCGCCCGTTCTTTTTACTTTTCTTCCATCATCGTCCCAGACCCTAAGCAAGTCGTATAGACGTATATACGACCATCATCGCGCGACCAGAGCCATCTTGTTGGATATACTATCAGAAACCCGGCTTCAACATCTCACCCATCTCTTTTGTCCTCTTCTGCGCAATCATGAAGCTTCTCAGCGTCGTCGCCGGCCTCGTCGGCCTGACACAGGCTGTCGAGCTCACCGCCCCACTGTTCGGCGATGAAGCCGAGAGCAGTCTGTCGCGGATTCCGTCCAGCTACGAGTCCGCCGTCATGGCACGCCGCATCTTGGCCCTCAGCAAGCTCGGCACCTTGTCGACCGTGTTTCCCAAATCATCGTCGTCTTCCGATGACGCCGACGCGTTAGAGAGCCGGCCGGATGGACTTGATGGCGTGCCCATTGGGCTAATGGACTACATTGCCGACTGCGAGGGCGAGGGGAACCCGACACTCTTGGCCATCAAGATTGCCACCAGTTTCAAGAATGTCAGGGCAGGATCCAACATTACGCTGTCGGTTCGGTGGACGCCGCCGTATCCGCCGTCCAGGCGCATCTCGATGCTCTCCCGTCTGGCCGCCTATCTGCCGTTCATCGGCCGGAGAAGCTACAATGAAGCGGCCCCAGAACCGGAGCTGTCGTCTTCGGCCCCGGACCCGGTACCCTACTCCGCTGCCAACCTGCCGAGATTCTCGCTCATCGGCTATCTGGAACCGATCAATCCGGACGTGAAAGAGGCCGTGCGATTGGCCGTCTGCTATACTACCAAGCACCGTGATGCCAAGTACTGGCTGCCGGGCAACCCCATCCATGCCAGCGAATGGGCCAGGCTGGTGGTTACACAGGTATATTGGATTGGCGGCTTTGGCGATCGTGCGTACATTGGATGGATCCCCATCGAAGAGTGGAAGAAGGTGACGGATGAGGAATGGCAGAGCATTCAACTGCCTGGCGAGAAGAAAGGCTGGAGTGAGTGGAGCGTCAACGATGCCAGCGAGCTTTGATGAGTGTGCGGTAGGAGAGAGGCGCGCACGCGCATCTGTACGACCGACCCTGCCTTGTCATGGCGATGTACCCTGCCCCAGGCAGTATGTTCCAAGTATCACTGCATTTAACTGTTTCATCTTCTCTAGGAGTATCCCATTTTCACCTTGTTCCTAGATTGCTCCGGTCGAGACAGGTCGGCGTCGACAGCTCTTGTGGAAGGCGACCTCCACGGCTATATGCTATGGCCATAATGTATGTTTAGCCGGATTCGGACTCGAAGGAATACTGTCCCAAATTGTACATTTATGTACCTTGTTCTTGCTTCGGGACTTCAAAGTAGAGGAGGTAATGTAGCACGTTTGCATCATCGGTGATACGACTTGATGTATGTCTCAAACAGCCTATCAATAGGCCGCATGTTCCCACATATCAAATGTCATGATATCTAGATAAGGCAGACAACACTTAGGCTTCACCATCTACTGGGGGAGGCCCCAGATTCCCTCCTGTGATAGAAGAAACAAGGAGTACGTGGTGCAGGACGTGAGCTGCACATCGACAACTCGCAGTTGGTTGAAATCTGAAATCAATAAATGGCATTCGCTTGTCAAGTCCATTGTTGGGCTGTAGGGTAGCACGCAGGTTGACGTGGCCTTGCATTTCGACAACACTTCTACCTGGATCTCTAAGGTTGCAAGACATATTGGGTATCTAGAGAGGGTGATGCCATGTCTGCCTGACCATTCTACTTTGAAAAAAGAAAAGAAAAGAAAAGAGAAAAGCAAGACGCGTGTTGGACTTTGTTGGGTCCCGACTCGTCATCGGGCTCTCTCGTATCGTCTGCTGGCGGGTAAACCTGCGTGGGGGAGAATGAAGCGTTTGTCCACTCTTTAACCAACGGAGTATCTAATGCTGCGGAAGAAATGGATCTGGACATTTCAACTCTGGCTGTCTGCTCTACTGACCTATGATAGCTTGCAGATACGAGACCCTTCTTTTCCGTACCAAGTAGTGATTATGGGGCAGTCTATACGCAGCGATATGCGCGTGTATTGAATTCTCTTGTATTGACCGGCAGCGGGAAATGCTCACGGATAATGAGCTTTCACCTCTCGCTCGAAATAACTGCCTAGTCACATAAAATTATTACTAATACACGCTCCATCATGTCCACAGTGGATGACTGCTTGACTGATGATTTTGAAACATTGATGATGGTGTCTCGACTTCAATGCCCCACGAGATAAGGGAGCGAAACAAAGCAAACCAAGACACGCTGAAAATGCTGCCTCTGTGCTTCAACTACCGTCCAAATACCAGAAATGGGGATGTTTTATCAGCCAACGTGTGGCCTTGGGTGAAATGACTAATAAAACCAAGTACATGTAGGCACGTTTGATGGTGCCACTGGTTGGTAAGATGATGCACGGAACCACACACTACACATGTACTAGCTTTCTACCTGCCACACACACCATGTACGAGGACGAGCTTTTGCTTGGTCGGGACAAGGGAGTTTTGAAAAGCATGAAAAGGCTTGTTCCGTACCTACATGCACATCGGCCTGCCTGCGCCGTCGGTCTGCATCGTGTGGCTGCATGCGCATGCGGGCAGACACCAGACATCAAATCATATGCGGTCATTAGCAATAGGAGGGTCCGCCCATCTCCCCAAGATACGTTTGGACATATGCGTATTAATTAATGGGGTCCGTCTTTGTGTGTCTGTGCGGGGATTGCATGCTCCTGCATTCACGGCGTGATATGATATCGTCCAGCCTTGTGCATCGAACCATGTCACGATTTGACGATGGGGGCTTCACTTTGTCTTTGCCCTCTCTTTATCGGTCCTGCAGTGGACTCAAAGCCGCCGGATAAAGGAAAAGGCCCACCTCCGCTGACGGTGAGGAAGAAGACAACAGAAACCGGAGAACCATCATGCGCCTTGCAATGGTTGGGATTGAATGTCTCCGAGCAATGTCTTTTCCGTGACGCAACAGGCTCCTGGCCTGATGAGGGTAACACGCCTAACCACGTGAGCCACAAAATAGGTCAACACCTGGCTTGCCCGGCAGCGATGCTAATCTGGCCGACTGAAAGGTAAGGTAGGCTTCGTTTGAAATGGCCGGATTGATGCAAACGAGGCCGCCGCGAGCGCACACAGGTTGGATGAATGGAAAAAGTGTCACGGTGGCGGCAATTTTGTCATGTTGTTTCAACATTGAAGTTCTGTGCTGCATTGAGACCCTAAGACTGCACGTAAAGTGCATTTGATGTTACGAACGTGCAGGTACCTAAGGTATTATGTGCTTGCCTTAGTGGCTGTCAGCACGGAGGACGACCTCCCGGGGCTTAGCGCAGCGCAGCACAGGCCGCTAAGCCTGCTGAAAGTCGGCGCACGCGTGCTATCAATGGCTCTAAAACTCCCCGCTAGAATGCAGCACGCACAGCACCGTCTGCTACACGCCTGCCTGCACCCCGTACGATCAGATTCGATACTTGCACGACTATTAGGTTGACTACTAGCAAGGGGGTAGCGCAAATAGCGCCTTTATCTCACTGCTACTACCAAGGTAAGCTGCTGCTCGTCCAAATGAGGTAGCCCTGCACGCCTCTCTCCTCTTGGCGATAGGACCAAGGAGTTGCCAACCTTGGGGCCAACAACGCATCCGTCACACTCATCATCGGATACCTAGTGCAAACCTAGGTACCTAAGGTAGGTAGGTAGGTAGGTATCAACACATGTTGCCTGCAATGTCTGGTGCTTTGCGCTTTGCCGTGCACATCCACCGGTGCCCGAGCGCACACTCGGGCCCAGTGTCTTGGTGGCTTTCCCTATTATCAATGTAAATTACACCCTTGATGTACCTACCTTAGTAGCTTAGCACTCAGAGGCAGTAGCCGCTATTACTACTAGGTACCTTAGCGCCAGCCACTGCACGGAGACACATGTACCCAACATGTCAACATGTAGTACCCTACCTTATTATCACTTCACAGCTCTGCTACCGTCAAACTACTGCTACCTACTGCACGCTCTGCATTTCGGAAAAGCCAGCGCGTTGCATGTTACGAGAGAAACGGGCGGGCGGTTCACTGACTGGAACAGGGCCCAGCACCCGGATCTGTGGGCGCTTGGAGAGTAGAGCATCCCCCAACGAGCTGCCCGAGGAAAAACACATTCCAGCAAATCAACACAGTGCGTTACAGTGCCGCCTTGCGCCACTTGCCCTCCAGCGAATGCCTGGCCGCCCGCTACGGTCGCTGTTTCAGCACCGCTAATCCCCTTTGAGCAGCCGCCCAGCCCTTCTCCCCAACCTGTGCCGCCCGCAGATCGATCGCCTCGTGCTCTTTTTTTATTCGCACTTTCTTTTTTGGCCTTGTCGCACCGCCCACAGCCCTCCCGAGTAACAGCGCCGGCACGGAGATACTAGGCAGTACCTTGCCTGCTACGTGGCGCCTTCTGCTAGCTGCCGTACCCGCGGCGTATCAAGCACCAGACTCTGATAGATTACTTGTACGGGGGAGCTTCAATCTTAGCATCCTTCCTAGTGCGTGGTACCTTACTCGTACCTTGGCGGCACCGTAAAAAAAAAAAAAGCGGCTATCGCTTCGCTCTCGCTGCCACCACTGCCCGTCCTCTGGTTCAGGCAAGAGCGCCATTGTCGTTATCGACCTCTCCTCTCTTGTTCCATCGTGGGAACACTGCCCGTGTCTTTCCTTTTTTCCCCCTTTCTTCTCTCCTTGTTCAATTCATCACCTCGTTGACTTCATCCTGGCCTCACCGCCTCTGACATACTGGCCATCATCTGGAACTTCTTCTGGTAGGGCCCTAATTTTTTTTTGGAGTCTGGCGGCGCGCGCGCTGTCGCAACGGATACAGAGGCTGATATTCGGCTGCAGCGGGAAAATACAAACTCCCTTCTGCCGGACGTCGGTTGGCGGTCCCGTACCATCTCTTCGGGGCCCTGATCAACATCCAGTCAAATCTTGCATCGTGCCCTCAACTTCTTTCATCACCTTATCGCCCCCCTTCAGTGCTGCCACGGCATCGAGCCGTTCGGCTGCTTTACCATCCTACCATCCTTCCTTCCTCCCGCCGCCACTTGACAGAACTGGCGGCACCAGGTACTAAGGCAGTACTTGGCTTTCCGTCCAAGTACCCTAGTGGCCATCTAACTCTGGTATCCATCTGACTACCTTATACGTCTAAAGCATCGACTTCCTCAACAAGCTTCGAAAACAACGGGATGGCGCCTCTCCTCCCGACTGAGAGATGAGCTCCAGGACCCCCATCGGCGTCCATCCGCGACCGCCGCAGCGAACTCTCAGCAGTTCGACGCTGCCGTCAGCTCAGCGGCCTCCGCCTCAACAACGCGCTCTATCGCAGCAGCTCTTTCCCTCATCGCCCATCCGAAAAGACTCGCTCGGCGATGTCTCCAGCGAACCTGTTGCCGACCTAGTCCAAGGACAAGGCCAAGGCCAGAGCCAGGCTCGCCATGCCACCACGCCGCGAAGGGTCGGCTCCAGGTTGCGCCTCGAACTCTCCAACCATGACCAGCCTGGGAGCACCGCATCGGCCTCCGCATCCGCATCCGCATCTGCTGCTTCGTCGCCACAAAGCCTCACCCCGTCGCGTGTGCCGTCCATGGCCGACGCTGCGGACTTCGGTGCCTCGAGCCCGGCCCCCTCCCGAACTTCACAAGCCGATTTCGACAACGACAACCCTCCTCTGCCCATGCCCAGACGACGCCCGCCGACATCGCAGACATATCCAGAGCTTTCAAGGCGACTGGCAGCTCCTGCCCCCACCGCGCCTGCTCCTCTTAGGAAAGATGGACGTCCGAAGCCGTGGTCTGTCGAGGTCCCAAAGCAGGCTCCGCGCTTACCTCCGGCCGAGAAGCGCCCTGCCAGCACCGGCGGTGACCCTTTCAGCCGAGGCCTCTTCTCTGGCTACGCCGACTTCTTTCCATGGCATGGCGGCAACGGCAAACACCACGAAGATGACTGGAGCCCGGAGGCGATCCAAAAGGGTACCTGGGATCGCGGAAACCAGAACGAGACGAGCACCGCGAGAATGACCATCTCGCCCGCTATCAAGCAAAAGACCGGCCTTAGTGCTCTTTCCACCATCTTCATGGGCGTCCTTAACCAGCGACGGCATCGCGGTCAAGTTACTGCCCCTTCAACCTTCAAGCCACCGCCCCGAGTTACCCTGACCGATACGAAACGAGAAGTGTGGATGAAAGACTTGGCTAACCCTGCCATTTCTCTGCGCCGTTTGAGCAGAACTATTCCTCATGGCATTCGCGGCCGAACGCTTCTTGATCAATGTCTCAACAAAAGCGTGCCCGCCGAAAGGGCTGTCTGGCTGGCCAAGTGTGTGGGCGCCAACGAGATTCGCGCCTTCAAGAGGAAGGGAGCCACCAGCGGCGCCTTTGCCATAGCAGGCGAATTCAAGTGGATAAGAGATTGGACCGTCTTCGTAGAACAGTTCCTCGAGTCTGTCACGTCAGCCTTTAACGAGCCGGACTGGAAGGCCAAGGTGACTTATGCGTAAGTCCTTGAACCCACCCCCCCCAAAACAAATATTCCTTCCCTTTTCCATTGCTCAAGCTAACTTTTCATCTTCCCTTTCTTCCTCTGTCCTTAGCATACGACTCGCTACAAATTTCTATGCCGAGCAACTCCTCGATCGAGATCACTACTTGGATTGGATCACGTCTGGCCTGGAGAACAGTCCACAATCCAAGATTCCTATGTGGATATTGATTGCTCAGATCTGCTGGGCTGATATTCTACGCTCGCGAAAATATGGGCGCCGCCTTGTCTATTCCTTACTTCATCATCTCAACAACGTAAGTCAGGCCGTCTATCCAGATGCAAACAAATGCGAGCCGCTGGGAAATGGCGCAAAAGAAGGGTCCCAAGGTAGACTGCTAATCACTCATCATGGCAGATTAATACTCATCCCGACAGGGATACTTTTATCCAGTTATCCAGCCAACTATCAACTCTGCTAGCTTCTCTAATCAAGGGCAATCCCGATACTTTTATCGATCCGAATCTCTGGCCGAAGTATCGAGGTGCTTTGGATGCCTTCTTATCGTCAGATGATAAGGCGGCACGAGATGCATATTATCACGTCAATGCCAGAAATGGCCAACAATCCATTACTGCTACTACCTCACCACTCGTCGGTCGCCCACAGTTGGTGCGCCTTCTAGACGCCACATTGCTCAACCAGATAGACCGCGATCTGCCACAAAAATGCTGGGCCACCGGAGATGACAAGACAGAGATTGTCAAGACCACCGTGGACTGGGCAACATCCCTTTATCGGCCTGGCTTGGCGAGAGTGTACATTGCCGCCAATCTCCTCAGAGTCTGGAGTTCTCTGAGAGTCAATATCACCTGCGCAATTCTCGAGCACATGGACACCATTCCGGCTGGAGAGGAGGCTCGGAAACAAATGGCATATCATCTTGTTACAGAGTTGGTTCGAACGGGACACTTTTCAGTCACTCAGTACATCAGGTGGCTTATTGCCCGCGGCAGCTGTCATGACGCTTCCGAGGTGGATTCGGACGATGCTCCCTGTACCACCAGATTACTGGTCCATCTCCCTATACACTGTCTGACGGAGGTACAGAAGAGCGATAGGGGAAATCTGCTTAGGCGAGCGGCGAATTATTCCACCGACGACGAGGCAGAGGACATCCGGAACGCAATCATCTGTATCAACAGTACCCTGGGCTTGCCTCTGTTGGGCGGCGGAAGCGGCGATGCGATGGGCGGTAGAAAGCCTATTCCCCTGCGGAAGCTTCTTCCAAAAATCGTCAGTAGCTCCAAGGCGCTACGAAACGCCGTCGGCGTCCATCTCCGCGACACCGTGGCGAGGCTCAACAAGGCTGTGCAGATCATATCTCCACGTATGTTTGCTGCTATACGCACCATCTTGGAGGCGACGCAAGATTTTTCTGTGCTCTGCGACGTCCTCAAATATTGCTCTCGGACCACCAACATTGAGGTGCTTGCTTCCTGCGTCGACACCGTAAACCTGAACCTGGAGGTCTTCTTCGCCCAGGGCGGCGCAGAGCGCCTTTTCAACCTCTTCTTTGAGCGTCTAAAGGTAGCGAATCAAGAGCAGGGCCTGGTCTCACGACCGTTGCTTGCCTCTTTGTGCTACCTCTCCCAGAGGATGCCGAGTCGCCACGAACTTTTCAAATATCTGGCCCACGAGCTTGCTCAGAGTGATCGTAACAATGCAACAGATGCCTGCTCCCCCATCTCGGACAACATGGTCAATCCGCCGTCGGGCGCTGATGGTGAAGTGTCGGAAAAAATTGAGAAGTTGTTGGCCAGCGGAAACAGCATCGACTACCCGACGATGAACCGCCTTTTCGGCTATATCATACGCAGACTCGAGGCGGGCTGGGCGAAGATGGATGACAATCGCAGAATTCACGCGTCTCTTCTTACGCGCCTTCGTCTGTTTGATGCCCAGCATTTCGACAAGCTCATGTCGGACTGGGTCGGGCGTGTCCGGCTACTGAAGAGCCGGCAGCGATTGGATGCGGTGCTTCCTCTGCTCGTCGTCACCGATGCCTTGCCGGTGTCTTTCCTTCTGGGCTCTTCAAGCGTGGTAACGCAAGCTGCCGCCGCGGGCGATGCTGATGCCCCTGCGGCAGCACCGCCTGATTTGGCATCCCCTGGTTCAGCAACTTATCTTCAAGAGTTACTCCACCTGCTGTTGTCGAGCCTGCCCTCCGACACGGATCTCAGCCCGGAAGAGGCTTACCGCTTCAGCATTCACCAGCGGTCGATCCAGTATAGCCATTACAAGGGTTTGCTTTTGCTCATACGTCATGCGGTGGTCGAATACGCTGAGCTTCGAACTCAGGTTGGAGCTGCAAAGCTCCCTCTCGACGACATCACGTATCGAGGAAAGATTCTTGATGCTTTGCGATTCTTAGTTGTTATGCACTCGGCAGATGTTACAGAAACTTTCAGCCCGAAGAATATACCCCCCGAAGGTTTTCGCTTGGTCCACGAAATCGTCAGCCGCCTTGTTATGCAGCGGGAAAATGGAGGGGTCCCGACGTCGACCGCGTCATATGATCAAATCCTGCGCCTGGCGAATGAGCTTACCATGCCATTCTGCCAGATCAAGCTCAACATGGATCTCTCCCTTCCGTCGCCATCTCGCCAAACCGAGAGCGAAGACGACCAGCAACACCCTTCGCAATTTGATCTGTTTGCCAAGGCCATGGATCGGGCCATTGAAGCGCAGAATATCGTGTGGATAACTATGCTCCCCTGTCTGAGCGGAGATATTTCCCAGCATCTACAGAGCCAAGCCCGCTCGCGGTTTTTGGACTTGGTGCCGTCATCCAAAGACTCCAACAACCTTCATGGCGCGCTCACGAATAGCGGCAATCTTTATCTCGCGGAGAAGCTCCTTGGCGTCATTGAGGCTATTGTTGTAGGCCAGCAACCACCACCGACAGCCCAGCTCACCGGTGTCTTGGCCGATAGGCTATCCGACGTTGTCGAGATGATCGTTGCGGCTAAAGATGGTTCTGAGGATAGGATGGATGTGACGATCATGCCCATTATCGAGCATTGGATTCCCATGCTGCTGAGGTTCGTCCTCTTACATAGCGTGTCGTCGGAACCGCCGCTCGCATCAGTGATGACTACCTCTGCTCAGGGCAAGCTGGTTCTGCCTGCGCACCACGAGGCGCGAGCGCATACCGTGCTGACTCTCTGCCGCCTGTTTCTTGGTCTTGATGCGCTGCCACGCCAGATTGTTGGTGCTGGCCTGCTACAGCAGGTGTTCGACGTAACTGCCTTGGTAGCAGATGGGCTACCGGACGATTTGCGACTTCACTGTGCCAAGTCTATCCTCCTGGTGCCTGGCATGGCACCTAGCCTGCAAGTTTCGTCAGACTCGCGCCTGTATTATCTTTTCAGCATTCTGCCGCCGACGGCGACCGATAGTCTCATGCTTGCGCATCGCGAAAAGGCGTCGATGCCTCACAGCACGGCCGCCAGGGGTATGGGAGCCATGTATGGCATTGGGCCGGCATCCCAAGAGAGGCTCGTCCCATTCGTCCTCCGAAGGTGGGAACTCCTGAGCGAGCCCACTCCAAACGTTGGAGTGAACGACACGAGCTTGAGCTTGGGGCTTTTTGAAGCCATCAGAATACACTAATGCTCGCGTGGACAGATTGATGAACGATCCCTGCATAGATCTTTCGTTCATGTGTGTCCATTAGACGCTTTCTTGTTTCTCCTTTTCTCATTTTCCCCCTCTTTTTTTTTTTCCCCTTTCAATCCACTTTTTGCATCATCATCATTGCGAAGCACATTCAGCGCGCATGTTATGTTGGTTATGATTCCAACATTTCGCAGGGATAGAAAAAGGTATCGGAGAATTTAGGTCTCAACCTTGTAGACCCTTCCTCCTGGTCCCTTTTCTCCACATCTATTATTTTCTTCATGACTTGTTTTACATTCTGACCGGCTTTTTTCTTTCCCCCTCTTCCTTTTCCTTTGTTTTATCCTCTGAGGAAAGAGTATATCAGATATGGAATACCCTAATTGCTATGACTCATGTGGCGCTTGGCAGCAAAGAAAAAGGCGCGAAAAGTCAATGATGGAAGTGGGATCTGCATTGGACATACATACATACAGGAGGGCGATACCCATAGGGGTAAGGGGGGGTTCTGTTATTGAAAGCATAGCATTTTGTTTACTTTTTTCTTTTTCTTTTCTTTTTGTTTCTTTCATATGTCATGGGTGTAGTAGATTGGCGACTTGTCCTTTGATTTTCCTTGCCTCGCTTTCTGGAAGAGGCCAAAATTACAGCACAATAGCGGTTAAAGGACAATGGGGGATCTTTGAAACAAAGATTGATGTAGAAGAGGCGTATTTTGTTTTCTATTTCCTCGACTCATTTCCTTGTTTGTTTCTCGGGCTTGGAGTTTTTGTATACGGCACGCGGTACAGAGATGGCGTGCTTTTTTTGTCCGTCTGTTTTATGTCTTTTGTAGGATACCTCTGCTGAATTGAATCATTTGATCCATAACTATGCATGTGTAGGCATGTCAAGGACTGCTATCGCCAAGTAGATAAAGAGTACAAAGGCGGAAGGCAATGGTTGCGAGACCTCACGTTTTATTATGCTTATGAATTATGCTGGCGTATTAAAAAAAAACAGTCTACCAGTCCATCGATCCCATCTATCTGGATAGGAACGAACTAAACAAGGAGGAAAACAGAAAAAGAAAAAGAAAAGGAACTCATCTTGCCAACTGGCGAGCAGCCTAAAGCGCCTTAAAGCATAGAGAGCAATAGAAAGCGTGTGTTAAGAGCTCCTTAATGGAGATGTGTCTTTAACAGAGGTGTCGAAACTTAATAAAAAATACTAGGATCGATAGCTACAGAATAATAGACAGGTCATACATGGAGAAGACTGAGTGTCTAGATCAACGTTACCCGTACCAAGTACTCTAAATCCCACGATAAAGAGAAAGCACTGTGACCACAAAGTAAATCAAAATCAAGATAAGGAAAGGAAGAAGAGAATAAGACCGAAGGAGAAAAAAAAAAGGACAAAAAAGCAGACAATGCCATGCAATAGAGAGTTAGTCCCTCAATACCAAGTTGCTGACTAGTCCTCATCGAAAATCTGGTATGTGTTTACCAAGATGGTGTCGATGACCTTGATCTGCCAGCCGGCATCTTTAATGGCAGTGCTCGGGTCGGTGCCCATTAGAGTGGGCCCGAGAATAACGGCCAGGTTGTGAGAGTTCATGCGGTTGATGTGGGAGTTGTCAATGACGCGATGTAAATGTAGCATGAGAGCACGGAGGGTAGCGTAGTTGGGATCCGGCAGACTGTTGATAATAGCATGAAGCGAATCCCGACGAACAATTTCATCCTCGTGCTCTAGGCGTGCAGAGTCAGTATGACAGCTAAAGACGAGCAGAAGGAGAGTAGTCAAGGAGAGACGAGGCGATGAGAACTTACTTGCGGCATTGATAAAGCTGTCGTGATGCTCGCTTGTAAATAGAGGATCAGGCAAATCTCGGAAGAATTGTTTCAACAGGCCCGTAACGCTGTTGACATCATGGAAAAAGTTCTCCGGGTTTCGAAAGTCCAAAGCTTGAGATTGGGATTCTATAGCAAGAGAAGCCAAAAGTTAGAAGAAAGGGTGGGGTGGAAAGGATACATGTGTCTAGGCAGTGGGACATACCTGAATCAAACATTGCCTTGAGCCTGTTGATGTGGTTCAAGGATCCAGATTGACGGTAAATTCCCTCTACTCCAAGACCAAAAAGATCGACAGCTTGGATGCATTGATACACGACCATCGGGACGGCCAGGCCGTCTCGCTCATACAAACGGCTAAGGTGAACACCGAAGACCGGCTTTGAACCCGTGGGGACACTCAGAGCCGGCGGGCCGTGGCTTGGAGCGTTGTAGGCTGGTGGAGCGCTCAGCGCAGGAGGCTGATATGGAGACCCTAGCTGAGGGGGTGAAATGCTCTGGCCTGATGGTCCCTCGCTGTCTTGGAAAGGAAGCGCTCCTAACTGAGGCGGACCAGCAACTGCAGAGCCTCCGTTGGGGAATCGAGAGCTGCCCGAGGCGCCGTACTGCTGAGGATTGGCCTGAGGACTGGCGGGAGAATCCAACATGTTGCCTTGGCTGAAACTCCGGCTATGGGTAGACTGATGGAACGATCTAGGAGGATCCGCATTGGTCGGCGTGGAGGTGATGCCCTGTGATGATATGGGCGCTGGTGGTCCTTGCGAGCCTGCAGGTCCTGCTGGAGGAGGACCTGTCCTTGAGTTCATGGAGAAGGATTGGGGAGGTTGGAACCCGCTTGGGGGAGGAGGGCCTTGGCTGACTGATGGCTTGGAGGTGTGAGATACAGACGGCTGAGACGAATGACCCAGTGGACCGGGCTGAGGATTAAGGACCTAAAACGCCAGCAAAAAGAGATGGCAAGCAACGTTAGCAGGATGTGATCGTAGGGTTGGGGTTCAAGACGTGACTTGACGTATTGAAGAGAGAGTGAGGGAGACGTACCGGATGGCGCTCGTATTTGATCTCGCCGGGATTTGGCAGAACTTTGGAATGATACCCAGCCACAAATTCATCCAGGTCCTTGTCTACGTTGATGGAGGCAATGGCATATCTCATGCTTCGCGGTTGGTTAGGGCCGATGCTGGGGCCGGTCCTGAAGGGGCTAATGACGAGCCCGTTACCCAGCAGTAAGTTTTCGTTATTGAGGGCTGTTGATTATTTAAGTAGTCAGTGCAATTGATCATACATGTGTTGTGGGCATTATGAAAAAAAAAGGGTGGGGGGAGAAGTGGAGGGCTTCAATACTCACCAAACCTTTGCATCTGCATCCCGACGGCGGAGTCTATCTCGCGAATGGCTTCCTGCAGCGACTTGACGGTGTCGGGCCGGACCGTGGTCTGCAGCTGAGCCTTCTCGGACTGCAGAGTCGTGACAGCGTTGTGGTATGCCTGGTCAGCAGCCTGCACCTTTCTCAATAGCTCCTCTTCTTGCTGGGCGGCCGACTTGTGGGCTTTGAATGCGCCCAAGACCTTGCCGCCGCCGGGCCTGCCTTCGCCTGTCCTGACGCGGTCGTACTCCTCGGCGAGAGAGTCGTATCTTGCTTTGCTCTTGCGCATGGCGGCCTCGAGATCGACGACCTTTTGCTCGGCGGCCAGGCCGGTGGCCTTCCAGGTCTTCCGGTTGCGCTCGGCATTGCCAGCTGCCTCGAGAATCTCTTCGTTCATCTGGAGAAGCGCGGCGGCAAACTGAATCCCATTGTCGGCCATGCGCTCGTGGATGTGGACCATTTCTTCGTAGACATGGACAAAGCTCCCTCCGCGATGTTCGGGCCGTCGTATGTTGTCTTGGGTAGCGCGCGCCAGCTTCTTGAGGGCTTGAGCACTGTCTTCCTCGAGGCTGGCTCGTTTCTTGAGGAAGGAAGCGAATTCCTGATAACAGTCAGCTGCTTTCCCATAATGCTACCTTCCTGCAATCGCCTTGTTGCTCTTGTATGTCTCAGCCACATGCTTACTAGAGCTGCAGCTAGCAACGGAGGATGCATAATCGCTGGTGTGCAGAAATAGCAGAAGAATAATGTCCCTTGATATCATTGCATGTACAATATGGTAGATTCGTTGGCTTACCTTTGCGGAAGCTATGCTCTGTTTTAAGCGGTGCAATAGCGAAGGGATACCTTGCTGCCAAGCCAAGAGAAGTCAGCCACCGTTGTGCGCGCATTCCTCGGTCAACTCAGTCATTTCATACCTCTGATGCCAGCACTTCACTGACCAGCTTCAACACTGCCGGATCGGTGGGAGGTAGAGGGCCGGGCTGGTCTTGAGGAGGTGCTAGCCGGAGGGTTGCCACGCCCTCGCTAGCCCTTCTATCGTTGGGAGTTCCCTCTTGCGCCGCAGCGTCTCCAGTAGCTGGCCTGCCCTGAGCAGAATCCTCCAACGAAATCGAACCCGAAAAGTCTCGCCTATGCTGCGTCGTCTGGGGCATCTGAAGTGACAGCGACGGCACAGGATCGTCGATGGGGGAACGGAAGTCGGCCATGTTGTGCGTTGGTTTTGGGGGCAGCTAGCCGACCCAGGCAGCTAGCTGGCGGGCCTCTCTGAGGCTTGGTTTTCTTACTTGGCGAGGGAGAGTAGACGAGGGCAAATCGCTCGCCAAAGATTTGACTATTCGTACAGTCGGCCGACTCGACAGAAACGTATGCGCCGCCGCGGTGGGCGTCTTTCTCGGAGGGCTGACGTTGCCGCGCGGACAAAACGAGGTGCAGGAACGAATAGATTAGAGGAGCTATGGGGCAACAAGCCAACAAAGCTCCCCGATAACAAGGGAGCCGAGACGAGCCGAAGCAACGACGCCCTAAATATCAAGACAGCTTTGGGAGGGGACGAGGATCGAGCGGTGCTTGCGACAGTCAATTGGCCTCGAGGGTCTCGGCTGAAGCTATATATATATATATTGTCTTCTCTCAAAAAACAGCAGCAGCAAATCAAACCGTACAGCTAGGACCATGGGAAGACGCTGGGCCTCCGGATGTCGTCACTCGCACCCAGGAAACAGAGCGGATGTTTGTCGCGCGCGGGAGCATAAAGCAATGGGCGGAAATGGTGGTGGTAGTGGTGGGTGGTTGTGAAGATGATGGCAATGGAGGGATTGTCCAGAATTCGGAGGCCTTGGGGGGGGGGGGGGAACCAAATCTGTTTGCTGCAGCCCAGGTAGGAATGTTGCTTCTGCAGGTCGAAGTGGGTGGCTGAAGGTTCGTGAAACGAGCAAAAGCCGCGGGCTTTCGCCTCTGGGGCTTCAGCGGGCTCTGGCAGGCGAGTTTGCTGGCCGGGTCCGCTAAGGATGCTACGGAGAGGGTGCTGCTACAGAGCGCTACAGATCAATTGATACCTGCAGCTCTGGCATGGGGGAAGGTAGGGGGTACCCCGTGCTGCGGTCTACCCAACAGAAAAGCACTGATGGAACGGAGTACCTTATAATAGCAGATACCTTGCCGACCTCACCAACTTTGCCCGTTCGACTGCCTTCCCATTGAGGAACTCCGCATCAGGTTGCTTGCTTCAATTTGCTTCAGGTTGTTTGCTTGATGGCTTGCCAGAGGTACAAACTGTACATGTACCGACCTACCTGCAACGACATGGCATCAAATTTCATGCTCCTGCTGCTGCAAGTCGCCAACGCATGCCTTTTTCTAATAATTGATCGTGCTCTCTCTTCTCCATGGTCTTTGCGCGCCACATGCAGGTTTCCATCCTTACCATCGCCCTCCCCGGTGTGGTCTCCACCACACAGAGCAAGCCGCGCATCCTATACGGAGTAAGAGCCGCGTTGAACATTCGGTGAAAGCTGGGCGTGTATTGTAGGTACTACATACATGCCTTTCAAAGTACAGGGAGCCGGCCCGTCGTCGTATGCGTGGCTGCTGCGGGGGGCCAAAACGCACGAGATTGACAACGTCGAATCCTGGAGAGAGTTTCAACGGCTCAACCTTAAAAGAAAATCTACGGGCAGCTAGTGAGTGAGACTTGTGGAATCTCGGTTTGACAGCAGGCTACCCCACAAAGAAGTATGGAATATTAATTAGAACACGAATTGAAACGGAGTATTTCTCGTGATCCAAAACTGAGCTTGCATTTTTCAATCTCGCCTCGTTTTCCGCCCCCTTCTCTTGTCTTCAATAGAGGTAAGTATAGTAACTTACCTGCCGTGGGTGACCTGCATTGAGTCCAGAGAGCAAACTTCTGAGCAGGTGCTTACATGTATCCTTGACCAAGGTACCTCCCTGCTTCTCCGTGCCTGCGAATTGATGCCGCTATCCTGCTGCGCAGACTTCGTTCAGCTGCAAACACAGGCGCCACCTCAAAGTCTCCCCTCCTTGGCCCGACCGTCTTCTGTTGTGAAACACTATCTTCAATGCTCACTAGATCAAACATCCATGATATGCTACTTTACTATGCACAAAGCCTACGGCGGCTGCCCGAGCTTACTGCCAACACGGCACACGCGGTATTTAGGTGGTTTAGCGGTTGCCTATACGACGGCGTAACAGTATTGGACTGCTCGTCTCGTCCCACAACGGCTTCTCAGGGCTCTTATATGGACAATATAGGAAGAAACCCATCATCATGATGGGCGCTTCTACACCATAATGTCTTCAGGATTAGATTCAAAATGCGGCCATCTGAATCATGTTTCCCCGTGCTCACCATATGACATGCACTCATCCAATGGAGTCCACCAGGGTCCCTGTAGCCACTGCAAACGCGACAGGGCATCCAAAGGTTTGCTATACCATAGTCCAGCACATCAAGATACGGAGGACCAGTACCATGCTCTTGATCCGCACATCGTGTTATGAAGCAAACATGATAGCCTCGGACCTACCGCGGACTCACATTGCAATCATTCAACCTCCTTAAGCCCACGGCCCTATAGAGATGGCAAACAGAAAATTTGAGACGACGAGCGATCCGGTATTCGGACCTCCCTCAAAAAGATTGTATCTTTTGTCTTTTTTATGAGAATGAGCCTAGGTATTTCCGACTAGGTAGGATGAAGCCCTGCCGGTTGTCGCTAATTGACACCATCTTTTCATGCCGTCGTCACAAGAGGCCGCAATGTCCCCCATGGAACACACCCAAAAGAAAATGACCCGTACCCGTTCACGCCATTGAGAACCTCTACTAGTTGCTTCCTTTTCCCCCCTACACCCAAGCGTTCGACATTTATCGCAGACGTCTGGCCTCACGTTCGGACTCGAGCAGGCAGAGGATGTCGTCCTCACGGACTAGACAGACTTGTTAGCTGACATGGTTCCCCATTTCCCCTCACTTTCCTGCCTAGAAATTGGACAGCTCCAACGCCGTCGCGTCGTTCGATGAGAAAGCACATACCGGGACCCTTGACGTTTCGGATGATGGAACGAGTCTGGTCATCCATGAACTCGACACGGACCTGGGTGACACCACCACGAGAGCCTGTGCATTCTGTTAGCTTGCTATTCTTGTGTCGCTGCCCCAAATGATTCTGAGCTGGTCTGCATATCGGTCCGCATATTGGGTATCGTCGGCTCGGATTGTCCTCCTTCCTGACCAGTGCGTATCGCACATCGAATCCGTTTTGGTCTTCCTTCTTATTTTTCCCCTCTCTTTCTCAAGAAGCTGTCATAACAGCAAGAGAGACAACCCGGTGATAACGGCGGCGACGACAGACCGACAGCAGAGACGTCTCTGGAGCGAGAGGATTGGTTTCATCATACCGGTTCGGCCGAGCACTCGGGTCACCTTGACGAGCTTGACGGGAGCCTTGCTGCTGGATTCCATTGCGATTGATGTGTGTCCTTGATGCGGAGGTGTGCAGAAGAAGAGGAGAGGTTGCAAATCGCGGTAGTCCGTGTGGGTAGCAGAAAAGGCGTATTATTTCCTCTGGGCTGGGCAATTTTGTGCTATTCGGCAGGGTTTTTTTTTCCTCTCCCACGACCCAGTTTCGGTGCGCTGCGGGTGTGGGCCAGCCCCACGATAAGATCACGTGCGATAATCAAAGCCCCAACTAGCGACCCTGGGTAGTGCGGCTTACTGGAGAATTAGATTCGCCGTCTTCCGAGCTACCAGGCCGAGCAGTTCTCCCTTAGTAAGCAGACTTAGATAAGTTTGAGCGACGATGATAGTACGTACCGTACCTGACTATCAAGGTACGGGAGCACCTTATTTTAGCGCGCCGGACAACCGCGACGGGCTGACTGACTGACTGCAATGTCTATCTCCATCCCCACCATGCCGTGAACAAGTTATTTCGACAAGATACAAAGGGATTTTTCAAGTGAAACTGAGACAGACAAGCAAAATTGGCGTCACATCAAAGAGCAAGTACCATTCTGATGGAAAGACACCCATGTCATGTCCCTCGACCCGGTTTGAAGGAACACCAAATGCCTGGCAGCCGGTGCGGGTGGGTATGCCTCACTCAAGCTTCAAGTACCTAGGAATCTCATATAGCCGCCTGATTCCCAAGTCCCGTCGCACGGGAAACATTTGATACATCAGGAGATACAGTCACCTCGTAAGTCACACAGCAGAAGGTGATCCTGAGCGCGTGACTCCAGAGACCAAAGATGTGTCATGTCGTACAGAGACCAGGGTTGGGGGTATAGATAAGTACATATCGACTTGTCTTCGTATACTCCGTACAGGTGAGGCGGAACCATACTCCGCAAGACGAAGCCTCAAAACGATAGAGAGAAGAGCCGTGCGGACAATGCCCGTGGTGGACACCGGTGTGCCATACGAATTGGGCTGCTAGATTGGCGTGAATAAGCCCCCCCGGCGCCGATCGTTTCAGCTGACAGGGCCATCGGCGATATTTATGTTGTACCTTGCCTCTCTACCCCCTGATAACCGACGCCAATGTGGCATAAATAAAGTATACGGGGACGCTATAGTCTCTACTACCTAACGTAGCTCGATACCTCCGTATAATGTCCATGACCTCTGCTATGATTAGTCTGAGACAGACCAAAACGCCACTAAGAGGCAACTTATTTCCCGCTTGGGCGACAGTCTCTTACGTCTGTGGGTGTTTTGCACACATCAGAGCCAGGGTACGCGACATCCTCTTTCTAAGAGGACAGGGAGAGACATGCCAAGAAGGGAAAAAAGAAAAAGGAAAAGAGAAAAGATGGAGGGTACGCGGAATCTCCCACTTCCGAGCTCATCATCGTGAGTCTACTGATTGACAGGTAGGACAGAAATTGTGGCGGACACTACCACTACGTTAGTGTAACCACTCATTTACTCGACGGCGCGGAGAATAATACTACTCCGTCATTGTTCAGTGGTCAGCATTATTATTATTATGCCAAGTGTATAAATCTCGGCGATGGCATATCCCAAAATTCTACGGAGCCGCCGAGGCGGATAAGGTGTCTATAGGGTTAGCCGATATATCTGTTATATCTATACATAATCGGAACCATAGACGGGGGGGGTCACCCATCTCTCTACTGCCGCCTAGTATTCTCCTTCTGGAACACGCGAGCGTGCAGCAGCAAAGGCTATCATGGGGGGGTTTTCTCATCTACATGCTGTCTCACCGTCTTGCCCCAAGAAGTGTCGGCAATTACGACTGAGAGAAGAAGATGATTTTGAAATGATGGCTGCGCTGGGTCCAGAAACCACGGAAGACCTTCCGGTCGAGGATTCCCAGCCTTTCGGGTAGATGGCTTCCGTATGGGTTTCATAACGGAGATGTCATCTGCGTTTCTATCTGTACCCATATGCACTGCATATATGTTTTCTTTGTTGTACAACCTGGGGTACATAAGTCGGGTATAGAGTACACACCGAGAGCAATACATGGCTATCAGAATTGCTTTTTCTCAAAAAACGGGGCTAAGAGAAGAGATGGAGGGAGCGGCTTACTAGAGAAAAAGAAAGTTTTGCGATGAACGCGGACGAAGAGGCTGAATCAAATCGGCGACCTGAATGTCTTGCCCGTCAAGAGTGTGGAATCGGCGGTGGCCAGCATCTGCAACAACGATTCCAAGAACCCGGTAGACGAGTCCGCAATGGTGACTGCAAAGGGAAGCCATGGGACTCGCAAACCCTCCATATGCGGTCTAGTGTCTGGCAAAAGAGGCTGACTGACTCACACGAAAAGCCTTTGTATGATAGGGCCAAGTCCGAAGTGAGTGTATGGCCACCAGACAGTCTCACGTCTGTGCAAAGGTGCCGACGGAACTAGCAGAATCGTGCTTCTGCTGCTGAGGTCCTGCACACCGGTCCATGTCAACCCACAAAATCTTGACAGGGGGGGGGAGGTATGATGCGCAAGGCTGTAGAGAGAGAGAGAGAGAGAGATGGGGGGGAAATATTGATTTGTTCTAAACTAGCAACTAGCTATTACGATGACGATGATGCAGTCCATCACATCACTCGACCATCTTGAGCATGGGCTCTGAAACATCCAAGCCAGGGACCGCCTCAGGAGCTCGCTCCAGCCTGGTCCAACCAGGTAACCATTGTGAAATCCAGCAAGACTAAAAGCATACACGCGTTTATGGTATCATAATCATCAGTTGAGGACAGGAGCCACACCCTTTAAAAAAAAACACCACATGAATTGAAGTACATGAAGAAAAAACAAAACCTAAGTATGGCAGCAAGTGGGATATAAAAAAAGTAAGAGATACAGTGCTGGCTGCCAATTTGTTTTCCTTATCCTCCACCAATGTCCCTAAAATGATCTAAGCGCCGCTGATACCACCATATACATGAGAAATAGGAGGGGTATTAGATTATGTTGTGTTGGTGAGAAGTGAAAGATACAGAAAGGTGAATGAATGACGTGGGTTATAGAGGCAGGTTGTATTATATGTCAGGGGTAAGGGTACTTTGAATGAGACTGGGAAGTCGAGCATCTAGGACAACCGAAACAAAGAAGATGGACAGGTAGAGTGGGAGTACCAAGGACAAGGAGATGGTAGGGAAGAGGAAGGAGAGTGTTCAAAGGACACACAACTGTCTCAGCTAGGAAGAAAGAGGAAGGGAAAAGAATGGAGTAAAGAAAGCAAGTTGCGTGCGGCCGTCATCGTAATGGGGTATACGACAAGGGGGGGAGGGGGGATAGAACGGTGGCGGCCCGGACTTATGTGCCATGACCAAGACAGAGAGAGAGAGAGAGAGCCCGGCCTAGAGTTTCTCGGCCGGATCGAGTGTAACGTCTTGACCAGGCTCGGTGTGGAGCTGCAGCGTCTCGAGGTCATCGGGCCACTGAGGCGTGGCGATGCGAGTGTAGGTCTGGGCCGTCTGCTGCTCGAGCTCTTTGCACAGGACCTCGACGGCAAGGACCCATCGAGAGCGCATCCGCGACTGGCGAGCTTCAAAGACGTCATGGAGCTGGGCCTCTTCTCGGGCAATCTGGGCTGACAGTCTCTCGAGCCTCTCCTGTCTCCTCTCCATGAGCATGGTGAGCTCCGCTTCTTGTCTGTCTAGGAGGTCGCCCATCTGCTTGGTCTGTCGCTCTCTCATGGCGTTGATCTTAGACTCGCGCATGCGACCTATGCTGTCTCGCAGGTTGTACTGGTGACCCAGCTCGCGCAGATCTCGCTCGGTGACGACTCTGGCGGGAGCCTCCGAGTTGGGGTTTCGTCCGAGGCCGTCGCAATAGGCCTCCATGTGCTTGAGGCGGAGGCGGACATTGCGCTCGTTCTGCTCCAGTTCCTCGCGCAGCTCCAGCTCGTCCGTAACGTGTTGATCTTCCATTTGGGCGACCGCCCTCTCGTGTCTCTCGTTGAGCTTTTCCTCCTGATAGTCGTATTTTTCCGCCATGGCGGCCTGCTGTACCGAGTGGCGCCTCTGCATAGAGATTTCGCATTGCATCTTGTAGGTGACGAACCGAGCCAGCTGGTCCTGCTGCTCTTTTTCAAGCTGTTGAATGATTGAGCTGGCTCGCGATCGCTTCTCGATCATGGCCACGGACGATGCGGAGGCGGCCACCTTGAGCTGTCGCTGTCGTTTCATTTCCTCCTCGTAGTTGCACAAGTTGGGACATCCGGTTGTAGGATCCCAGATACTGACGCAGACGGAGCAAAACTGCGCCTTGCACCGGCAGATGGTATACGGAGACTCTCCGCTCAGCTCGACGAGGCCTCTGCAGTCGAAGCAGCGTTTCCAGTTCCACCGGTCGTATTGCTTCTTCATCGCGGCCAGTTCCCAGTCTTGAGGGCAGTCCTCGCCCACGACATGAGCTGCCTTCTTGCAGATGGCACAGATGCGGCTGTTACACTTGCAGCATGTAAGATCGAAAGGGTGCTTAGGGTCGTGGGCATCATGCGGTGGGATAAAATGACCACAGCTGGGATCCGGACAAAAGACTCTCTCGTCGGCCGGCGTGTTGTGCTTGAGGACTGCCAGCAAAAAGGTCTCCTGGGCGTCTTGGCTGAGGACCGCTTGGACGGTCGAGGTGGGAATAGGCCGAGAGCAGCATCGTGGAGGCATCTCAGATTCACGCTCAACGGCTTGGTTCATCATTCTTCTCAGGCAGCTGGCGCAGTGCATATGGCCACACGGAAGCTTGTGTAGTTGCCCGGAATTTGCAAAGCCTTCTTGACAAGTAGCACACGGACTGCATGAGAATTACACCAAAGTATTAGCTTGAGCCTGTGAACTCGGTGCATTGCCATACCAAAAAGAGTGCAAGGGAATGAGTAGAGAGCGCGTGTGTCCAGACCGGAAGGAGAGGATAGAAGGGGAAAAGAAAAAAAAAATGAAATTATGAAGTGACTAACATTTTGATCTCTACCGGCTGGGTGGTTCTCCGTCTCCAGCGGAGGCAGTCCTTGAGGCTGATGCGGTTCTTCTTGGTGGTGCTAACACTGAGCACGCTCTGTGCCATATCTTTCTGAATGGGAGGCTCGCTGAGGAATTTGAACTGGCCGTGTCCCAAGTCGACGGTGGAAAAGCATCGTTCGTAGTGGGCGAAGCTGAGGCTCGTGTTCGATCCTCTCCTCTCCCCGGACAAGGAATCCAGGAGGGAGCTTGGAACGCCGGAGATGGACGAGTGAGGCGTCAGAGCAGTACTGGTCGATCCATCGGAGGCGTTAGAAAAGGTGCGATCTTGCGGCGCGCCGGAGATGGAAGCGGAGCAGCTGCTGGCGGGATGTCGTTGACTGGCCGTGGATGGAAGGGTGGCAGCGATGCCCACGGCGTTGGCCCGGGCCACCAGCTCTTGGTCTGCCTGCGCTTCAGTCTTGCCCAAGGGCAGACGGAGCACCTCTGCGCAGTACAGAGGGTTGCTGAGCTCGGGGACGGCGAATGACTCTGGCTCCGAAGCCATTGGCGCAGCCGGAGATGGTGTTGTGGGCGACGTGGGCGTCGACGATGAGTCCATCATCGCGGCCGGCTCGCTACCTTTGACGCAGAATAGGTGAACAAGCAGGTAACAAGGGTTTGCGTATGAAGAGTTGGAAAGAAGGAGTAGAAGGAGCAGAAGCAAGTAGTCCAAGTGCGTGAGAAGGAGAAAAGAAGGCGCTTCATACGACCAGCAACTCGGGTCTTTCTTCAGGACACGGGTGACGATGGGGCCAGGACGGGGACATATATAAACAAGGCAAGGCATGTGAGGTAAGTGAGGTAAGGTAGCTACCTGTAATAGTGTGTGTGCCAACCAAAATGTACGATATGACCTACACCCGGCATCCCAAGCTGGCCAACGAAGAGCTGCATACACTAAGACTAGCACAGACGGACGGACCCAGGCAAGCGTCTACCCTGCCTGCATGCCGCTTTTTGCTACTATACCTACATGCACATACATATAGAGTAGTACATACACTCGCTCACTGTACATGCTCGGCCGACCTATACTACCTTATTAGTATTACTACTACATGTACTACCACTACCTACCTAGTGCCCATCTTGCCTGGCGCCATGACCCGCCAGACCGGTGGATATGGAGCTGTCGAGAGACAGTTTTAGATCCGGTTCTGGTTCCCGATGGGGTAGTGGAGACTGGCAAATCTGGGTGTGGGCTCGGGACGCGAGATTGGAGAGGGACAGGGAGCCCGTGTGATGCAATTGCCAGCTGTCAGTGGGCATACATGTCTTGGGAGATGCCGGGGGATGGGAGTGCAAAGGAGCCAGGCCCAGTCCGCAGACAAGGAGGATAGAGGTGCCGTGAATATTGGAAGAAGGGGGGGGGGGGGGGTTGATCTTGCTCGTATTTTGTGCAAGGTCCAAGACACACAGGTCTCAGAGCCGTAGCCATCCATCCGGACACAAGAGGGAAGAGGGCACCGATGAGCCAGGAAGGAAATTTGGTCAAGATCGAAAGAGGGTAAAAAAAGAAAAGAAAAGAGAAATCAAAGGGCAAAAGAAAAAAAAAAAAGGAGGGGGGGGGGGTGAAGGTCATCGGCGTTGGGTGGGACAAGGCCCCAGTAGGTGTTCCCAAGATGCTCGCTCTTATTAGGTACTTGTAGTCGACTTGCTAACACGGACAGAAAGGATGCCATGGATGTCTTTGCCGTTGGGATTTGATATTCGGTATTGCTCTGCGTGCAAAATGACGATACAGGCGCTTATAGTTATCAAGATGGTGGTTTGATTTGAGCAGTCCGCCGTAGAGCCTGGGCTTCCGCCTTTCACACGAACAGCATGAAGAGTGCTAAATACTCCCCCTATGGCGCATCGACGAGCATGGTTGTGCGTGATATGGGAGCGACTAGTGATGAGAT
Source organism: Trichoderma orchidacearum (assembly GCA_023653515.1). Lineage (NCBI taxonomy): Eukaryota > Fungi > Ascomycota > Sordariomycetes > Hypocreales > Hypocreaceae > Trichoderma > Trichoderma orchidacearum. The sequence goes on from JAAOZV010000019.1 coordinate 756,710, forward strand.
CGCGTTGGGCGTAGCGATCGGGCTTGCTAGGGTGAAAATTAACTCGGGGCGATCCTATCGAGACGTGCAGAGGAGAGTACATGAAGACGAATATGCAGCCTTCAGCAGTCCACAGCATGCAGTGGACGAATGGCGACACAGATGCCGGAGGCTGACTTGCTGCTTTGAGATACAGACCATTGGCGACGCAGTGCCACCGAGCGAGATGGGAGGCTCCCGGGCGAGGTCCCGACTGATGGGGTGGCCTGGGACATGGGTGCAGCTGCTGCGTATCACCCAAGGGGTGGCGATGGAGGCAGGTCGCGATGCCCTCGCCCTCGATCACCGGTTCCTCGATCCCTCCGCGATCGCCTCTCCATTCCGAGTTTGCTTTGTCCGATGGGAGTTGAGGTCCAGGATCGAGCAGCCGAGGACAAGCCCCTTTGGTAGCATCCGGTACAGGTAAGGTTAGTATAGTACTTTGACAAAACACTCCCATGTACATCCTAGGTACCCTCTAGGCTGCGCTTTAGATCAGGTACTACACACCCGTACCCAAGGTACTACTAGGTAAGGATAGTAGCTGCCGCCTTTGGGACGTGGTAAGTGCTAATTTAGCATCTCTTAGCGGAGGGAGCTTCCGGCGGCCGTGCCTGCCCTGCAGCTCTATTGTAATGCACGGCCAAGTAGCGCCTGCCGGGAGAGGTCTGAGACGCGAAGGCGGTGGAATAATTTTTTCAATTTTGTTTTGTGTGTGTATTTCCAACAATACCGACCTTTCCCAGATATAGCGAGGGTTGGCTCATCGCGAGATTTGTCCCTCGCTTTGACATGCTTGGCTACCTTATCTTCTTAAACGTCCTGTTAACCAACAACGGCCATGTTCGTCTGTTTACTCGCTTCGAACGGCATCTTTCCTCCTCGTCTCCCAACCCTGGCTTCCGCTGGAGACCTCCCGCGGGATGGATGAGTGGGCAGACGGCTGGGATGGAGCGACAGGGGTAACTCGGCTCTCTCTCTACCATCGATCATTGCAGTATGAATGTCCTGGCGAGAACAAATGATGACAGATTGCACAGTTGCGCGCCGAATGCCCAGATCGGATCCTCAACTGACGTGACCCGATACGGACAGGCCTGCGACTAAATTTCTTTTTTACGAGCCGGGACTCCTGTGCTACCATTGGGTGCCTGTCCTTTGTTTCGGTTCTTACTTTCTCAATCACACCCTGTACGACGGCTCTACATCCTGTCTGGATGGAGGCTGAAAGAAGGTTGGTTGCGCAAACGCCGGGAATTGGCCTGATGGCCGACTGATCGAGGCAAGCAACCAACCCACCTATCCAGCCAACACTTCCGAGCCGGCACCCTAATTAGTGGTAACCAAAGATGGGGACCCGTTAGCTTGCCCACCAGATCGCCATTGCTACCACAAATTTACCGCTCAACCCTCCACCTCCTCGTCGAGATGGATCGCCGGAGTCGTCCGTCTGCATGTAAGTAGGGCCCCTAATTGGCATTACCCTGCATGCCACTCGTCATCTCTTCTCTCTGCATCCCCCGTCAAATAAGTCACATTGCCGAGCTCCCACAAGCCACTTGAAAAAAAAAAAATTTTTAAAATAAAATAAAATAAAATAAAACATAGACAAATATATGGAGTGGGCATGACTGTCGAACCCAAAAAGTTACAGGAGCCAGTCGTTCACTCTGCCGACATCGACTCGTCACAGGTAGCCATGTTTGCTCGCATAGCGCGACAAATGTTTCGACATTCAGGCCTCCAAATGCACCGCAACCCGAAACCTAACATGACCGGTTCATCAGCCGTCGCTCTCGGGCACCCATCATCTGAGCAGAAAGATCCGCCGGAGCCGCTAAAAGCAGAGAGAGCCGCTGGGCTGGATCACGCGCACAGACTTCCACAGACGTCAAAAACGTCAGTTGATGGCCCTTTGGGTAAGCCGAACAAGACTAAGCTCACCGATCATCACGTCCAGTGGCATTTGCGGAGCATTCTACCGGAGTGCCGTAATCCTACTACAACCACTTCGTCCCACCCATCATCTACTCCGAAACCCTCTTGTCATCACGCCAATCGAGTACGGAGCATTATGCAATACTCTGTACTACAGGGTACTCCGTATCTGGTGTGGTAATCCACCAGACGATATCATCTCAATATGGAGTAACACGACATTCACCTCCAGTACATGCTGGTCTCCTCATCACCTTTTGTGTCTTATCTGTGAAACAGGGACATGGGGAGAAAAAGTAAAACTTCAATATCACTGCGCAGAGAGTTATACTTTACACACAATGCACATATGCATGCCTTTATACGCACGCATACAGATGCATTTTGGGTCATTCAGCACCGCCGATCGTGTGAGACATAGAGCAGAGCGTCAAGAGGTCAGCGGATGCAAGTTGATTTCTCTCCACCACGAGTACCAAAAGCAGGGCCAATCCATCGTTGCATCGCACCAATGGCTCTCTATTACCGCATCTAATCTGTCATTGAGCGCCGACAAGTCTCTCGCCTACGACTATGTGCTTGGATGTGCAAACCAAAACTCCCTGTCAGTCCGGCACCGGTGCTTTTTGTGCACTTTCACGCACAGACGGACGGGTGGATGAAGCGCCAAGATGAACGAAACTCCCCTGCCCGCGAGACGATCGCAGCTAACTCGCGACCGCGCTACTGTGTTAGCAGGCTTGCTCTTAGCCCCTGCCTTAGATGGCGCTAGATAGTAGCATAAAGGCGCCTCCCCGGTGAACTAGCGTGAAGCCATCTCTCCGTATATGGCTCGGAGAATCTCTTCCTCTTGTTTTGTATTTGCCTTTATTATGCCTCTGGTCTACTTTTTATCCCGGGGATATCTTGCGTATGTCGGAAACTTATAATTGTGTAATATAGGCCGCAGAGACCCGGTGGTGTATGCCCGACACAATTGATCGACTGGCCAGTGGAGCTGCACATGTATCACACTCTTGCTTGGCTCTGGCTGGGTAATAAGACCGAAAAAAAGAAGAAAAAGAGAAAAAGAAAAGAGTGAGAGGAAAGCAAAAAGTCTCACCGAGGGAGGCTAAACACCATAAGCTCTCATTCTCCACCTGGTCCAACCTGGTCACCATCCTCTCGAGTGAAAAGTACAGCATCGTTCCATGACCTCAAGCATGCGAGCATGCGGACTTTTGCGGCCCAATGTATCAGATCCTTCCAGCCGCAACGCCACTCATTAAAGAACATCTCAGCCCCCGGTACCAGTAATTTGGATTGTGCTGACACCTTGCAGTGTAATTAGGAATCATGTCTCAGTTGCCAAAGAGAGGCAGTCAGGTGTCGGCTTGCCCGCTGCCATTGTCTAGCCGGCTCATTGTCTCGCGGCAACGCAGCAGCAAATGCTGGGACATTGCCGTCACTACCCGCAAAACCGGAACTGGGTAGCTGATGTATATATCAATGCATCGGCGATGACATCGTCAGTTAATGGCGGGCGTCTCTACATGGGACCTTGTGTAGCCCCTGGACATTGCTCCAAGTCATCGACCCGGTCTTGAGAAAGTGCTAATCCAAAGCGCCGGATGTCTTCGATACATCACATCTGCAGATCTTTTCCTCCCACCGACTTAGGAAATGGGTGTAGGAGAGCGAGACATTAGCTTTTCCTATCTAAACACTGGAAATAGGGTGGAAAAGCATTGTGTTCACGCTCTGGTCTGCACAAGATCTGGGCCTAAACAAGGATGCTCTTTACGACAGGTAAGTGACATCTCACTTGCAGAAATTCTCAAAAGGCAGAGGATCAGTAGCCTTGGTGTGCCAGTTGAAAGCCGTATTGCAGACGCTTTCAGAGAGGCTGCAATATCTTTCTCAACTGACAGCAAGCTAGGCACCGTTGTTTTGTTAAGGCACAAGCTGAGGGGTGAACCAAAACTAAAGATCTAGTCAAGGCTATCATGCCGTCACAAGTCTGGTGACTATTTGCTATGAAGCTTCTTTACAAGTGAAACCCATGGCGCATCCCAGCAGATGCATGACGTTTACGACTATGGTCTTCCATGATCTTCCAGCGCTTAGATTGTCTTGCAAATTACAAAAAAGAACCCCCCATAACCAGAAAGGAAGTGGCTGCAAACACACGATTGGATTCTGGTCCACTCCGCCTCTATCTAGATGACTACACCGGATATTTCGTAACATTACACATGACTCACTGAAATACGCTGAAGCTTTACTCTAGGACTGTGAAGGCGTTGAGATGTAAGACTCCACAAAGTCGAGGCAGCAGAGAATTGCAGCTTGACTCTCGGCAATTACTCGTAGGACGACAATGCCGGCTTCAGGACATCGCATAATCCTGATCGACATCCGAACAGTACTTTATTAGTAAAATCTAAAGGCGTCGAGTTACTAACATGGCTCTCGACTCTGCTTCTGGTGATGTTGCGTCTGACCACTAGATGCCGTATGTAGGATGACTCAAGGATCAGGATATGAGTTGTTATTATAATATGCTGAGCTTTATGCTCGTCCATCGTATGAAAGAGCACTTGACATACCTAAGCAATGAAGTGTAGCAGCTTCATCGAATCATTTTCTGGTCTTGAACAGGAGAAGTCAAACGGTTGATCGGATCTCAATGACGCCTAGACGAAGTTACATAACGTCGGCTGAAATTAGAGGACTTTTTCTACGATTCAAAGGGCAATGACAGGAAAACCCTTGTGATAATAGGGTAACCAGTATGATTATCATGTGTCATTGGGAATTTATGATGAATCGAAAGGTCTGGAGCTTGTCACAATTGCTCAATACTATCAGATATAGAGGCGGCACGGGGTATCATCTCCCGGGAAGCAAGAAGCATCTAACCTATATGAATTACCAAACTAGCTCCTGAGATGTACCGCTTTACCCTCACCTGCTTTTACAATACTAAACGATGCGACTATTGTTACGGACTCGAAGCTTCCCGGTGACATCTTTCTATGCTTGGCATCGCAGCAGTCTTGTCAAAGCAGCAGCCCTGAACCAATATCTTTTATATGTTCCCAGCCTATTTGGATCGGGATAGTGAGATTGTATCAGGTCATAAGACACTCTTACAGAAATTACTCGGATCAAGAGGAAAGGCCAGGCTTGTTGAAGGGCTCGAAAAGGTAAAGTTGGGCCTGGACACTCTCAAAGAAGTCCGCAGTGAATAGGTATGCATCTTCAATACAGTAGAAAAGGCCGTGCTAAAGATGGAACTAGATCCTAGCATAGTCCAATCACAAGTTCTTGGAAGCAGTTCCTAACAATCAGACGATACTGCTTCGGATCTGTTCCGCCACAGGCACGTACGATCCGCTCGTGATATCCTCCAAAATCCCAACTTCTTTTGGCTGCCACCCTAGTTCTCTGATAGCCTTGGCGCCCGTTGCTCTGTTCTGTTGTGTCAAGAATGGGGCGATGAACTTTCCAGCTTGCGAGAGCCCTTCATTCTTTGGAATCTTATCAAGTGGGACCTTGAGCGTCTGCTCAATTGCGTCCGCCAATTGTCGAATCGTCACAGTGGTTGCCGACACACCGTTGAAGACATCGCCGGGCTTGGCCTTTTCCAGCGCCAGCAGATACAGCCGCGCCGCATCATCGACGTGCACTGTTGATGTGTAGGGAGATTGACCGGGCGGACCAGCATGCTCTTTGAGCAGAGCGGGCAGCATCATGAAGAGCCAGATGCCGCTGCCGCCGTAGCCATAGACCCAAGGAGCGAGCCGTATGACGCTGACGCGGACACCTTTGGATGCCCAGCTTAGAAGATTCTGCTCAAGCTCGTGGCGCCGAAAAGTGGGATGGGCTCGCGTCGGCGAGTCCTCCGTGGTCTCTCCACCATTTGGGTCCGGCTCGGCCAGCAGCGATCCGGAGGTTGCCACAAATGGCTTGTTAGTACCCTTGAGCGGAGATGCCATTGCCTCGACTGCGGATGCATCAATGGCGACGACTTGGTCATAATCTAGACTGAAGCCCGAGCCGCCAAAAGGATCTGCTAAATGTATCACGGCATCAGCAGCCTCGCTTTCTCGACGTAGGACGTCTAGAGACGTGAGATCACCGCGCACCGAGGTGGCGCCAAGGGCCCGAAGCTTAGCATCGTTTGCTTCGCTACGAGAGAGGCCGACGACGGAGTAGCCCTGCTGGATGGCGAATGTCGTGATACGAGAGCCTATATAGCCACTGGCACCGGTCATGAAGATGCGGCGGCCTTTAGGTACTGGAGAGTCGGGCATTGTAAAGAATTGTTTGACAAGAAGACTATGGAATCTGAAGAGATAGTAGCGGCCAGCGCAGCTGAGCAGCGTGAGAAAGCTCGCGGCAGGCTCTTAGTATATAATAGAAGCAGACGAGCAAGCTGGAGGTTGTTTGAGAAATTTCATGCTGGGGAATCCGACTCCGGGCGCGAAGAGCTATAACGGGATGGTAGCATTATGTTGAATGGGCCTTGCAGTAATCATCATCCTGCATCACCATTCAGACTGCCCGGAATACGAAAGAGGGCTAGCATGAATCCCTCAATCGGACACCCGGACATGGGGCTTTGCCGATGGAGATTTTCGAGGTAAGCTCCGCATGAGGCGGCACCGACCGGACATTTGATTCAGGTTCGGGCTGCTCTCACGGGTTTCGGCAGAAATATAAACGCCTGCTGATTCATCTGTCCTCGGAATTAACATCTGCTTGCGATGGAGGGTGTCTTGTTCATGGATTTAAAGGATTTAAAGAATAATCTACCCACTCTACATGCGCCCAATCTAGGAGTGCTCTCCTTCGAAAAGATCACAGTGCTTGTGGAAGAGCCACGGAAGTTTTATGTTTCCCACATTAACCTTAAGTAGTGGATGGAATTAGTTCATGCGTAAGGTATATGGGGAAGCCTGCCCAGAACGGATTCAAGGATCGGGTCAATGGCAAGGAGGAGGGCTGAAGTTTCCTTCCCTCATCATCGTTCAGTTGCCGGTACACATTGTCTATAAAGTGCCATTTTGCATATTCCATACCTAGGTAGCTAGACGGTGTTGAAGTTGCTGAGCCAAACGTTACTCCATACCCTTGTTAGGCACTTGCACAGCCAAGTAGAGAGCTATGAAGAGAACCAAAGCGAATAGAGATTGTAATGGCTTCCGCATTTGAGACGAAACTTTGGTCACTTTTGATCGAGGTATGTTGCACCAGAAACGGTATCTATAACAATAGTACCTCTTGTAAATTCATTCCCATGATAGTTTGAGAACTAGACAAACTGTGTCGTCAAATGTCTGGACAGGGCCTAAGTTGAGTGCCCTTGAGCCATGGATTCTGTAGATTGTTACTGGGTGCTTCAACCTGTATACCTCTTGGAGACCACATAATGAATAGGTATTCCGGAGCAAAGTAAGGTCAGTTGGAGTTTCAGGGAGCAAAGATGTACAAAATAACCAGCAACGGGCAGCTGGAACATAAGGTAGCGAACAATCTCTCGGTCATGTTTCCTGAAGTTAGGCCTACTTGGTATAGGCAGGCGGCTTTCAATGTCGATGAGGCTCGTGGTTCGACAGCAGGGCTACTGGTTTGCCATTGTCGAGCGTGAAGAAATCGCTGAACATTTGCATAGCTCTCTCTCGCATATATAGGGTTAGAGTGTCAAAGCATATATATGCCACGTCTCGAGAGTGGCATGGTCTGGGTCTCAAGGTGAGCGTATGTGATATTATGTTGATGGGAATATCATATCTGCTTGCCACACGTCTGTTCGATGAGCGGTTAGCCTCAAGGCATGGATGGATTAGAGGGAGATGCCGCGAATGATTGATTACAATATTCCATATCGACTGTTGAAGCTCTGTTTGGCGTTGCAAAGAGAAGAAAGACGGCTGAACGAAGGGGTTAAAGAGGTGAGGAAAGAAATAGGGAAAGAGCTTTGGAAGAGACTTGAAAGATTTACAAGCTGTGCGTAACTTCTTTAGAGTTTAGCGGTCATCACCTGATCCTTTTGCTCTTTCTGATTACGTCAACTCTTGCTGAAAGAAAAAAGGGAAAGTTGGAGGCCCGTAGATAAGGTCACAAAAGCAGAATACTTTGTACGAATTCGAGCCTTACCGGGGGAGGGTTTGGACAAGACAGTTGCTGCTTCTTTTCTGTTTTCAACGCGGCATCATGTCTCCTTCGTTGGAGCTTAGAAGCTCATGAACAATCATCGGCGCCATCGTCATTCGTGATGATGTCCCAGGCACCCAAGTTCAGCATAAGGTAGGGAAGAAGAGCTGGACGATACCCGCTTCTGAAGCCTCAGGTACGCAAAGTAACCAGCCACTACTATTTTTTGCTGCAGTGGCCTCTGTATATACGAAACTATGATCCGAGACACGATAGAGCGAGTGATGCCGCAAGTATTGCCATTGCCTCCGAGGGATGATGTGTCGCTGCCGTTGATCAGAGTTTGGCCGTGAACAAGTAGTTATGGAAATTAACGAGACACCGACTTCCTATTCACTGTCCCCTTTGATGTAGGGGGAAACCAATCTGGCTTGAATTGGAGGGACATGACATACTGATAGGATTGTGATAGACCGGGAGCATCATAAGCATCATGCTGAAAAAACATCGTCATGATTGGGATGAACAGCAAGTACGGAAGATGATGTAGGAGGAAAAGACATGGAACACAGTCTATGGGACGCCTATCAAGCCACGCAATGGCGCAGTCCATTTGTACAAGGAATCCAGCCTTGCATCTACGAGCGCTGGGTTTGGCAGGGTCGGAGGCCGTCTAGTTTTACGTGCGTTGTACGGAACGGGCTCGATGCAAATATCTTGGCCAGACTTTATTGTTCCAACTCGCTTTCTAGTTGATTATAGACGCGCAATGCCTAGTCTTAGTGCATGTTGAACATCTTGCGCAACTTACATGCATTCAGAGCTTTATAGTAGACGAGATTGGGTGGATCAGAGCAAAGAATCAGCTTCAAAAAGCAAAGCCACGCAAACACAAACTGACTAGCAACAGGCTTCGATAATAACATTCTCCTTTTTTTTTTTCCTTTTCAAAGGCAGCCTTTCTTCTTGATGGCTGGCCCAACCATCTCGGACGACCTGCCCTAGTCGGCGCCATCGTTCCATGGTTCTCCATTGTTAGTGAGCGGGACGGACTGCTGGTACATCTACCGATGCGACTGGGCAAAGCTCCATAGCGGCCACGAGTACTCCGTACAGTCTCCGCAAAGCGGCGCTATTGTTGTGTTTGCCTTGCCAGAGAAGCTTACGGAAATCCCCGCCGAAGAGCTTATTATTAGGAGCAGCAGGCTAATACCAGTAAGTAATACGGAGCCAGCCGTGTGCAAAGTATGAATTATGGGTGGTTTAGGTAGACTTCTGTTGAGTTCCCGGTAATACTGTTAGTATGGTCGTCTCTGAGTACATAGTTTGTAGGGTGAAGCAGGGATAATTCAATATGTGACCGGCTCTGTGCAGCCCCCCCCCCCCTTGTCTTGTTTATATGTCTCGGCCCGTCCTCTTCCTCATCGTCATGTCCTCACCCATCATCTTCGTCATCCCAATCGTCGCTGCCATCCACTGAACCAGCCGTCGTTGGGGGCTTCGTTCCCCGGAGCATTGCTAACTCTCTGTTGCGCGCCGAGCCGTGCGACGAGGCCGTACAACTCGATATATCTATCCACCTGGGCCATCCGCAGCTTCTCTTGACTAATCCCCAAACCCTCACGAAAGAGTCGCCAGTGTGGATCGCCGCATCATGGCTGATCTCATCGACCCGACGGCCAAGGGCAACTATCCCGTTATCCTCGGCGATAGTTTGCTGGGGAAAACATCTAACGAGATTTTCACAGGCATCCGCTGTACGTTCCACGTTCGCAATAGGCAGCGAGCGAAAGAGAGAGAGAGAGAGAGAGAGAGAGACTGTGTGTAAATAGCATTCGCTAACATGCGCGCAGATAACCACAAACCCTCATTCCCAGCATCCGACGCACGCCTCAAGCCTTCTCTCCCCGGCAAGACAAGCTCCTACGACCTGAATTTTTCAAACTCCGAAGGAACATTTGGGTTCGCTGGCACGCGCTCCACCGACGATGGCGACTATGTGCTCTACTTCGACCCAGACCGCAAGGCCTTTATCCTTGACAAGGTCGATTCCACTTTCAACATGAACCTCACGCGTGTTCCCGGCAATAGCAATCCCGACGACCTGCGACGACGATATCCGCACCTAGACAGCGGCCCATCGCAAAAGGCGGGAGGAGACAAGAGCGCTGCAAGCAAAGATCGATTGAAGCCGCCGGCCAAGGCTGCCAACGACAAGAGCATCACCGTCCATACTAAAGAGGCGTCGAAAAAGAAATCTATCGAGAAGAACGTGTTTGAAAAGCGGCCCGTGGACAAGAAGTCTGCTGACAGGAAGGCGGTCGACAAGAAAGCCACCGAGAAGAACGTCTTTGAAAAGAAGCCAGTCGAGAAGAAGTCTGGCGACAAGAAACTTGTGGACAAGAGACCGGTGGACAAGAAGTCTACCGAGAACATATCAGCCGAGAAGAAGTCTCTCGAGAAGAAGCCGGTCGAAAAGAAGACAGTCGAAAGGAAGATCTTCGAGAAGAAGCAGTACGAGAAGAAGCTGCCTCAAAAGGTTGCCCTCGCACTCCCCGTGCCAGAGCCTCCTAAGCCCGAAGAGCCCAAGTCTCGAAAGAAGAAGGACGAGGACGAAGATGACGATGACGATGACGATGATGGCGACCTTCTCATCGAGTACCCCGGCGCGGAGATGCAGCCCAGGCCGGCCATGCATTTCTCGCCCGCCTTTCCTGCTCCTCGGCGCTTCGATGATTTTATGGATCAGCGTGAATCCGAGGTCGACGAGGAAGACGGCGCGGCGGATGAAGAGCCCGATGCCGACTTTAAGCTTCCCAGCCCGGTGAAGCACGGCCAGACCCAACAGTCAGAGCCCATGGACATGGACGAAGAAGAGGAGGAGGAGGAAGAAGAGGAAGAAGAAGAAGAAGCCGAAGGAGAGGTGGAGGCAGCAGCAGAGGAAGAAGGGGAGAACAACGATACCGCCGACCTAGAGTTTGACCTGGAGCAGGAGATGAATAATGCCTTTGAAGAGTTGCAGAACAGTGGCCAAGACAGCAGTAATAATTACCCATACAGCAACAACAACGCCAACGACGATGAAAGCGAGATCAGCGAGGAGGACTAGACTGCGGTCCAGTAACGCTATATTGACTGGGACACTTGGATATTACCAAAACAGAGGGAATGAAAAAAAAAAAAAAAGTAGATAGAACGGGACCTTTGCTCCGTCTTTGAACAGGTTTTGGGGCTTGATTTACTTGGGCGTTTTACTCGGACTACAGCGAACCAGCGCTTTGATACCAGATATGAAAATGGTTACTTTTTCTCTTTTCTCTTTCTCTTCTTCTTCTTTCTTTTTTTTTTGGTGTATGCTCCTTTCTTTTTAACTAGCTGTTGTTTCTTGAATACCTATAGTTCTACTCTCATTCGTCATCGCCTGGAAACTTGACGCCTGCCAAGTGATCAGTGACCCCAGGAATCTCTCTCTCGCAAAACAGATGCCTCTTGGCCGTCGTCAAGAGCGGGCCGTACTTGGCCAGGACTTCGTTATCGAAGCATCCCACCGCCAGACATGTGTAATCGCGGTCATCCCGTTGCCAGAACAGAAAGCTCCCGCACTTGCCGCAAAACCCGCGCTGGTAGTGCGGAGTCGCCTCGTACAGCTTGAGGGTCGACTTGGCCGTGAAGTCGATGGAGGATTTGGGAACGTTGTGAGCGCGAAACAGAAGCGATCCGGTGTTCTTGCGACACTGTTCACATTGACATGTGGAACACTGGTCCCTCGTTCTTAGTGTGCCAATTCGACCCTGCCATAGAGCAAACCTAGTAGACTTGGACAAACTCACGGCATTGGCAAAATCATGATCAGGAGGAAAGTGGACGGTGTAGCGGACCGATTCACATACACAGCCGCCCGTGATTGTATCAGGCTTCTCGTCCAGAGACATGTCGGTCGATTGTTTCGAGCAGTGAGTATGTAGGTAGATAGGTAGATAGATAGAGGGTGTTGAGATGAGATCGATTTGTGTCGTAGAAGGCTATTTTCCGAATTTTGCACAGTCCTGGGCTGCAATGGGCGTATTTATAATTTCACGGCTTCTCGTGCTCTTTTGGAATCTTGTCAAAGACGCCTTTCACCCTCCCGCGACCCATTGCCGTCATATCGATGCTAGTGTGGCGGATCGTCGCCGACTAGCCATGCTCCTCTAGTATAGACATGGGCTGCTGCTAGTGTTGCTATTGATATAGAGATCCCATCGGACCGCCCGTCGAAGGATATTAGTGTGCAAATCAAAGCCCAACTAGACAAAGCCGGCTTAATCGAGTATCTCCTCGTTGGTTGTCCGGCCACTCCGCCGATGACCCGTCGTTCGTCACTCATGGACTTTTTTTTTCCAATGCTGCAGGAGATTGATTTGATGGCAGGATATCATTTCTTTTCAGTTATGCTCCAATGCGCGTGCTGTGCAGAGGTCCGTATATCATTTCGTATAATACATTTACCCACGGCGTGCCTAATGCCTTAGATAACTTCCCATCTCGCGATCCAGCCTACGTTTTCGCCGGCATCCCTCACAATACATAGCTTCCCTTCTTTCGAGTTTTTTCTCACGTCTGCTAATACCTTCTCCACTGCTATGCTGCCAATGGCGGCGCCTCGACCCTTTGCCAGATTGAACGATCCCGTCGTGACGAAACCAATCAAGTCTTCTGCATTAGGAACCAGCGGATGATGCCCTCCAATGTTAGTATGATTAGATGCTGCGCCATCGTCTAGATCTGGCGGCGCAGTGAGTAGTTCTCGTGCCAGCAACCGTTTGCGCATCTCCAAATCGCGCAACGACCCTTTGTCGCCTTTTGGATGATGAGACGAAGATTGCGGTTTCGATGAAGACGATGGGATGCGCGCAAGCCACTGTGATCGAAGATCAGGTGGGAGGCAAGATGCCTCTGGAGGAATGCTTGCGGGGACTTCGGCATCGGAAGACGGCGGTACGGGAGTTGGTACGTCAGGGAGGCGATAGATTCTTGCACACGGGCCCACGACACCTCGCGATAGGAGAGATATCCGGACGCAGATGATGGCGTTCAGAGGAAGCGATGAGGTGGTTGGGGATGGTGGTGAGATGAGGCTACTGAATGCCGACTTGGACACGCTGTTCAAGAGTTTGAGGCATGGCATGCTGTCCTTCTGTTCAACAGGCGCGGGGCGTTCATCATCTAGATCCATTGCATCCTCGGGATTCCCATCGGGCCCTGTCGGCCCTTCCTGCTGCTGTTGCGTGAGGCCAAACAAGAATTCGAAATCGCAAGCGTGTCCATCGCCAACCTCCCCTCGGCGCCCTGCGCCGAGATCGAGGGATGCCCACTCGACTCTCTTGCTCTTGGGACGCCGCGCCCATTCTCGTCTTCGCCTGCGCCTCTGCTCCAGCTCCCACTCAGCCCCAGCGTCGGTGCCCAGATAGTCGGCGGGGAACCACGGAAGACCACGTTCAAAGGCCACCTGCATGGTCTCGTTCAGCCCTGCAAAACGCGGGTTGCCACCCGACACTAGTGGGCAATGAACAATGCTGTACCACAGAGGCAGGATGCACTTCCACGGGGCCAGGAGAGTCCACGTCCCTTGCGCCTGCGTTCCCGCTGCAGATCGAGATGCGATGAGGCTGACTGGAATGGGAGGATCCAGGCTACTTGGTCTCAAGAACGCACCGGGTGCGGCGATGCTTCTTCTTTTATTGATAGACTTTTGAGACGGCAAACACGATGCCCTATGACGAGCGTTTCGGTCGAACAAGAGCGACGGCTGCAGATCCTCTTCGGCCGGCCACCTGGCAATAGTCTCTAACAGGGCCATCTGGGTCTTCTCGTTGTCAGGAAATTCGACCCTCCACGGAGGGTATCTCAGGCGAGGGTCCTGTATTGTAAAGTTTAGTACAGCGTTGTGCGGGAGAGCAGCTGGATTCGTCAGCCCCTGTAATGAGGCAAACAGCTCAGCATGCCTATTCTTTGGATTAGCCCCGGAGGGATAGGCCGCCAAGGTGGCCAACAGTGCTTCAGTAGAGGCAGGGCCTGAGAGTTCTATGCTGCCAATTTCGAAACGCAGATCTTCGATATATAGACGAGGGTTCTCCATTTTGATCAGCCGCAACAGCTCATTGAACAGTTCCAGAAAGGCCGACGGGTGGACTCTGATGAACACGCGCCGTTGAATCTTTTTTCCATCCCGGCCTTCTTCCATCCCATTTCCGGTGTCAACACCTTGAGGTTCGGGGTCCCAGATTACGGTAGCTTGGCAAATGGCTCGCTGAGCTCCAGCCCTTTCTCTGCTCAAGACTCCAGTCCAAGCCCTTGTCCCCTGTCTCCATTTTTGTCCTCTTTCGTTCCAACAAGATTCATGCGTCATTCCGAGTCTCTGAAGTACTCTCGCCATGCCGGCAAAGTTGCCATATACGCCTATGGTGCTCGTGTAGGTCATGTCCCATACCATCGTACCCCGTTCTCCCTGAGCCCTGTGTGTCGGTCGATAAATCTTCTCGTTTGGCGTTAAGGGGATCGCGAAGCGCCAAAGAGGTTCCTTGGGCTCAGTCATGCGAGCTCTCTTAGCGTGCCATTGATGTGTCGGTAGCCACGTCTTGTTGATCTGACGCTTCCGAAATTTGGCGGGCGGCTTTGGGGGCTCGTTGGGTGTATTTCTTCGTATCTTGGGCCTAGGTTTCCTGCCTACAACACCAATTGGGTCTTTGTGCTCCGCGGGCGTTGGATCTTGCCCGCCGTCTTTAGGTTCGTCTCCATGCTTCTTGGCCTTCTTTCTCCTCTTTCGAGCTGCGAGGATTTGTAGTCTCTTGGCTGTCTGAGCTCGTATCCTAGCTCTGGTCGTCCTCGGCTTCCGCTTTCGAGATTCCACCAGAGGGGTATTATCCTGCTCCATCTCGTTTCTTGCTCTCGCTCGTAGCCTCCGAGGCACTCGTTTAGGGTTGTGACTGGCCGTTCGTCTCCTCAGCCCACGGGGCACTTGCTGAAATGCCCTGCTGCTCCCCAGCGCTTTGGAAGTGGCCATGCTCTGCTCCAGAGCACGGATTTCAAACTCGTGAGCGGCCACAAAGGCCACCAGATCCAGCTCGCCATCCTTGAGCGCGGCATCGGCAGCCTGTGCGGGTATGTTACGAGCAGCGTGAACCTTGGCGCGTTTCTGCAGGAAAGCGTCGCTACGGGCGTTGAGGGCTGGAGGGCCGCGCTTCTGGCCAGGCTGGCCGCCGATGGGGCGGTTAGAGGCCATCTGAACGGCGAGCCGGAGAGGCTTGCGAGGACCAACTGCGTCCTTGCACGCGAATTGAAAACGCAGGGGTGATGGTCAGGGCGAGGCTGGGTGGTGATGCTGCTTCTCGAAGGAAACTTTGTGGTATGAACAGGCCTATCGATAAGCCTCTGGAATTCTGCGGCAGGTACCTGGGTAAGGAAGGTACTCGGGAAAGTCAGTACAGGTAGGTACGGCGGGAGCGTAGGCACCTACTTCTAGCGAGTTATAAGCGGCCAACCCTTGTATGTCTGGCACTCAAGGCATTCGTCCTCCACTCAATTCAGGTAAAATAAACCAGCGACCTGAATGTTGCTTTTCATATTTTACTGATGGCGGCTCCTTCATCGTTAAGACACAAACTCCAGCTAACATTGGCTGCTTGTGTGCCGTGCATCTAAGGAATTTATGACGTCGCTGGCAAATTCGACTGCTCTACGGACACCTACCTGAAAATACGGTACCTGCATCCTGGGGTAGGTTTTGGTGCCTGACTACTAATGCAAGTTTGGCTTTCATAGAAAAATCGACGATATATCTATTCCCATCACATATTTTGGTCAGGAATTAATTGTTGTGAGTACCTAATAGTAGAGGAGTGGACTACCTAGTACCTATCAGTTTTCATGTCTTTGGCGAGCCGCGCTTGCGTACCTATGGAAAGGTTTGCGTCTTTAGAAACGCGCCTCTGCTACCTGGCTGGGTGATTTAGCAGCTACAGGTATTTCCTCAGGTACTAGAAACGGTACATGCACTGCCTACGTCGTAGAGCTGATCGCTACTACCTCTAGTAGGTATTGTTCTCCGCACCACCTACAAGTTCTGAATACCTCAGGTACTGTACCTTCATGTTACTTATCGCCCTGGGTAGGCATCTACTGCACTATTACTAGCGACCTCTAGGACTCCTGCCGCCGCCCGCACTTGAACCTTCTCCACCTCTCCTTCAGACCCCATCAAAGCATCTGGCGATCTGAACCATCATCTGCAGGTGCATCGAGCTCGTCCGCCGAACCCAATTGTATCCATTCGTGTCAATAGGGCAGCGCAGCTCGACTTGCTCGCGTGATCCCTTTCTCTAGGCTTCACAGCATAATTCCTACGGCACTCCACTGGCGGCATTGCCGGTCCCGGCCCACCACCTCTTCTCGTCCCTCTCCCGTGGAATGGGATCAGAGCTTCAACCCTGTCGAGGCACCATCCATCGGTAATACATTGGGTCCCCAGCAGAGCCTACCTGGGAACGGGTCGGTACGGCCAGGTGCGTATCCGTTAATAATTCAACACGGAGCAACATCCCTGGGCATCGCGCGTATCGTTTAATTGCCGCTGCTATTTATTGATGTTCCCCATAATATGCCAGACAGGAGAGGCAAACCCACGGTATCGGCTGCAGCTCATCTGGCTAACGCTGATCAATAGGGGCACGCGCTTCTAGGCATCAAAAAGCATCGAAAAGCCATGCATCATCCGCATTCCAGTATCAGATCGCTGCAGTAGTAGAATTGCCTACTTACTCTCCCCCCCTCCCCTGCCGTCATCCCATTTAGTCCTCCTCGAAAGTCTCCGGCAAAATCGGCCTCTCTTTCCCCCCCACGCCTCCTACTAACCGTACGAGATCTCGCAGCTCCCGGCCCGGAACACATTCTTCGTTGCTAGTCTTTATCGGCTCGCGCAGCAGTTAGCGTGTGGCGGCGCGGAGCCCTCGGTTTCCCTGTTTTCTTGGTTGCCAATACTTCGGTATCCTGCAGCACCGCACCAAAGCAAGAGATACTAGGGAAACCGCCTACTGGGGCCAAGCCGGCACTGGAGCTGGCTATTAGGACCTACTCGTATTAGCCTGGTCGTTGGTCACGATGTCTGCACTGAGTAAGCCCGATGATTCCTCCCGCTCGTGAACCATTTACACCCTCGCCGAGCATGATTATCATGCAACCCCCCCTCCATGTTTCAGAGGGAGTGGCTCTCGTCTTTGTCCTTTTGTACACAATCGTCAACAATAGCTAGTATGGTTTAGTGCGCCTTCTTGAATTCCTCCAGCTTTAGTGAGCTGGCTTTGGAGAGAAGCAAGGGAGGCAATTGAATTCCTTGCTCTTCTCTCCGTCAAAAGAGCAGTCTGTCCGGGTTATCCGGAACACTTGGCCTCGTGGGCTGTCACAGCAGTAAGATTCGGCTAACATGCATTTCTTCCCTCCAGTTGGCAAGGGGCGCAAGGTGAGGCTATTCGATCAGCATCTCCATCAATCTGCACCTTACTAACGCTGCTCCTCCATCGTCAGCCCAAGTTTGAGCTTCATCTCAAGGTGAGATAGTCGTGTCCATCTATCCCACCATAATCGCTCATCTTTTCTCTAACCCTAGGGTTTTCTTTGGCTGGGGGATAGATCTATGATTTAAACAATGTGCCTCTCGTTTCCGGCACCTCATTTATCAAATGGCATCTCCCTCACTCCATGCATGCCGAGCACAGAGGCCGCACTGCCAAGGCTGCCATTGCCAATCACCGAGTAGAGTACAATTTTAGCAAAGTGATACCAGGCGTTCGCATGTCTGTCGACAGAAACAACAACCTCAATGAATGTCTATTAGAATTCGAAGTCGTGCAGGAGTTTGCGCTTACTGAGAAGACCACCCTGGGCTACATCAAGCTCAATCTGGCCGAATATGTCGAGGAGAGTGAAATCTTCTTGAGGGAGGTCGCCTCACCACCATCGTCTAGGAGACGCACTAACAGCGTCGGACTGAGCCCCTCAGGGGCCTCAGAACTGAAAGTGCCTGAGGAAGTTCACAGAGAGGCAGAAGACGGCATCGTTCGGAGATACCTCATGCAGGATAGTAAAGTCAACAGCACCCTCAAGGTTAGCATCTTGCTCATCCAAGTCGACGGTGAGCGCAACTTCATTGCGCCACCTTTGAAGACGGCTCCGGTCTTTGGGGGAATCGCAGGCTTCACAGCCCCCGAACAGAATGAGGACGAAGTCGTGGGACGTGAGTCAATTTTTTTTTTTTTTCCTTTTCCTTTTCCTTCCATCTTAGTGTTTCATTATCGCTACGCAAACGGTAATGCTGACTTGACATATTCGGTAGCTCTGCCAAACCTGTCTAAGAATCGGGATCTCGCCGAGGTCCAGGATCTATATCGCCGCACTCTTGCAGCGTCATGGACCCGCCAGCCCTCCGAGCTCCCCGCTGATGAGTGTATTGAGGACATCTTCTCCGGCGGCAACGGCTGGAAGACCAGACCGAGGAATGCTTCCGCCACAACTCCAGACTCTGAAGACGACGATTATGACGAGGAAGGCGAAACCACTGGTACGCTTCGCCCTAGCGAGTTTCGCCGCATGGCCATGAACCACCGTCGTAGCCATTCCAATTCCTCATCCAACTTTCGACCCGGCAGCTCTCATCAGCTTCACGGCCCTCACTCCCATCACCGTCGTACTCCCAGCGGTTCTAGCGATAAGAGCGTCTCGACTGTCACAGGCACGTGGAACCGGGGACCCTTGAAGAAAGGCGTACGCATACTCCGAGAGGACGGCCGCGAGTCTTCATCACGGGACGATGATATGATGAGCACTCGAAGCGTTGGTAGTCTAGTTAGCTTAACGCCTACGCTAGGAAGCAGCGAGCGTGAAACAGAGCACATGAAGCGAGCAAAGGAGGTTGGAGAGTTTGAGGTGAGAGATGACTTAGTGGCCTGGAGTCTTCCGGGAGGATTGACTGCATAGTCGAGAGCATTTCGAGCGGTCGTTTTGGAACCCATTTCTTTCTCATCTTACCCATGTCTCCTTCGTCTTTCCTCCCTCTCTTCCGGCGTAAGGGTTTCTTTCATATTTGTATTCGGCTCTTCGTCTGAAATGAGTGTCTGCAGTCGCGAGAATGCATTTGGTTATATAGTATCCGTTAAGTGGTCATTTGTCATGAGACACATTAGAGCTTCATTATCTCAAGGCACAAGATCGTACGCATGGTGCGCATCGTCGTGATGTAGACAGCACGTCCTTTCAAGAAATCTCACATATTCTCTTCGTCGACACCTGTTTCTTTTTTTAAATCTCTCCTTTAAACCTATAGAATGATCTACCATAGCCTTGTCTGTTTTTTTCTCTATATCGTCCCATAGACCAAGGCCCCATTCTCCGCATATAATCTATAACATGAAAAACATATGCCCCCATCCAACCAGACGTATGTGACGCTTCCACATGCCAAACACCCCTCTTTTTCTTCATCATTCTGCAAGGAACGTCTTATAGTCACCTCCATCAATCATGTCCCCCGCTATTCCTTTACGGTGCTTGCAGGTTACCCCTGATACCCCCCTTGCCGCCGACTTCTCTCGCTGTAACCGTCACGCTGAGGTCGCCGGCAACGTTGATGGTAACCTCGACCTTGCCTCCCTTTGACACGCCCCTGACGGCAGCCTCAGCGAGGGGCTTGCCAATCTTCCAGACCTTCTCACGCTTCTCCTCCTCCTCCTCTTCGTCGTCAAAGTCGGAGTCATCCTCGTCCTCCTCCTTCTCGTCTTTTTCCTCAGCCTTTGACTTTGGCTCGGGCTTGGTGACCTTGATGTGGGTGCCACCCTCGACAACCTTGATCAAAACGTCACCGCCTTCGGGAGCCGCAGCAATGTGAACGGTTCGGCGGGCGGGTACGGCCGTCTCAGCCTGCATGATGGGGGTGAAGACGTCCTCACCCTCGGCGTTGACAGTGACGACACCGATGGCGTTGGAGATGTGCTTGACGGTGGTAACAGCCGGGTGAGTCGACTGCTCGATATCAGCAGCCTCATACTCCTGGATCAGCGAGGCCTGGAGAGCGGCACCACGAGCCTGCAACTCAGAGGGGTTGATGGCGGCTGTGCTGGTGGCCGGGGCGAGGATGACAGTAGACTCGGGGAAGATGGACTGGAAGTTGCTGGCGATTCGGGGAGTGTGAGAGGTACCGCCACACATGATGACCTCGTCGATATCCAGAACATCCAGCTCGGCCTTCTTAACAACGCTCTCCACCAGGCGGTTAAAGCCTTCAAAGACTGTGCGGGCAACCATCTCGTATCGGGTCCTGTTGACCGTGGTAGAGAAATCAAAGCCGTCCGCCAAACTCTCCACGCTGAACTGAGCATTGGTACCCAAGCTCAAAGCCTTCTTGGTGGCCTCAGACTCCAGCCGAAGCTTGGCCAAGCTCTTGGGGTTGGATCGCGGGTCAACGTTGTGCTTCTTGATGAACTCCTTGGCGAAGTACTCCATCAGTGCCTCGTCGAGGTGAACACCGGCGAATTCGTAGTCGTGGGCAGTGGCCAGGATGGTGTACATGCCGCCTCTTGAGGCAACAACGGCCACGTCGGAACGAGTACCGCCAAGGTCGGCAACAACAATGATCTTGTCCTCGACTTTAGCCTCGGGCCGAGCGTCATAGGCCAGCACGGCGGCGACTGGGTCAGATATCAGCTGCAGCACCTCAAGGTCGGCGGCATTGGCTGCCTTGATGAGAGCCTCGCGCTGCTTCTCTGTGAAGTTGGTGGGAACGGTGATGACAGCCGAAGTGACCTTCTTGCCCAGGTAGTCAGAGGCGGCGGAAACAAGGCGTCGCAGATACCGGGTGGCGGCCTCTGAAACTGTGATGGTGGATGGCTCGTCGTCCTCACCAGCCTTGTCCTTCACGGTGAAAGCGACGGTGCCCGAAACATCTTGAGGATGAGCAGCGGCATGGCAGTGTGTAGGGTCGATGGACTTGAACCTAGGTAGAGTGACAGTTAGCACTGGACCTGCCCCTCGAGGTTTCCTCTCCTCTCATCTAGGATAGTCGCCATACTCTTGACCGAGGAAGTCCTTGAAGAAAGCAATGGTGTTGGTCGGGTTGCGGACCAAGAAGCTCTTCGCCTGAGTGCCGTAATACTCATCGCCGTCGACGTAGGAGAGGATGGTGGGGATCTGTCGGTCTGTAATGCCACAGAAGATGTCAGTCGACAGGCAAATCTTTTGGCTAAAAAGGAGACGTGGGAGAGTGCGCCAGAAACCAAAGGGAGACAAAACATACCGCCGTCCTCGTTCGCAATGACTTCGGCCTTGTCGTCGACAGTAAAGGCGATCGAGCTGTTCGAGTTGCCAAAGGTGATGCCAATGGCAACCCTGTCGCCGGGCTCGACCCCGGTCTTGACGCCGTTGCTCTCAGACATTCGGAAAGAGTTTGAAGTAAAGAGGAAAGTCGAACAGAATTAAAAGTAGAATTGAAATAAGAAGAGATGATTTGAAGCCCAGAGTAGAAGAGAGACGCTGGACCGCTTCTGCTTCTTCAATCTACGGGAGAGAGATGGGTTGAATTGAGGTTTGGGACTCGCCTGGTGGAGGGGCTTTTTTTTTCTTGTCCAAAAAATTTTGAGCAACCTGCCAGCGGTCCAACCAGGTGGCGGCTACACGTACACCGTGGGGTGGTGGTAAAGCCAATCAACGTGCCCCTCCATGTGGGTCTAAGGCTGCTACTCTTATCCCGACCTGTCCAGCCAATCACCGACGAGGTCGAGAGAGCAAGCCTTATCCGCACAGCTCCAGAAAAATCGTTCCAGGACGCAAGGCTGAAGGACACCAGCTAACTCCCGTAGTATAAATCATTTCTACATACCTACTCGACCAGCGCAGCAAACGAAGACGCCGCCACACAATGTCGTCGGAGCCGGTTTTTGTCTTGCCCGGCGATCATATTGACCCTTCCCTCATACCTTCACATCCCAAAAAGCCTCTCCGCCTGGGTCCGGGCTTGCGCCATGTTCCTCCAAGCGATGTCGTCCCGACGCTGGCAGGCCAGCTGGTGACGGACCTGCAAAAGAATGCCATCCGTGTAGAGACGGCTTATGGCAGGGTAAGATAAGATGCCTTCTCCCGCGACATCCCAGCATGCTGTCATATCCTTGCTTCATCTCTCTTCCTTTTTTTCAGACCACTCACCCAGTTCATGATGGCTAACATACGTTTGGCTGGGGGTCATAGTACATGCCTCGCGTGGGTGAGCTCGTCATCGGCACGGTCAACAAATCCGCCTCAGAAGTCTACTTCGTCAGCCTCTCCGATTACACCGCCCCAGCCCTCCTCCCTCAGCTCTCTTTCGAATCCGCCACGAAGAAAACACGTCCCATCTTGGCTCCCGGAGCGCTGGTGTACGCTCGTGTCACCCTTGCCAACAAGCACATGGATGCTGAGCTCGAATGCGTGTCCGCTTCCACAGGCAAATCTGACGGCCTTGGGCCTTTGGTAGGCGGGATGCTGTTCACTATATCGCTCGGCATGGCTCGCCTTCTGATGATGCCCAAGAAAGCACAGCAAGGCAAGCTTGTCGTTCTAGACGAACTCGCCGACGCAGGGCTCCAGTTTGAGACGGCGACTGGTAGAAATGGCAGACTCTGGGTTGATAGCGACAATACCAAGACCATTATCGTGGTTGGCAGAGCAGTCCAGGAGACAGACGAAAGATCACTGAATGCAGACGAGCAGAGAAAATTGGTTAAAAAATTAATCAAAGAATTGAGTTGACAAAAATATTTACTGTATGCCAGCTGCTGTCTTCGCTGCGTGGTCCTTCAATGTGTTATATACCCATACGTACTGTTGTCCATCTAGGGATGCCTGCTAGAGGGAGTCTGATAAATGAGGAGATGAAAAACGCCTGGTTTTTTTTTATAACTCCGTCCTTTGATAAACAAACGAGGACAGACGAGTAGTCCAAATAGTACAGGACAAATATCGAAATTTCCAACGCCTCGAGATTTCCAAGCGCTTGCTGAAGCACATGCTAATGCCCGTCGCGCCCCTCTACCTTTCCGCTTGATTAGATTTATGTGAAATAATAATAGGAAGTCGCTAAATAACGAAGTGCCCAAGCGCAGCATGTAGGCATAAATGATGGAACGCCCCAGTACAAGGACTGTGCGATTAGTCTTGTTCTCTTCAGACAAGCTAGATCCTTTCACGCCACTCCCCTTCAAAGAGCAGATGCCGTTCATCAATCTACTTTGGTTCTTTATTCAACATTTCATGGGCCATTTAGATCCATATCGACCTCGATTGGCTCCGGAAGCTGTTGCTGCTCCATGTTGTGGATTTTAATCATGTGGCGCTTCCAGTTGTCTTTTCTGGGAAACGCCTTGCCTCCCGCTCGTGAATAATCACATCCGGCAACGGAACAATGGAACTTTTTCTTCTTCTCATGACGATCATTGATATGCCGTTGTAGATGGGTTTTTGTGCCAAAGCCTTTGCCACACCCTGGATAAGGGCACTTGTGATCTTTACTATGGTATCGCTGATGATGTCTAAGGGGGGAGGAGAGAAGAGGCAGGAAGTTAGCAAACTAGAACGTACGAGACGAAGCGAGGGTCGGTGGCATACTTCAGTTTATGCGGCTGGTCAAAGAATTGGGTACAGCCAGGCTCATCGCAGCGGTAGATACCATTCTTTGGGGAATGGCCGCCAGCGCCAGAATGAGGGGACGCACTCTGCCGAAAATCAGAACTTTCTGCTGACTCAGGCGAAGGGGTATCTAGTTGAGTTGAGGGCGTGTTCTGTGACGAGACATCGGTAAAGGAGGGTCCGGGAAGTGGGGTTGACTGGTCAGATGGATAGCTGGGATGTCGGCCGTCTGGCGCGGTCAGGTTGTGGTCATGAATATGTGGTGCATCCAACATGACGATATCGCCATTGGACTGAGCCGGGGCATGCACAGGCGTGGGCTGATTGAGTGAGTGGCTAGGTGCTTGATTAGGTGAATGATTGAAGGTCGGGTTAGGCACAAACTCAGTATGAGTTGCGGAGTCGGGAGACTGGACAATGAAAGTCGGTTGAAGCTGGGCCTCAGGAGGTGTGGGGGAAGGGGAGGGTATGGCGGTGCCATTGGCGAAATCTGAGTCAAGGTTGAGAGCTGCGGCGGGGTTACTCTCGCTCGGCACCGGGTTGTGGAAGGCCTCATAGAGCTGGTGTTCGGTTCGATGCCAAACTTCGGATTCCGTTGAAGCGGGCATGATGTCCATAGGGTTAACAGTTCCAGGTGCGGCAATGACGGGAGGCGAGGGTGACTTTCGGAATTGGTGATACGACGGAAATGAAGGAGGTGATTCAGGAGGCGTCTTGGAGATGGAGGGTTCCGGTGCGTTGCTAACAGGAGGGCTGACCGGCGCGAGACTGGCCGGGTCTTCAGAATGAAGCTGGGGCTGAGGTTGGGGCTGAGGGAGAGGGAGAGAAGCGGATGAAATGTTGGTCGGAGAGTCGACTTGGTCGGTAGTGGTTATGGCGCGTTGTCGCCCAGGCGTGCCGGAAGCAATCTCCGGAAGAGGATGAGCTTCTTCAGCAGTTGTCCGTGAAATGGTCGAGCTCAGGGTCCGATCTTTGCCGCTCTTTCGGCGGAACATTTGCATCATGTTGTGGCGAAGAGAGCTTGCGGGAGAAGACGAAGATGGCTGGACGGGCGAGTCAAGCGCCGGCTCGGGCTGTGTGACCATGCCAAACGCCTCCGATGGAATATCAGGACTATAGTAGTCGGCACTGGTGCCTTTGAGGACGCCTGGCTGATGGTCTTCCGATATCCGTGGCGCAAACTCTCCATCATAGCATCCCAGGAGCGGAAATGGTTGTGCTCTGGCTCTATATTCTTCAACAAGGCCACTCTCGGTCAAGCCAGGATCGCCGGGTTGCAGGTAGGCTGCATTGGGGAAGGCAGAGACGCCGTTGCCATTGTCGGGAGCTCTCCAATCCAAGTCCTTGCTCCCTCGACTTCCAATGTGGCCCCGTGTCAAGTCGCCCCTCTGCTTGAACGAGTCGCTTGACGAGAGGCGTTTATGGGGGCTACTTGCGCCGCCAGAAGCGCTGCCATGGCCGGCAGCAATGGCCGACTCGGGATCGAAGGACGGATGCTGAGCATTTCGGCGGCGTTTGATCTGGTATAGAAAGCACGGATACAGGCAGATGGCGAGCAGCGCAACGGCGACGACTACGCCAACAGTGACTCCTGCAATTGCGCCACCGCTCAGGTGCCGCTTATGTAGCTTTCCGTGTAAGCTCCTGGTAGCTTCGTTGGCTCCTCCGTCCCGACGCACATCCACCGCGCTGGCATCCCCATCGACGCTCGTCAATGCCAAAGACCGCAGCGCCTCCAAGCTTCTGGCGAAGCCATGGCTCGCTATATCACCTACAGCCCGTGCCCGGCTTCTGAATGTCGAGTCGGTCGCGGCAGCCGTCGCGGCGATGGAGCCGGGCAGCGCCATCGCTCCTTGGTCGCGCCGAGTCGTCGGTTCTCGCAGGAAGGGTGTGAGGCCGCCCACGGCCAAGAAAACGGGTGTCTAGCCCGCGTGCAGGGGTTTGCGAATGTCGACTTTTGGCTGCTCCGAAGGCTCTTTCTTCCCCTGGTGTCAAAAAATCCGCATGATGACAGGTGAGGGAGTGATACGCAGACAGGCTGAGAGGAATGAAAAAGGGTCAGATTATTAACAGTGACAAGTGCAAGCACGAGAGGAGCAAGTCAGCAGTTGGAAAGGTACGGGTAGCGTCAGCAGGGCCCTTCCTTCTGCTCCTGCGACTTGCTCGCCACGAAGCGAGTGGGCGCAGGGCTGAGCAAGTCTGGTTCGAATGGCAGCGGCTGGTGGAACCGGTTCAGCAGCCAAACTGCTCGGAGCGCGCACACATAACGTACTCCGTTACAGAGTACAATGGGCGCAATTGAGGCATGGCAGATACGCTGCTTTAACCGTTTTGAGAATTTTCACTGGCCGCTAGCCCTACTGCGCACTGCCGGTTGGGCACGGGGAACTTGACAGCGATGCGACGTGGTAGAAGTACGGACGTGTAGTACGCAGGATTTGCGGCTGGTCAAGGTACTCGGGATTGACAAGTCTTCCGCCCCTTACCTCGGGCAGTATCTTGGTACGGAGTACCTACCAGACTGAATTGTGCTGCTGGAAGTCAGCTAAAGGGTAAATGCATGCATCAGTGAAGAATACAATATTTCCACAGGATGATCAATCCCTGGGTACTAGATACCTACTAGGTAGTAGTTTTCAATATTATAAGTACTGTATCCACGTTGTTGGTGGCGCACCCTTCAATCTGCGTTAATGGGTGCAAAGATCCCGCCATTGCCCAAGCGTTCGTTTCGTTACCTAAGGTGCCTACCTACCTGCTTCTGACTTGGTACTCCGTCCTCCCTGTGCGCCGTGTTGTGTTGTATGGCCTGGGGGTTGAGTTGCGTGCGAATTTCCCCATCTTATGATTCCCCCACTTTGAGGCCGGCGCTTAGGTGGTTTAGGAACGAAGGAGCCGGGGAAGCTGCTTCTACAACACCAGCGTACCACGAGGCACTACGCCGTACAGGACATAGCCTGTTCGCCATTGATCCCTTCCGTTTCTACAACGATAATTTATCACCTAGTCATTACCTCTAACCCCAGCGCTATGCCTGCTTAGTGGTCATCAAGCTAGCCGGGAGGTGGAAGAAGAGAAGAAGAAAAGAAAGAAGGAACTGAAAAAGTTATAATCACTCCAGACAACACAAAAATGTCCTTCCCGGCAGAGCAACTCCCAAAATGACTGCGTCAGGTTCTTCAAGTGTCCCTCGCACCCCGGTTAGCGGCAGATGTATGCAGGAGCCCGGAGGACCAAGCGCAGCCATTCAGTGCGAAAGTTGTGCTCCCTTTCGGCGACGTTAATCGACCCGAGCGGCCTAATGGCAGCGGCATCTGAACCCGTCAGTGCCGCGGAGTCTCCCCTTTGGCGGACTCGGAATCTGTCGAGTGAAGCGAGTAAGACATTGATACCCAAGTGGCCAAGGAAGTCACCCGCTTCTACAGTGAATCGCTCTTAACTAAGGTACTCCGCAGCTGGGTAAAGTAGGTACCTAACCATATTCACAGTGCCTATCGAGTACCCGTGTTTGTATCGTGTCTTCAATTCAACTCCTTTGGAAGCATGCAGGAAGGTACTACGATACCTTTCGGTACTAAGAAGCTATCTTGCGCATGGACTTGTGAAGCTTGAAGGTTGAATGTTAGAATACAATTATAGCATCGGCATGCCTATCTCGAGCACACAGTTGCAGAGCTAGATAAAGGTTGGTGCATCAATGATCTAGAGGTGCAATTGAAGCTGCTGCTCCCCAGCCCCTTCCAAGTTGCGAAGACCACCTGTATGATACAACCTGAAATAACTTGGTACTAAGGTACCTTAGTAGGTACCCTTCTTGTACAATTACCATCAACCCGCAAATCCGCCTTGCGGTCTGCCCAGATCATGCAGCAACCCAGTGGCGCCTTTGCCATGTCTCGCCCCAGAATTCATCTCTCCTGGCCATACTAGTAGCACTCCGTACGCTACTCTCCAACTCGTGCGTACCTGATATACTGCTGAAGAATTTCATTGTGAAAGCCCCCCTGGATCCAGATACGAGGCGCGGTCCGAAAATAGACTTGGTACCGCGTAATACATTCTATTAGCTACTAGAGGTATCTTTGAAGTTTAATACTTACCTAGCAGCCCGGGGGGGGTTTTTGGTAAGTGGTTCTGGGAGCCTTTTAGCGGCTAATAGCCGTTTTTTGGGGCCTAGTCATCGTGTTGCGGGCTTTATGACGCTTTTTTGCGCCGGGTTAGGCTAAAGGTAGCTTTAATCCTTATATGACCTTACTATTCTATCCTTTTTATTAGGATTTTCATGTCATTCTTCTTGCAGAATACTTTCACTTCTACTAGGCTTAAAAAGATGGATAGAATGACTGTTGTTATAATGGTTATAGGGCCTTGAAAAGGATTACAGGGCCTTGAAAATGGTTACAGGGCCCTGAAAATGGTTATAGGGCCCTGAAAATAGTTACAGCCGGCAAATACTTATGACAGCTGGCAGCGGGGTCACGATGCCCTCGTTCCTTCCATTCTTCGCAACCTACCTCTATATACCAGAATAACTGCAACGGAAGGTATCCTCCAACTAGATAGAATAGTATAGTGGTATAGATAGTTGAATTGAATCATTCAGTAGGTCCAGGTTCGAATCCCCTTTTGCACAGCAATTTTCCCAGTCCTTTCTACCTTATAATAGCTATTCTAGGTTAACAGCTAGCAGCAGCTGGCAGCAGCTGGCAATAGAAAAAGGAAAAAAAATATTTTATTTTTAATAGAAATAATTTCTATTTAAAAACTATTTTCCTATAGAAAATAGTTTTCTAATAATTATTAACTTATATTATAGTAATATATATATAATTATTTTAATTTAAAAAAATTATTTTTCTAAAAAAACTATTTTTATAATTTTTAATTATTTTTAAATAAAAACTCTTTTATAGTAGTATTATAGCTATAGCCTTATAAGGGTTTTCTTAGTTGAAAATAGTAACCGCAAGAAAGGGTTTTTAAAATGCAACAATGCCTTGAGTGCTTTTCACTAGGAAA